>BPTQ01000002.1:246679245-247056444 GCA_019973895.1 Chrysanthemum seticuspe | reverse complement strand
TAATTAAGGGGTTTTAACTTACTGAACAAATTTGTAATGGTGTATATTACGAGTATTCATCCGTGTAACCGTTGCAAAAATATATGAATCTTTGAAGTTTGATGAATGGTGATGTTGGTATAAGAAAAGATACCAAATCACACCCTTTTAACTACAATGCAAAATAAAAATTGGTAGAATAGTAACAATTAAATAATTAGCTCTATTATTTTGAAAAGAGTATTAGTAACTTAAATTGTAGTTGATTGAAAACTAAACAAATTTTGACCGTTCTTAGCATATTGGATAGTGAAAGCGCTCCGTTTTGGTTTCTAAAAGGTTTTGGGCTTCATGCGTATCATGTTTTCGGGCATAAAGTTTAAACGTTCGGTTTTGGCATATGTATGGTTTTGTGCTTCATGTTTTTGGCATATTTAACTGTAAAGGCGCTTGTTTTGTTTTCTTTAAGTATTGGGTTTTTAGGCTTAAACCATTTTAGCCCATTCACTAACAAAGTGCATAAGTGCAACGTCTGTTTTTGTGTGCTTAATGTTTTTGGGCTTGTAATCCAAATTTTAGATTTAAGATTGCGTTATTGTTATATACATGGGGCGTGTTTGTTAATAGTAGCAGTGAGTGAGCAGTAGCGGTGAGCAATAACTTTTTTTTTCTTTTTTTTTCTTTCTTTTTTAAATTAAAATGTTTGGTAACACATGTAACTGTAATTATAAATTGAGTAAACTGGCATAAAATGATGTATACATATATAAATAAAACATGATTATATGTGTATAATGGTCGGATGTTACTTACATATATGACAACAACATGGTTATATTCAACCTTCATTTATGGCCAAATAACTATGATATATGCATCCATAGCAAAGATAAGACACAAACACATGCTAAACTATCACAGCTCACCGCTTTTTGTCATAGATTCTTAAACATGCATTGCAGAATTAGTCTTCCTAAAAAATAGCCACAGCTCACTTCTTCTTTGCCATCCGACCACTAAAAATTAAAATGCTCACCGCTCCATTACCAATCAACCATTAAAAAATAAAATGTTCATTGCTTACCGCCTCAAACAGCTCTACACCGCTCCACGCCAAACATATCCTACAGGTTACTAGAAAAGATTAGTGAAAAAGTTTTAACCATTAAAAAACAAAATGTTCATTGCTTACCGTCTCAAACAGCTCCACGCCAAACATATCCTACATGTTACTAGAAAAGACTAGTGAAAAAGTGAAAGAACAAAATATAAAAATGAAAGTTGAAATATCAAAACAAACAAGTTTTGTTGTGCCTTTCTTCCTAGCGTTAAACCTACTATTGACACTCCACATTATAAAGTGTTCATTACTTTCACTTACTAACAATGTGGGACAAAAGCTCTCGTAATAAATTAACAATTCATGTTAAACATTAAAGAAACATAAGATCACATGTAGATTTAAAACCGTATGACCTTAATTGATAAGCTTGAAACGCTTGCCCTTTGTCATAGGCAAAAGTTCAATATAGAACCAAAATTTACCATAGATCCAATCAACCAATAATAGACATTCATTTTTTTTATTATGATAAACTTTCACCCTTTTTAAAAAAATTAAATATTTTGCAAACCGTTAATCGTTACGCGATAAAAATTATACCATCGTGACGAGAATTAAATTATCTTTCTATAGATATGCACTACTATATATTTTTAACAACTTTTTTTTTTCAAAATTTCGGTCAACAAAAATCATATATGATTTGTGAAAATCATATATGATTCGATTTTTACGAATGACATATGATTTTTGAGAATCATATATGATTGTAAAAATCATATATGATTCGTAAAAATCGAATCATACATGATTTTTTAAAATCATATATGATTCGTAAAAATCATATATGATTTTTTCGGACGGAATTTTTGAAAAAAAATGTTTGTCGAAAATATGTAAAAGTGCATATCTATAGAAAGATAATTTAATTCTCGTCACGATGGTGCATTTTTTATATTTTGAAGATTTACCGTTTGTAAGATATGTTGTTTTAAAAAAAAAGGTGGAAAATGATTTTGTATTAATTTAGATAAAAAATGGAGGGTTATGATTGGTTCATTTGTTTTATGACAAATATGAGTTCTATATTGATCTCAACTCTATATTGGTAAACATAAAAAAATGGTTTGAATCATCTTTGGAAAGGATGTTGGTTTATGATTTATATGCATGTGTTTGGATCCATCTTTCTTCTTTTCCAATATTAATCAGATACATAACAGCAAGCTTCTTATATTTTTATTAATGGGATACGCTATCAAATTAAAATGTCTCGTTGTAATGTACTTATTATCTGCATTTGGATTGCGTTGTTATGGTTTGAAAATTGCAAACATTTAGAAAGATCAACATTTTAAGTAATATTGAAACCTCTACGAAGGCCTCCAACCAATACTTACATACGCCGATTGTCATGAACTCAATTCATATACTCCGATATCGTTATAGAAATTGTAGATTGAGATTGTTATCTACGAGATTGGTATGACAATGGTAATCCTATTGGGTCCAACTTTTTTCAAAACATGCCGTTTGATATGCCATATTTCCCCCATATTAGAAAGCTAACAACATAGTCATCCATTGGGTCTAACTTTCTGAGAAATCCAACATAGCATCCTGTTGGTTTTATGGATATAAATTAGTAGACGTGAGTTAGGATCGAACTCGAGACTATGGGATTGCACACTTTACGTATGAGAATTTAAAGTTAATAATTAAATATAAATGTTATATTTATTTATTTATTAAACGAAATAACTAAACGGACGTTAAGTAATTAATGTAATGGACTAACGGTCGTTAAATGTTTATGGAAAAGGATTAAATTGCAAAAGTTGGGAAGGTTCCGGAATCCCTTTAGGGATACCAAACCGATCGGCCAAGGGAGCAAAACAAGGAAAGAAAAACCAACTTGTTCACCAAGTTTAGTTGGGTATATAAACAATGCTAGGGGTTTTATTTTTCCATCTCTTGTGCTCATCA
Source organism: Chrysanthemum seticuspe (assembly GCA_019973895.1). NCBI lineage: Eukaryota > Viridiplantae > Streptophyta > Magnoliopsida > Asterales > Asteraceae > Chrysanthemum > Chrysanthemum seticuspe. The sequence continues at coordinate 247,053,416 of BPTQ01000002.1, read as the reverse complement.
GCTAAACCCTAAAATCAGTTTTGTGTGTGTGTTTGCTCTACAAACCAATCGTCCACCCTATTGGTGTCGATCCATTCTTTTTCCACAAACAAAGTTATTTGTTTTATAAAAACTAGCATTACTTTAATTCGGTTTAGTACGTGTGTACAAGAACATTGTAATAACATACTTTTGTTATTATCTTGGATTGAATTACAAAACGGTAAGGGGTAATTCACATAATCCTAATTAATTCAAATTAGGGTTCATCTTTTGCTAGTTTGTGGATTTGATTCTTGTTCGGCTAGAATCAAGAAAAAGGTACGCATATTCTTTTAAGTTAATTAATTGTTCATTAATAAATCTTATACGCGTCCGCATGATTACTTTGATGTTTTGTGATTATTTATTTGAATGTCTTGATATATAATTCCAACACATCCATCTCAAATTCAGGTATCTCAAAGGCTACTACTATCGCGACACAATATGCATCGATCACCAACTCAAATCTATCTAGCAGTAAGCAGAGTGTCCGATCTAGAATTATTATTAAGACATTCGTTGTGTTTTCTTTGGTCTTGGGGTTTTAGGCTTGGACCATTCGAGCCTATTAGAAATAAAGTAAATAAGCCCCAATTTTTTCAATAACCTTCTTGATTTAAGATCATTTGAGGACAAAAGTTTATTTACATACCAAGGGATCAATCTACACCCTCCATTTTTATTTGATCTAATGGATGAGATTAATCCTAACAATTTAAAAAACCCACTTTCACCATTTTTTTTTTCAAATATTAATATCTTTCAAACCGTTAATCGTTAAGCGAAAAAAATACATCATTGCGACAAGCATTTAATTATCTTTCTATAGATAGGCACTTTGATATACTTTCGACAATTTTTTTCCCCGTATTTTTCACTTTTTTTTTAAAGTTTTTTCGTTTTTTTATGTTACTGAAATTTGCATTAAAAAATCATATATGATAAAACACTAATTTGAATATCACATGTGATATTAGTGTAATATCATATATGATATGTAATATCACATGTGATATTAGTGTAATATCACATATGATATTACATATCATATATGATTTAACACTAATATCACATGTGATATTCAATTTAGTGTTTTATCATATATGATTTTTTTCATGCAAATTTCAGTAATGTAAAAAAAAAAAAAAAAAAAAAAAAAAAAAACGAAAAAATGTGAAAAAAATGATTTTTTTTTTCTTTTTTCGAAAGTATATCAAAGTGCCCGTCTATAGAAAGATAATTAAATGCTCGTCGCGATGGTGTAAATATTTTCACTTAACGATTAACGGTTTAAGAGATATTTAAACTATAAAAAATAGGTGAAATAATAAAATATTTTTAATCTCAGCCATTAATTTCTTTTTAGATTGATGGTGGAGATGAGTCCTGAGAAAAGTTTGATATATAAAATAACTCTCCTCAACCTTATTTATTAAAGGGCTTTTTTTTTACTTTTTTTACCGCTTAATGTTTTTAGGCTTGTAATCCACAGTTCATATTTACTGGTCTTACATGTTGCATCTATATTTTTTTTGGAATATATTTACTGGTCTTACAATTATTTTAAACAATTTTTGGAACGTGAGTAATGACTCTTATGTCAAGATAAACTTTATAATAAACTCATGTAATTCATAGCTAAAAAACTTTAATTTTGAGTCTTTCGTATATGATTGTTGGCCAATTCAATGTGCAATGAAAAAAGAGTCAAGTGAAAAATGATAGAAAAAAAAAATTTGGGTTACAGAATAAACGTATATCAGTGACACTTGAAGTTATAAAAAGTTCAATATTTTTACCTCCTATCCATGTGGGATAAGCTCTTGAAATAGATTAAAAAAATCATATTGACACTAAAGAAACATAAGATCGTAGATTAAAAACCATGTAGGAAATATTAGAAAAGTTAATGCTTTACATTTAGATTTAATATCATTTGTGGATAAAACATTTTTTACATACCAATGATCAATTTACACCCGCCATTTTCCCTACATAATCTAACAGATAAGATTAATCACAACAATTTAAAAACACACTTTTATCTATTTTTTTTTAAATATTAATATCTTTCAAACTTTAATCGTTAAGCCAAAAACATATACCATTACGAAAAACATTTAATTATCTCTCTATAGACGAGCACTTTGATATATTTTCGAAAAAAAAGAAAAAAAATCGTTTTTTCACATTTTTTTCTTCTTTTTTTCGTTTTTTTATGTTACTTAAATTTGCATAATAAAATTACATGTGATTAAACACAAATTTGAATATCACATGTGATTAAACACTAATTTGAAAAAAATCGTTTTTTATTTTCATTTAATGCTTTAGATTTAAGTACCATATTTGATTTGAATATCTCTTGGCAACAATCTTCTTATACTTTCATGAATGGAACACGTACATGTTATATAATGAAAAATTCTATGTTGTAAACTTGTAATGTAGGTATGCTAAATTGGCCTTTTGGTGCTTTTTGTTATCCTAGACCTTAATCAATTTACTTGAACTAAAGAGACTTTGTTACAAACGTTTAAATCGTCCTCATATGCACAAACACAATTTTTTTTTTTTTACCTAAAGCAAATTCCTTTTTTACCCACCTACTGTCCACTCAATTCTTCTGCTTATATGGTCAGGGACAGAGCCAGGTGAGGTCCCGTGAGTGCCCGAGACACCTTTAATTTTTTTTGATATAGTGTTAGTTTTAAGAATAAAACATCGATTTTCTCAAATGCATCTTAAATGACTCCGGTCCATCGAAATGTGTTTGTAGTCTTATTTAGTTAGCATCTTAAACTCTATTATATTACGGTTAAAAATAATTTGTGCACCCGGTCATATTTGTTTCTGGCTCCGTCCTAGGTACCGTTTTAAAACGTAAGTCGATTATAAAAGCATTTTTTGTCATGAAATTATATTGGCACTTAAAACACTATACTATTGTTCTAACTTGCAAGGCATGTCGATGACTATGCTATCTAGTTGTTAATTTTTGATTTTATAAATATGAAAACATCATTATGGTCAACAGAAAATTTTGATGTGAGCATTTTGAGTGACTTGTTGGATGTTTTATGGGTGGGATTCTCTGTTAATGGAGTTATAATTCTGGCATCTTTTATCACTATGCCTGTCGAAAAATTTGATGTGAACATTTTCAGTGGTTATCTTATAAATATGTAATTTAGTTAATCTCAATCTGTGTATCCATGAACGACACTTAAAAGGAACCTATTATTCATGCTCACTATTATCAACTTGTCCCATTTTATTGCAGGTTGTTTGTACACTTGGAAGCGTAGTCTTTCTGAGCATCTTGCTTGTTCGCGGGGTACGGACTGGAATATCATATTTTCAGAGGCTACCACTAATCTACTATCTCGATACCATATGCATCGATCACCTACTCAAATCTATCTTGCAATAAGCAGTGTCCGATCTAGAATTTTTTTGCTAAGTCGAATAATGTAATACAAAGATACTAATAAATCAACGATCGTTAAGCTCACTGAAAACTTTGTAAGTATTTAAATCACTTGGTAATGTTGTATGCTTAATCCCTTCTAGTCAATCCATGTATTAATGTTGAATGAAATATATACACTATACTAAGTAAAGATCTAACCTCTACGGGTAAAATGTGCAGAAATCTATGAAGTTTTTTGAGAACTACTAGATGTTTTCGTTTAATTGATCGATATCATACGGGTTGAATGACAGCTATTGAAGATCTTTGTTGTATATGACTGTTATTCATGTGATTGTCGACCTTTGTAGAAGGGTAAACATTATACCAAATACCTTAATAACATTCTGGAATACCATAAGAACATCATATAACCAAATTGAACAACAGCAAAACCCAACTCGAACACATGATACTCGAAAGCATATGAAATCGGCTTCATCATTCGAGCAGCAATAGACCCCAGCTCGGACACTCTAGATACGAAACCAAAACTAAACAAATTTTGATCCTTTTTCGCATATTGCATGATTGCATCTTTAAAACGTTCGGTTTTGATTCTAAATGGTTTTCTGCTACATGTGTATCTTCACTATCTTGTTTTGTGTCTTGGGTGTTTTTACTTTTCGCATAAGCCCAATTATTCATGTAAACTTGTTTTTCGTGCTTAATGTTTTTGGGGTTGTAATCCACGCTCCATGTTTACTTGGCCTTACATGTTACAACTATCTATACTACAATATAAAACATTTGAAACTTCTTATAAAATAAAGTCTTAAAATTTTAAGCCAAAAAACATTATTAGAAAAGAAAATTAGAAAATTAATGTAAATTTTGAAAATTTAAGTCTCATTTAAACCATGTACTAACCCCCTCCAGTAATGATATATATTTAATAGAATTATTTATAAGAAAATCTCACTAAGCTTATAACCACCAATTTAATGCTAAAATTTAAAAAATAAAAAGTGCTAACTATTTACACCATTAATAATTTAAATGTTCTACTTTTGAAAAACATATATCTACTACGTTATAAAGTATTTGAGACATGCTAAATAAGAAATGTATAAAATAAAAAATATTTGCTCGCCACAAAAATAGTCACCGAGTATCCGTCGCTGCATTGCGCGAGTACCCTTCTAGTTTTTTTTTAACGTTACGACTATTTTAAACAATTATGAAAAAGAGTTAAACAAAAATAAACTGTATAAAAAGATATAATAAAACAAGCTAGACACAACTAGGGGTGTTCAGTTTATTTGATTCGGTTAGCGGGTTATTCAATTTATTTGATTCGGTTAGTTCGGTTAATTTTTTTTTGGTAAAACTGAAAACCGAACCGAACAAGAATTCAACCGAACCGAAAACCATATTGGAATTCGGTTTAGTTTTCGTGTTTACCCGAATAACCCGAATAATACCATTTATATTTTTAAAAAATTTACTTATATAGATTTATTTTTTAATTTATATTAGGATAAATTTTAGTGGTCTTTTTGTATTTGTAAATATATAAAAAAAATATATATTTATATGAATTCAATTTTCGATTCAGATATCCAAAATCATATCCTGTAAGGATTGAAAAGTAAGGTTTGTCTGATGAGTGTTCGTAGATCCAGAAGGGAAGGAGTGAGGAGCGTGGTAGATATTCTAGGAATGGATCGTGATTTGTTGGGTGATTGATTGGCTTGATACCATGTTAGTTACACCATTGATATGCCAAATATTCTGTATTGACTTGAATGAATATCTCATACACATATTACAGATATATACTAGAGCTAGGTATATTATAGAATCGGGCTAGGCCCGTTACATAACAATACAAATCATATGGGCTAACAGTAAATATATAAAAACATAGATATTTAATTTTTAGTTCAGTTCGGTTTTGACAAATTCATTTCGGTTATTACCCAAACCATGTAAATTGTTGAGTCCAATTTTCTAGACCATGAATGGCCCTTGAACTTATAAAGAGCTCACAACTTTTACTATCTACCAATGTGGGACAAGTAATTAAAATTAATTACGGAAAAAAGCTTGAAACCCTTGCCCTTCGTTGTACATCGGTAAACATAAAACAAGAAATATTGGGAGTAAATTTTTGGTAAGGATGTTGGCATATGTTTTATATTTAGGTACCTGTTTAGAAACTAGACTGTTTGGCAGAACTTTGTAAGAGACTCTTATGCATACTGAAAACTAAAACCATATACAAAAGTACAATTAGGTTTGATTGGATTATCGTTACCGTAAGTGTTTCTAAACACATATTATATATGTTTGGGTCATCTTTCTTGTGTCTAGAAAGGCCACCATTCGTGTAAATGAAGGTCAACTAATCTAGTTCCAAGAATCCTAAACCTTAATAACGGGTTTTAGCCTAAAAATGGCATTTTGTAGTGTCAGGTTGTGAGAACTAGCTAAATGAAAAACAGTCATATGGTCGAAAAACGTTGGGGGATCTGAAAAACCAAAGAACCAACTAGAATATGATTATCCGACTAGACTGATTCAAAGTTGTTGATTACCTGAAGTTAAAGGACACGAGATACTAAAATATCTCTGTTGTCAATTGAATTATTATTGTTCAAAACAGATCAACATTTTAAGTAAACATAGAAACCTCTACAAAGGCCTCCAACCAATAAAGTATGCCAAATTGACCTTTTAATGCTATTTGCTATATGTAAATGAAGATTAACAAATCTAGTTCCAAGAATCCAAGACCGTATGTTAACTTTGTTGCATTGGTATAATCTAATGTTTTGTGTTTCGTATTTCATTACTCGTTATGATATTATATTTCCTCTAAGTATCTAGCTACTAAGGGTTTTCATTTGATATCACACGGGTCGATTGACACGTACATACAAGTTTATGATGATGACATATTTGGATCCGGGCTTAACCAATGGGAAAACGGTTCACTTTTGAGCTTGAAATCACGCTTTTGTGGTGCATCGTCTATTTGAGCCTTAATGGTGATGTACTTGTAGTTGAAAAAACATATGAGCCTTTAAATGGCAAGGTATGTAGAAGGAAAGGCATAATATCACCACCTCGTAGAAAATAACAATTAAGATAGCTCTTTTGTTTAAAAAAAAGCACTAGGATTATGACCCAATGTGAAGTTATAAAAGAGAGTTAAAGTGAAAAAATGAAAATTAAATACACAATAAACAAGTTTTTTTTATTGTGCACATAATCACCTTACACTTATTAATGACAGTTGAACTTATAAAGAATTCAATGTATTTAGTTTCTATCGATGTGGGACAAGGTGTTGAACTCATGAAAGACACTAGGAGACATAAGATCAGTAAGTAAATATAAAAACCATGTAACCTTATACATTGAAATGCTTGAAACTTAACCCTGCCTTTCATAGTATATTGTTTTATATTTTACATTTTTGTACTTGTTTAAGAAGCGTAATGTTCGACAAAACTTTGTCGGAAAGTTACTTATGCATACTCAAAATCAGATTTAAAAATAAAAATAAAAACCAATTTAGGTTTAATATTATTATTCTTTATTAAAAGATTTTTTTATTTTTTTATTTTTTTTCCCACTAACATTATATATGATTGGGTTATCTTTCTTTTGTCTACAAAGGCCTCATTGTCACCTATATAGTTGTTATGCGGAATCCGGTCTGTAAATGAAGATTAACAAATCTAGTTTCAAGAATCCTAGACCTTAATCATAGGTTTAATCATATTCATATGGCCGACGAATGGTTGGGAAATGTGAAAAAACAGCTCGAAGCTACGTACAAAACCAAAGAACGAACTCGAATATGATAATTATCCGGCTAGACTGATTCAAAGTTAGTAATTACTTGGAAGTAAAGAATACTAGCTAGATGCTAATTTTGTTCAAGAGAATAACTCATTTGATGCAACAAAAGAAGTATTTAAGTTGTGGATGTCACGTCCTAGTACAAAGTAGAAGTTTAGGACGTACTAATGTTTTGCATGCTAGCTTAATCTTCACAAACTTGAACTATCTTTTTCCCAAAATTGTGGTTACGGAAGAGTCCAACAAATGTAGAAGGTACACTTTCGAGACCGACTGAGCATCCTCGATCAGGTACATGCATCATCCTTGTACGATTGTGAGTAATGACTCTTTCGTCGAGACAAACTTTGGAAATAAACTCAAGTAATCAATAGCTAAGAAACCTTAATAGTGACTCTTTTGTTTATAACATCTTGCATACATTATAAATATATATATATATATATATATATATATATATATATAGGGTGAAGTTAAAATAAAAAGACAAATATCCGTAAAAAGAATAAAAAGATTTTTTTTTCAAAAAAAGTTCACGAAAAATTCCCAAAAAATCCCACAAGATCGGGTATGTTGGTGCATAAAACTTTTGTGAAAACATTTTTTATAATTTTGAGTTTTGATACGTTTTTTTTAATGCACAAAAAACGAATTTTGATGCGCAAAAAAATTTTGATGCACAAAATTTTTAACTTGTTTTAGTTTGATGCGCAATGTTATTTTGATGAAAAAAGTCAAAAGAAGTTGGGTGCAAAAACCAATTTTTGATGCACAAAAAAAAGATTTAATGCGCAAACGTATATATTCATAATTTTTTTTCGGAAAAAATATCCACTTTTAGAAAAAAGTTTTTCACAATTTTTTCATGCACCATCATACCCGATCTTGTGGGATTTTTTGGGAATTTTTTGTGAACTTTTTTTGAAAAAAAAATCTTTTTATCTTTTTACGGATATTTGTCTTTTTATTTGATCTTTATCCTATATATATATATACAAATTTTTATTATTTTTTTGTTTTAAAAATTATAAATAATTGAATGGTTTGCGTGGATGGTTAATAATTGTATGTATTCCACGCCAATGTATCCTTAGTAATGTAGGTTTGCGCCTATTTGGTCTTGCTGTTACCTCCTTCCTGCTTAGTGGTTGTAAATAATAAAAACTTATTTGACATTATGGTTACAAATACAAAGGAATAACTTTATAAGCCATCTAATCTTAGTAAACATAACATATGAAATAGGAAAATTTAAGTAAACTTTATAAGCCATCTAATGACATATGAAGTACATGTTGAGTTTTGGAATGGCATTCAATTTAGTTTTGGTGTGCAACAATACACTTGGATATTTGCAACCGAACCTGCAACACTCTCTACAGTATGTTAGAAGAAAAGACGATCTTACCACCAGTGATTGCCAAGGTGAAACTACACTTTATTGAAGATGTATCACATTTGTGTTTTCATGATATAGTTTAATGGATATCTCTGGTTCTATTTAGCTTATATAGTTTATTATTATTGATCAGTAATAGAAGGCGTTTAGTTCATTTTTACTTTATGGATTTGGTATTCCAATCTGCTAATATATATTTAAATCTATTAAAACCTTTTATGCAACTATTAGGTTCTTTCTCATCGTAATGCAAAACCAAACACCCCTCTAAAAAACTATAACATAAGCTTCTACAGATTGTTTTTAATAAATGGTTGTGCCATTGCAGTAACTATTTTGACCCATATCACAAAACCTTACACCTAATTAGTTATAATTCAATAGTTGAGTATTTTGTTTTGGTTTACAACATTAGTTATGTGTGCCCTTTGGTTTCTTCAAAAAATGCCAATAATTCTAGGTTGATCCCTGATCTTGTAGTGTTCATATTCTTCATCAATGATTTTATTGCTTTTTTAGTGCAAACAAACTTGATAACCGTGCTGACTTCCTCATTCACACGCATTTATTTTATCTAAGCTTAATGAGAATGATATATCATAAAGTTCAACATTAATTCCAAACATCTCAAACAACTCCATCATGTTAGGATATGTAACATGTGCACATAAATATATATATTTCATATATATTAATGTATTTTATGCAACTGTGATGTACAAAAAAGAAAAATGATAACTTAGAATTACCTACCTAATTGAAGACTATGAAACCCAACTCCAAGTCAACGCCACTATTGGTGAAAGTCTTGGCATGACTACCAAAATAGCCTTCTTTAGCACAACGTCTGCTCCAACTTTTTTAGTACATGCACGGACACCAGCGCACTAAGGCATGCACCAACAACTGCTCCTCTCATATTAGACAACGTCATTAAGGTGGTGACGAAATGAGGTTAAGTTTGATTGGTGTCATGTATGTAGATAGCATATGAAGCAACATCTGCAGTACATCTATAGCAATCAAATTTTTGGACAAAATGACAGTAATAATTGATAACGTAATAGTTTTAATTACGAAGCTTATTCATTTACCTAACAATGTCATAGATTGCTAATGTAACACAATTATATGATTCAAAAGTACAGTTTAACAACTACTTTCAGTAAAAGAAAACTAAGATATGAACTTCCTTATTGTTCTCAGGTAGGAGCATGTGTTTAGTGTTCTACAGTTAGAGCTACATGCATACTGTCTTTTCATATCAGACGAATCTAATCAAACAACCTTCTTAGCTTATACAATCCTTGTAGGTCTAGCAAAAAAAAATGGAAATCCTCTGTCTTGAACCATTTTTATCGAACAAAAAAATCGCTCACATGAGCTTTAGTATAAGCAAAATATCAAAGACAAGTTGACATCTTTAGTAAAAAATTATATTGACAGATTTAGTAGAAAAGATTTAGTACAATCTAAAGTTTTTCTCCAGCGCTTTGGACAACTCTATTGACTTTTGATGTCATCGTCCGACCAATGCTTTCCATGTGACTGCTTAAATCGTTGACTTGATCTTCGAAACTATAAATATCCTCCTCTTGGCTGTGTTACTATAAACATTGATCACCATCATGGTTCTTTTTCATCATATCAATCCAGGTTCACCTTTAAATGAACAACTATCATCTTTCAAACTCTTTTGATCTATGTTTGTTTTGTTCTTTGAGATCTCATTTTGTACTTTATGAACTTTTGAACAGCCTATGTTATACCTCAAAGACCCATTTATAGATTGGTAATTGATGCTAATGTGTCAAATCTCTGCTAAAAAGCATAATTTTTTCACACAAGAATGATTGTAAACCATCTTTAAGCAATCCCAGATAACTACGGAATATAATTTCGGAAAAAATACTCAAAATCAAGAATCCAAAAATTAAACTTCTGCTAAAAATCATACCTTTCAAACACATCAAAAGTGCAACTTGCTGTACTTAATGAAAAAGCGAGTTTGAAGATAGGTGAGGATAGAGAAAGAGAGTGTTAAGATCTTATCGGAATAGACAATTAATCCATCTCTCCATCATGTCACCAAGATTAACGACTAAGGCCCTGCACCACAAACTATATTTTAGACATAATATTAGTTCAACTCCAAGACTGCTACAGTTCAATGTTATCCAAAAGGATAATACCTAGCTAGCGCATGTAAAATCAGATCAGATACAAATTTATAGAGATATTTGTCAAATATTAAACACGCTCGCAATTAGAGGGTTTAAGTTGGAACCTTGACCATGAAAAAAGGGAATTCGTTTATTTATAGTTGTATGTTCATTGAGAAACTCACCCTTTGACATGATTAATATTCTACCAAGTCCGTGGGTGCTTAAGTTTTTCCCTGCAGACCTGTTGAGTTATTGAAATTACCTCTTTGTATCAATTAGTTCTCATAGCAAAATACTCGTCTCCATTGCCATGCCCTCAATCATGGGCGGCCATATTCATTGCGTTCCATAAATAAGGAATGAAAATGGAAATACCTTGAACAAAATTATCTATTAGTAGGTAAAAAGCTATAAAGCCACTGAAACTATTGTTGCAAATCATAAGTGTATGAGGATCGGGCTAATATGGTCAAATGGGTTGAAAATACCTAGAGAGCAGCTTCATCTACTCATACAATGGATTCATATCCATGTAGTTATTTGCAATAAATGAATAGAAGGTCTAAAAAACAAATACAGTTGTGAATAATACAAATACTTATACGGTTCAACAACACACAAATTAGAATCTCACTTGCTGAACTCAAATGCAGGAATAATGAACATGTTGGACTGTAAAAGATTAACACCATTGGTTATCAAACACAATGTGGGAATGGGACAACTAAGCCCGCACGAACACAAAACACAACAGTTCTGCTTTTGCATCTTTTACATGTCAGCTAATCTTGTATTTGATCACGATGCAAAATAGGGTTTTGGAAAAGAACATGTAGAAAGTCGTTTTTAGGTTAACAAATATGTACCCTTTGATGTTTCCAAGTACCAGAACATTACAATCATTACTGGAGGATATTTTTTAAGAATATATGCCTGAAAACATCAAGAAGCAAGTAATTAGTGACATTTTGTTAATTAACACACAAATAATTATCAGCTACTGGCTTACTATTTTACGTGTGCTATGATATACCCGGAAGAAAAGACAGTGTCAATTGTTAGAAAGATTCCTCCGAGTACTCAGTTTGACGGTTGCATGAAAAGATGCTTTATGATATCTGATTTAAGAGGAGGTGATAGGATTGGGGGGCCTTTGTAAAGAGTGACAAGGATAGCCCCTGCAATTGACACTACAGTGCCTATGAATTTATTTATATGTAGCTGCAATAATCTAATTTATTTATAAAAAATCACAAAACTTGAAAATGCAGAAAACGAAAAAGAAAAAATACTGTAAAATGCAACGTAAGTAAAATGTACTTCATCTGATAAAGGCATCGACTCAGCTCAAGAGCTTCTAGAAGTTCTGAGCATGTCACTTCACCAACTTCATCTGCTTCAGAAACTGTGCGCTGTCTCTCTTGCTTTTTCTGCACCTTCCTTGATCTTTAACCATTCAGGACTACAATTTTGAATGACTTTAGCCTGCAAAAGTAAAAAATGCCGTAAGAAGTTGAGACGTTTGCAGAGATGGTAAGTCATTTAAAAAGAACAACGAAAGGTATTATAACTTGCGAACTTCTGACACCAAGCCATTTTCCAAATTCATAGCCAAGCCACTCTGATTGGGTAGCCATTCTAGATGATGCTATTTTGATAACTGCTGCTGCTTCCTTGGGGAGAGATTCGCCACTTTCATTATGGTTGAATAGTGCAAAAAACACAACTCCCCCTGAATTCACCGTTACGTGAATAGAGCGTATTCAAATGTGATTATAATATCAAACTCTATTTTATGCTTACTTCACTATTAAGTTATTTTTAACATATTAATACTGCTAAACTTGAGACATGTGAGACTTGTAACCTGTGAAATTAAAAAGTGTAAGAAAGTAAAGCATGCATACTTATTAAGCATTCTCTTCACTATTGCTTCCAGCCTAGGGTCCACATCAGCAGATTCCTTCGATTCAGCTGCCTTTGTTCTCAGAGATGCATACTCGTCAATTGCTTTGGCTGAGAAAAGAAAGCATGTGTTATGAGTAAACTCGACCAAGTTTTTATATGCTATTTTTGGTCCACTCGTTGCTCTCTGCTAGAATTAACAGCTTTTCGGCTAACTGAAAAGCCAGAGTCTGTAATCTACTATTTTCAACTTCATGGAAAATGATGTTGTCTGTAGGTTAGTCCAATCTTGCGTAAAACTCTTTACTAATCATCATGTTGCTCACAGTACATTGGGTTTGGCTTTCCGCCTCAGGACCCTAACTCGAGAGGGTATGCCAATACCAAGATGTTCTTTCCATGTTGAGTTGTTGGAGCATGGACATAGAGGTTGTACTGGGGCCCAAAGGACTGTAAAAGAGCACAAAAGGTGATAAGACGTTGTTAGCCTTGTTATAACATCACACAGTCTAAAGATGAAGTAGCATGCACTTACAGGTTAATATCTCCGGATATTGAAGTCAATGCTAAATGCTACTCCTTTGCCCGAGCCATTAAATGACATGTGCCCGTCACTTTGTCTACAACATAGCTACCAATATCGAAATTCGGTTTCTGAATTCACCCCTGCAAAATATAATAGATGAATTTATAGCAATACTAATCTCATTTGCTAGTGATTCTAATAACTATGTAAGAAATAAAAGTAATACTAAATAATAGCATTAATTATCTATTAGAACTAAGAAGTTGCAATGTGCGTCCTCAAAGTGCTTATTGTAGCTTAAAGAATCAGATTCATAAGAAAGTATTCAGATGCAGAAAGCTAGGGATATTTATATAATTTTACAGTCCGTGCAAACACATGAAGCTGATGGTTAAACGGACATTCAAATACCCTTGGCACAGGAAAACAAAGGCAAAATATGACCAAAAGTCAAACTCATTAATTTGAGAACACATGAGTTATATTCAAGTTAGGGTTGTGTACCTTTAATCTTCCAAGAGCTATTGTGACAGCACTATATACCACATGTAAGACGGCAATAAAGAATATGAGTATATGCAACTGATGCAGTCCATTAATGGTTATGATAGGTACTTTACCCTGTTAGAGAAAAAAAAAAATCAAACTTTTAGCTCACAACAACATCAAATCATGCAAAAATTGCAATCCACACATCAACCTCAGGTCCAGCATACAGCTTTCCAGATATAACCTAAGGAAAAAAAGACAACACAAAATCAGACAAAGAAAAGAGCTATGATATTTCTCATTCTGACTCGAAACAAAACTACAATTAGTTTAAAACCTGTGATAACCATATGTCCATGTGTATACCTCTGGTGCAGCATAGTTAGGACTTCCACAACTTGTTTTCAGAAAATGACCATCACGCATGATATTGCTTAGACCAAAGTAAGCGATTTTAACATTGCACTTGGAATCCAACATCAGGTTTTCAAGTTTAAGATCTCTGTGAACCACCATGTTCCTGTGGCAGTACTCCACAACTGATATTATCTGCTTCAAAGCATTGATGTAAGTCTCTGAAGCTCCAAGTAAGATTCTATTGCTCACTTATAAAGTAAGTACATGCCAACAAACATAGCATACGGTAAAAATATGATCACCTGCTAGAAAAAATTGCAACCCTCATCCTCCTGCAACCGGCCCTTCTCCACAATGTAATCAAACAGCTCACAAGACTTTATGTACACCATAACAACATATATATCAGACGGTGTATAAAAAAAAAAAAAAAAAAAAAAAAAAAAAAAAAAAAAAAAAAACTGACCATTTAGAAAAACATCATGCAACCTTGAGTGCCACAAACATCATGCAAACCTGGGATGACATTCTATGAATCATGATCAAAATCTTCCAATGAACCAACAATGATAATAAAAAAATAATCAACATACGTAAAGCCAATGAATGAAATTAGGGTTTTGTGTCATGAATGAATAAAAGGTCGGATATCAATTAAAAAGATTGTTAAGCTATAATTAAGGAATAGATATGGTGGATAATTGGCTGTAGGGGATTCTTGCATAGGTTTATAGATTATAATATCCAACATAATTATCAAAAATAACTTGTTGCCTAAGTGGTAAACACACAAGTTATTTACACTAATCCTACAAACGACCCAAGTTCGAATCTCACCATGTACATTTTTTACTAAAAACGAAGTTTATAAATAATACCTTTAAAAATCCAAAAATTCATAAATTAAATCAGAAAATTAAATATTAATAATTAGATGGATGAAAACATTGCTTATGTGGCATTTAGGTGGCATTTTTACTAAAAACGAAGTTTATAAATAATACCTTTAAAAATCCAAAAATTCATAAATTAAATCAGAAAATTAAATATTAATAATTAGATGGATGAAAACATTGCTTATGTGGCATTTAGGTGGCATTGAGGTGGCATTAATGCCAAATGCCTCCTGTTATATATATATATATATATATATATATATATATATATATATATATAATATATATATATATATAGGATAAAGATCAAATAAAAAGACAAATATCCGTAAAAAGATAAAAAGATTTCTTTTTCAAAAAAAGTTCACGAAAAATTCCCAAAAAATCCCACAAGATCGGGTATGATGGTGCATGAAAAAGTTGTGAAAAACTTTTTTCTAAAAGTGGATATTTTTTCCGAAAAAAAATTATGAAAATATACGTTTGCGCATTAAATCTTTTTTTTGTGCATCAAAAATTGGTTTTTGCACCCAACTACTTTTGACTTTTTTCATCAAAATAACATTGCGCATCAAACTAAAACAAGTTAAAAATTTTGTGCATCAAAATTTTTTTGCGCATCAAAATTCGTTTTTTGTGCATTAAAAAAAACGTATCAAAACTCAAAATTATAAAAAATGTTTTCACAAAAGTTTTATGCACCAACATACCCGATCTTGTAGGATTTTTTGGGAATTTTTCGTGAACTTTTTTTGAAAAAAAAAATTTTTTATTCTTTTTACGGATATTTGTCTTTTTATTTTAACTTCACCCTATATATATATATATATATATATATATATATATTTTAAATAGCATAAAAGGAGATGATATCATATTTCTATGATGATAATAAATCTGCAATCACTCATCAAGTGAAGCTAATCTGTAGAACGGATTTTCGATAATAGACTCTAATCGTCTAGTTAGTGACTAATAACTTTTTCGCATTTCTTGAAAATGTAACAAATGAAAGAATGTCTAACGCCACCAAAGAGGATCGATAATTTATAAACACAGAGGCAAGAAGTACTTGTAAGCAATTTCAACAAAGAATCATTTAACTTATTGTATCAATAAACATATCCTTATTTTGCTAAAAGAGACAACACCTATTTTAACTAGAATGAAACACCTCAAGATTCTGCAAATTTGGAAAAGATCCAGATATTATTACATAAGTAAGACTCAAAGGAGCAAATACAAATCAGCTAAGTTTTAAAAGCCATATGTGGCAAGTCCACATGGTAAAAATAACTTGGACCTAGGAAAATTAACCGTAGAAGCTGATAATTCGCAAATAAACTTCTAAGAACGTAAGACATCTGATTCTTTTAAGGATGTTGACTAGAATGAACTCATTGTGAGACCAAATAGCTGATAATCCAGAACCCACGATGCATGTTTGCAATCGCTTAAAAGAATGGAGGCAATATAACCCATCGGCGGGGATACTTGGGTCTTCCTTCCTTACCATCAAAGAGCTGCAACAGAGAGACATGACCAGATGTTATCAGAGCAAAAATCAAGAACGATTATTGAGCATATAATGCATTATATGTGTTCTGCTTGGCATGCAGTATAGACAGATAACTGGTTTAGCAAAACTAGGGAGGTATTTGTGTGCAGCTTTACTATTTGCATTTTACCGAATTTTTTTCCATAATTTAAATGAGAACTCAAGATAATAAATGTTAATATTGTTTTAAAAACTAGTATCGAGTCAAATCCAATCCCAAAGTTAAGAGCGGGCTTGATAACTAGTCAAAAGGGGCAGGCTGAGAGTGTCATTTTATGACCAGTGGGGTTGACCCATAGCGAATTTTGTTCATTTTGAAACATCTTCACAGATAATAGATACAAGAGAAGATATTAAAACGAAAATATTTAACTTTCTGAATAAATGATTCAGGAGGTTGGACGCAATTTTCAAATATTCTAATAAATAATAAATATATATCTGACTCGCGCTACGTTAATTTTTAATTTGCCAAATTTGACTCTTTTGAGACCAAATCCATGTACTCATAAGTATACCGGTCAAAAATGCGACAAACAGAGTTAATTCATCAAGTAAAAAAGTGAAGAAAATTACCCTCCTGAGACGAGTATGCTTGGCGATTGCCCAATTAGTCATGATGGAAGCAGCAACCACCAGAAAGACATAACCGGCAACAGTCTGAGTTGCAATATTAAAGCCCAACCACTGATAAATCTCGGTTGTGTAATTTGCACAAGTCACAATATTGAACAAAAACCCTTTAGGGATTTGGTATCCTCCAGGTCCACTGGGGCTGCGGAGATTTCTCAGTATGATGTGGCAATACAAGTTTGAAACTTGCATGATCGCCCCAAATCCAAATCCAATCTTCATCTGGAGATCACTTACGGGTGTGTATAGAGGGTGATTAACATAATAAGCAATATAGCAGCCAAAACTCCAGTAATAAGCACAGTTTCTAAAGACATTTGAAATAGGTGAGGTTGCATGACTGAAACGGTGCACAAAGAAGGTCTCCATGATACGTTTGAAATAATGGAAACACCAGTAGTATAATGCATACGTCTGAACTGGACGCATAACACGTTCACCTTTGTATCCAAAAAACTGGTACACTGGGAAGTAATAGAAGACAGGATAGAGGATCAGTGGACCCAAATACTCAAAAAAGAAGAGTGTTTGATACGAAACTTGTGGACCCAAGTCCTTAAAAACTACGGTAATGGTGTCAGAATTTCCGCTAGTATATTCTTTAAGGCTTTTCTTGCTTTGAAGAACAATAGGCTTATCCTTTGACCCTGCTTGGAGGGGTAGGGTCAGGCGCTGTCTGGAAGGATAGTATTTCTTGGCTGTAAACAGAAGATGCATATGAGTTTAACTAAATAGTAATACATACTGTAATAAGCAAGAGAAGCAACTTGTAACTTGTAATAACTCGTATAGTGCTAGTTCAATCTAGATTGCTATGTTGCAAGGATTTGTGCAAAGGGGATACTGGTGCATGGGGGTGGGTGCTAGAATTTCCACGTGCGTTCACACCAAAACAGACACGTCTTTAACCCAAAGTTCTTATCCTTTTTTTTTGTTCTACTTGATGCATCCATAATAGTCTAATCTGTCTAGGAAAAAGAAATAATCTGCATGGACTACTGCCACTTCCTCCATTGTGTCTCTCACATGCATAAGATGTACCCTTTACTTTGCATTTTTATCCTTCCCTTTAATTTAGAATTGTGAACTTCACTTCTTGATTCTTAAAAGATATCACTTTTCGTTCCCTCTAGTAATCATGCTGATTCATTAGGGGTTGTCATCAAAAGCCACAACCAGGGAGCACCCCCCATATACCCCCCTGACACAGTTTCAAACTTGCAGAGGCAAACAAATTTTTTGAGGGATAAACTTTGCAATTTTTTTGGTGGGTGGCATTTAACTCATAAACTTATCCTAAAAAAAATTTAAGCACTCTATTAATGACAATTATGGGAGGGTGGCAGCTATCTGCTAGCGTTCCTGTTATGTCCCTGTCTCGAAGTACCCAATAAGGACTTGGATAAGGTTATAAGAATTCTACTTTCTAGCTAAGTTGCTATCATCTCTTTGACCAAAGAGAGTACAAACCAAGCTTGTGGATGTCAAAGATCCAGTACAAACACGTATTGTAGATAGCACCTCAAAGAGGCAACCGATTTAAGACTCTGATTCATCATTCCCGATACTAAACTATAACTGATCACATGTCATATATCAGCCTAACTTACAAACATGCCAGGTGTTTATTTCCCTCTTTACTTTGAAAATTCGGTTTTCAACATAATTTATGATGGGAAGAAGTGATTAGGTCAGACACCATCAACAATTTAAGCAAAATACAACAACATTATCATATAAATCCCGGCACTTGGTTTGCCTAACCTAGCGTTATCGCTATGCATTGCAGAAGTAAATTACAAACTACCGTACTGTACTAGTAATTTGATATTACTTGCTTGTTCGTGGAAACAGAAGTCCTTCTTAACCTTCAGGTGTCCCGTTAAATACTTGATAACATTAAAAGGTTATAAACTTTATTTCAGTTCAAGCTAAAAAGATTATTACCGTATCAAATCATTAAAATACATTATTTTTGTATTGCTTATAAAACCAAAAGTAGTTTATTCAAATTTGAACTTGATGGGTTAATGCTATAAGGGGGTTGTTTGGATTGCTTATTAAAAACTTTATCTTTTTCAAATAATCCATTTTGAATAAGCAACTCCTTAGTATTGATAAAAACTGTTTATTTTACCCTCGAATAACCAGATACGGAATATGGATAAGCAAACCCCAAACACAACTGAATTCGGAAAAGCCAATAAGCTCACTCTATAGAGCTTATGAGCTTGGGCTCGTGACTTATCTAGGTTCATAAGCTCAAGCTGATACGCTCATAACCCCCAAAAAGCGAGCTTCTTATTGGGTTTTCTAAATTGAAATAAGCCCAAAAGGCAGGTAAATAAGCAAATCCCAAACCTACTAATCAGCAGTTAAATATAATCAGCACTTACAGTTAATAAAAAAGATCATATTTTGAAAAAAAGTAACCGAATTCGACACCAATCATTAAGCAACAATTAAGCCAATAAGACTTACTTTTCTGATGAATAGCATTCTGCAAATCAGCAACAGTAGCCTAGAACAAAAACAAAAATCCCCAAAAACAAATCAGATCCTAATTTAAAAAAAATGAGATATAAAAAGAAATTGAATTAGAATATATAAACTTACGGAGGAGCTATCAAGGTCAAGGCCACCGTTAATTAACTCCCTGCCGCTGCGAGTAGTAACAACCACCTTCATCTTTCCAACAAATGAAAAACGGAGAATACAATGCTAAAAAAAAAAAAAAATAGTTATAGATCTATGAAATTTGATGAAATGTATGTATGGTTTTATGGGCGAGTGAGATTGATTGATGGGGTGATATTAATTAAGGCGTCTGGTTGGGAGTAGATGACCCAACTGCTAACGATCTTCTTTTCTATTCTATTGCTTGTTATTTTTGGAATAAATTGTCTACCTATTTTTATCCTTCTTATTTATTACTCACTCTCTAATCCAATCTCTAAATAAGTAGCCCCGGTAATAACCTCCAGCAACTTTTATTTTTTCTGTCACATCAGTTTTCTTTCTCTTTGATCTTTTAAACACAGTAAATCAACTTACATTACAAAAAACATACCTCACAAAAATAAGCTTTTAATTAATTAATACACACACAACACAAGATTAGATTTTTTTGTTTGTTTCTAACATGTGACCGATAGCCAAGAGTGTATACTTGACCCTGTTCCTTCTCAACCTCCATTGACCTAGATGCTCACAACAAAGACAACCCATTGCAACCATGGCAAACTAATCGGTTATCCTGAAATACTTGGAGTAATTCTACCACTTCTACTAGGAGTAGCCTTTTTAGTGCTAGCTGAACGTAAAGTAATGGCTTTTGTGCAACGTTGAAAGGGTCCTGATTATATCTCCTCAAAAAAAGAAAGGCGAAAGGTTGCTTGCTTGACTTTGAGAAAGAAGTAGAAAGAAGGTATTATATAATAAAAAAAAGTAAAGGCGCGTTACCGCTTTTTTTTCAATAAGAGTCGGAGCTTGAAGAAGCGAGCCTATTAGAGAAAAAAGTGCTAATTGTAGCGCGCTAGCGCGCAAAAAGAAGCAACCTTACTAAGCAAACGTAGGCTTGGGCTCGAAAGCAAGAAGCAATGGCTTTCGCGCTTGTTGGGGCTATTAAGCATCTTAGACTATTCCATTCCATTTTGAAGCTGGACAGAAAAGTGGAAACTTTCTGCTGGATCCTCTTTCTGCGGGATGCTATTTTGCGCTACGATGGACTTTTTTACTCTTTAAGTGCGCCACTCCTACTTTTGTCCTGTATCTGTAGCTGCTTTTCCCGCAGTCTCTTTTATCCACCCTTATTGGGGGTAGCTTAATTGTACCAAAACAAAAAAAACATGTTTTACAAAAGTTAGAATCATTTTTTTCTGTTTTTATTTTTGGTGAAACGGTGAAATATATTACTCTAAACTCAATATGTACAATCAAGCAATTTTTAAGAGGCATTGTACATGTCCGAAACACCTCTTAAAAATGCATATAACAAATAAGATGCTACATACAGACTCCAATACAAGCTACTATTATGGGTATGTTTGGCGAAATGGGTTGGGGTTGGGGCTAGGACTTATATTATAAGCTGAAATTGAAATTTGTATTTTTATAAACTTGTTTGGCAAATGGGTTGAGACTGAGGCTTATTATTGAAAATTACTAAAAAAAACATAATTAAATGAGTTTTTGTATATGTTGGATATTTTTGTAGTTAAATAAGTAATTTATTCTTCAAAAGCCTGAGGCTAAAGTTTTTAACCTTTTTTTGGTGTTGGGCTTATAGAGACTTATTTTATAAGCCCTTCCATAAGCCCGCATGACAAACGAGACTTATTTTATTAGCCGACTTATTTTAAAAGCCCAAGCCTCATTTAAGCCCCGCCAAACATAACCTATGACTAAAACCATAAATACATATGTAACATACTCAGGTTGTGTTTGGCTATGGGACTTAAATTTCAAAAGCCCCCCTATAAGTCTCGTTTGGCGTAGAAGCTTATAGGGGGCTTTTGAAATTATAAGCCCAAGCCTCAACCATAAGCTCCAGCCCCAAAAATAAGGCTAAAGTTTTTATAAGCCCCAAATATAAGCTTCGTTAGTATCAAATTACTTAATTACCCACAAAAAATATCTAATATATACATATGTTATGTCTTTTTTAGTAATTCTACAATAATAAGCTCCAACTTAAATTAAGACTAAAATACACCGTTGGTCACTAATCTTGTCTAAAAACATCACGCTGAATCAAAACTTGCCTTTTTCGTCGTCAGTAGTCCAAAGTATGGGATTTTGAGGCTAAACCAGTCCCTTGACTATTAATGCCCAGGTCAACGTCTGTTTTATGTTAGTTAGTCGAGGGTATTATAGTCCATACACATTTATACCATAATCTAATTTAACCAGCGAAAAGCTATTCGTATACCCTCTTGATTGTTTCCCTCCCTCGTCACACAACCCTCACAGACACTTTAATAATGGTAGACAAGGACCTTACTTTTACAGCAGTAATTGCTGAGACGGTAAAGTATGTTAAGGCCAAATATGGGGATACTTGGTTACAAGGAGATGAAATGTCTAATGAGATGTTTGAATATTTATGCAGATTTGCGAAAGAAGCTGAAGTGATGAAAGGTTAGTTCGTTTTTCTGTATTTGTGTGATTGGCATTTTAAGGTTAGCAGTCAGGAATGAGCCTAAATAACCCAATCTTATTTGCTAGAAATCCAAGCAATGTCATAATTTGCCAAAAAATGGGTTATAGCAAAGTAAACGTATCTGACGATATGATTGAGTATGTCATGGCTACTTATGGGAATAAGTGGGATATAGAAGATGAAATTGCTGATGTGATACTTGAAGACTTGTGGGAAAAATATGGGAATAAAGAGGTTGTGAAAGGTTAGACTTAATGTTTACAAAGTAAGAAAGTTGTAATGATTGAACTCTGATTTCTTTCTGTTTTGACTATCTTTCCAGATACTAACTTTAAAGGAAATAAAGTTGATGTCATCATTATTTCAGACACATCTGATGATGAATTTGGGATCCTGTCTTCTAAGAGTACTACTTTGAAAGGTTCCACTTCCCAAGCTTCCAAGGCTTTCACTCCCAATACTTCCAATTCGCAATCTGTTACCACCTTTGTTCATAAAAGGCCAAAAACAAGGGAAAAGATTACAAATGTTGTACTTGGTCTTGGAGCAGCTATGGGATGCTCAATCACAAAGAGGAATGAGTGGTATGTGCCTCCCCCTAAGGAACTCAAGTATCCTCCCCATGAATATCAAGCCCCCCCCCCCCCCCCCCCCCAATGAATATCAAGTCTCCCATCAAGAAATTCACCTGTTATTTTTAGTTGTTGATGTAATAAAGATGTGTATTTTTTTGGCTGATGATGGTTACTTAAAACGATGCTTGTTAACATGTATATTTTGTTGTATATGGTATAATTAGTTGGTGGTGTATGCATATTTTGTAGGGGTGTTCAAAAAATCCGTGAAACCGACGAACCGAGCCGAACCGCTTAACCCGAAACCGAAAAAACCGAAACCGAAAAAACCCGCTTATCACGGTTCGGTTTCGGCTTTCATTTTTTGATATCCGCGGTTAACCGAACCGAACCGTGCTTAATACATGAAGGTTTTTTTTAACTAAATACTCAAATAATTGTACAAGTATTAATTATAGGGGGAATTGCAAATATATCCTTCCAAAGATTTATAATTGCGTATATATCCAACCAAAACAAATAATTGCGTATATATCCTTCCAAACACTTAAATATTTCATATATATCCACAAAAATTATTTTATACATATTAAAAACCTTTAAAGTACATGACAATTCTATTTTTAGACAAAATACCAATTATACCCTTGTCATTTTTCATAACCGTTACACATATATTCTCTTTAACATCTACTAACAAATCATATACATGCTCTTTAACATCTAAGTAAAAAGTAAAAAAGAGGTAAGAGCATACAAAACATAACCACGATTTTTATTTTTCATTAGTAATACAAGATTCTTATTAATAACATAAAATATGGATACACCTTCACACCAAGTATATGAACCTGTCAAAGCAAAGGGCCCGTCAAACAAAGTTTATCCAAACAATAAATCAACAAAAACTATACATGAATCAAAACCTATAGGAAATTCATTAAACGGTGGTTTCAACTTGCAATATATCTGAGTTGGTAACAAATTTAATTAAACAGTCACAATCAATCGATCAACTAGACATAAACGTTATCAAGGAAAATTAATATAATCGGTTGTTCGTAATACCAACAAGGGTATAATTGATATTTTAGATTTAAAATATAATTATCATTTATCTTAATTTTTTAAATAAGCTAAAATAATAATTTGGACATATATGTAATATTTAAGGGTTTGGAAGGATATATACGCAATTATGAGTTTTGGTTGGATATATACGCAATTATGAGCCTTTTGAAGAATATATATGCAATTCCCCCATTATTATATTATTGCTCTAATTTTATTGTATAACTCTTTTTTTGCTCCTAATGCTAATATTTCTAAACATTTATGTGTGAAAGTTGATAAATTTGATCGTAATCTAAAAAAGTCGAATAACTATTATTTTGTTAATTGATTATGTATGAATATTTGAATGCAATTATTCTAACGAGATAACTTTTATATGGCTATTATCTATTAAATGTCATTTAATTTTACTAAAATGACGTTTTATGTTCTAGAACATGTTATTGTTTATGCGGTTAAACTCGATTAAACGTCTAAAATGGTTAACCGTGACCCGAACCGCGGGTAACCGCTCATTTCGAGTACCCGCTTGTCCGGTTACCCGCGTAGTACGGTTCGGTTTCGGGTAGTAAAATTAATTACCCGCCCTGCGATGGATAGTTTAAATCTTTCAACTAACCGAACCGAACCGCCCCGCGAACACCCCTAATATTTTGGCTTTGTTGTTTTCATTTTATCAGTTTGCATTTGCTTATGCAGTTTAGGGGCTGTTTGGAAAAAACCCATTTTGACTTATAAATTCAACATATACCAAAAAATTATTAACCAAACTGAATTGTTATAATCTTTTGAAATATCTTTTGTTTGCATTTGTAGTTTTGGTTTTGCTGTTTACGTTGTTCAGTTTGCAATTGCATGTGCAATTTAGGGGCTGTTGGAATAACACAATTTGACTTATAAAGTCAACATATACAAAAAAAAATGTATCCAAAATTCAATTGTTATAACAAAAGAAGTACACACATATCAGTTAAGTTACATTTTGATTGAAAGACAACATAGCATTTCTTGTAGGTCATTCACTTGGTTAATTGACTGGCAGGTGATCCACTTGGTCTTTGAGTTGCAGGTGCTTCACGTGGTGTTTGTCTTGGGTGTACTCCACTTGGTCTTTGAGTTGCAGGTGGTTCACTTTCTTCTTCATCACTGCCCAAAAAAGCACCAACTCTAGTAGATGCAGAAATATGTAGGCCTACTACATATCCATCACTATCTGCTGTAGTTGTGTTTTCCCTTGTAACACCACCTCTACCAGTATAAGATGTGTTCCCCCTTCTATCAAGGCACACTGGACAAACATACAAGTATACCACATGAAATCTCTATAAGGTGGACGCATTGCAAAAAAGGTCAATCCAACCCTGTTTTCACTTTCAACCCAACAGTCAAGGCATACCATTTGACAACCATTTTCTGCATCCATGGTGAAAATCTGTTGGTATGATAAAGAATTTATGACATTAGATGTATTATATAATGCAGGCAAAAAAGGGTATAATAGGGTACAATGTGGTTGTTGAACAAGTAGATGGGAGTCAAGACAACATAAATGCTTAAAATCGAGTCAACATATGCAGTTTAGGGGGTGTTTGGAATAACCCATTCTGACTTATAAAGTCAGCATAAACAAATTTATTTCAAACATGATGGTGTCCAAATTACAGATGGCTCCAACCTACTAATAGTAGTTCAACATTTTATATCCAGCACATATGGATGTCTTGGATATAAATCCTCCACATCCACTCCATAATAAGCTGCCTCAAACTCTGCTTCTTCTAGCCATTTTTTCCTCTTCCATTCCTCTTAAATTATTTTGTACATTGTCTCCTCTTCCAAAAACTGCTGGAATGCTTCTTCATCCATCCTTGTCTGCTCTTCATCTTCATCCAACATTGTGTGTTCTACTTCTTGCTCATAAAGAGCTTCAAGAAACTCTTGTTCCATAGTCTGCCTTATCTCGTCTTCATCCATCCACTGCAAAAGTAATAGATTTGTACATCAACTACAATGTAAACACACAAGAATAATCGTTATGCAAATGATAATTAAATGAATTCTTGTTGCCTTCTGCCATCAAATGCCTTTTTCTACCTCGCACATTTGTTTCCTTTGGTGGTTTTGGTACTTGTTCCTTGTGACACCTAGACTTATTATGTCCAACAGTTTGAAAATTGGAGCATTTAATCTGTCTACGAACTCTAGATTTACCCATTTTGATGCAATTTCACTTAATTAAGGCTTTAGGGTTATGAATTCAAATTTGGGGTAAAATGTGGTCAAACAACACTAGTAAGTGTTTTCGATAGTGTCACTTGGAATTTTATGTTGCATATTTTTTATTAGTCCAAGTGTCTTGTTTCTTATGTTTTAGTTGGTAGTTGTTTCGAGGTTGTTCGAAACCTTTGCTGTTTGATGTTGCAATTGGTATAGAGTGGTTCATCTCCACTCTCTTCATGTAATCAACATTTTTTTCATTTATTCTATTCACCGGGTATAGAAACCCTTTACCCAAAAAAAACAACACTAGTAAGAATAAATGCATTTCCTACACCTTTATGCAATTATGACCAAATGATAAGGGACGAAAACCTTAATCAGATATGTATACACTGTTTATGCAAGGACCATACTCGTAACAACAACGAATACAATCAAAACACATATCAAAACTATCAAAGAGGAAAAAACAAATAAAACGTTAACACAATAATATAAAAGATAGATTCATTAATTTCATAGATAAAGTGAACTTCAGTACATATCGATCCCAAAAGAAACCATCAAAAGCACAAAATACAAGTAAATCACTTAGCCCTCCTAAGATCTTCAAGGATGTTGTTCATGTCAAACACCTGACTATGTGTTTGACAAATCATCTTCCTTAGCTCCAACGCCTTCAACACATTTGCCTTTCGAAATCGTAAATATACTCTTGAGTTTCGTTTATATCATGAACCAAATCAGCGAAAGTCTTTTGGAGACCGTTTGCAATCTCGATGTCCTTGGCGTTTTTTCTTTGATAATAAAGAGAGATCGAATCGAACATGGAGTAAGACTTGGCAGCTGTGGCGAGTTCCTGTAGACGTGTGAAGTTAGCCATTAGGTTGTTGTGATTTTGTGATAATTTGTGTTTGTGATTGTTGGTATGCAAATGGTATAGGGTATGAAACCTTAAATACCCAAAATAACGGGTTCTTCCAAATTCAAGGACTACTTGTGAAGTTACTAAATAGTTAAATAGTCAAGTTCTGTAATAAAAATACACGGGAATTTTAAGTGCAAAAACGACTAACTGACCAAATTCAGGGACCAAGTGTGACATATGAAAATTATTACCCTGCAACTTGACCGTTGCCTTCCTTGATACGCTTATACACAATTAATGTATTGCCAAACACCAAATAAACCAGACTAATAAGATCCGAAAACATAAATACTCTCATAATAACCCGACCCAATTAAGAAAACCCAATCCAAACCAAACCTAAAATACATCCACACTCCTAAACACACGTACTGAAACACACATCAAGTCAAACACATTTGTAAAAACATCACGTAAAACCATGAAAGACGGGAGCATATTCGTGCCAACTTTTAAGGATGTTCATGAAGAAGAAGAAGGTGAGGTCCTGTTCATAATCCACTGTAATGGGTATTTTTATTATAGCCCACTCAGGTATGAAGGAGGTTCATTAATTAAGTTTTGTGCCTTACTAGTGATAGGGATATATTTAGTTCAAGCCTTGATAATGTATTATCAGAGATTAATGAACAAACATAGGTGTTGTTTTTCTGTGATCTTGAAGAATCCCTAGAAAATGGTTTGCATTTGATTCATATTGATGATGATGTTCATACTTTGTTTGCACTGGCTGAAACACATGAGTCAGTTGATATCTTTGTTGCACACAAGTCCTAAAAGTTAGCACAATTTTACTTAAAAAACATAAGTTTTAAAGTTGTGGGTCGGGTAGAGCAAGGTGCTAACTTTCGAATGGTTAGTCAAACACCTTTTAGGACTAGACGTAAATGGCAGGGGATAGATAGGAAAAAAAATGTAGGGGAGTGAAACCAAGACACCAACAGTGAAAGGTGGTGTTGTTATCAAAGAGGAAGAAGGGGTTGTAGCTAAAAAAAATGGAGAAAAATAAGGGAAAATGAAAGCTGCTTGAGGAAGAGGATGTTTTGCACACAAAAAAGGGGAAAGAAGTTGTTCAACATTTTAAGCGAGGTTTTGATGGGAAGGGGAAGGCTAAAATGGTTGAGTTTGCAGGTTTTGATGTTGAAAACATGGCTGGTGTTGCAGGTGTTGAAACCAGGGTTTGTGGTGCTGCTGCTGATGTGTTTAGCGGTGTTAAGATACCCTTTAGAAGCAGAGAAAGGATTACAAAATGCGTCCTTGCACTTTTCGCCCAAAAGGCCATCCTAGGTGATGTTTCAATGATGAATACCATGTCATGTGTTTAATTCTTTTAAGCTGTAATAGTACAATACATAACTTAATTGTTTGTTTTTTGCATGCTTGTTTTTGCAGACAAGGTAGCAGTATCATCATCAATTTAAGGTTCATGTTTTGTGTGCTCATTAGTTTTTGGATATCCACGACTAGTGTGTAGATCATTTGAAGGTTCAACAGTTGAAGGTTTTGCAGTGGAAAGTGCATCATCTTTTATATTTTGTGAAATGTCAGTAGAACCATGTATCAGACAATGACTCACTCGTTTCAGTTATTTTCCAGTTGTATCAGACATTGAATCTATAGTTGACTGTTATAAGTCAACTTGCTAAATAGTTAGGTATGTGTAATATTTGTTTGTTTGTCTTATAGGTTAAATTCTGTGAGACCATACTAGTTTATCAGTTGACCTTTATAAAGTCATACTTAAAATGTCGGGTGTAATTGTATAATCAGCTCAAACAATCACCCCTTTCTGTGTTGGTGGAATTAGGTTGGGGTAGATTTAACTAAGGTATGGTATAAATGTGTATGGACTATAATATCCTCGACTAACTAACAGAAATCAGACGTTGACCTAGGCATTAATGGTCAAGGGACTGGTTTAGCCTCAAAATCTCATACTTTAGACTACTGACGATGAAAAAAGCAAGTTTTGATTCAGCGTGATACTTTTGGACAAGTTTAGAGACAAACAGTGTATTTTAGTCTTAAATTAATTTGCCAAACAAGTTTATGAAAATAAAAATTCTAATTTCAGCTTATAATATAAGCTCTAGCCCCAGCCCCTTCCCCTTGCGCCAAACATACCCTCAATACTACCTCATATGTTAATGGTTTTAAGATCTTATCACAAAATGACATCATCAAAGGCTTACAATCACTAAAGGATAGCTCACTCCTATCTTTTTGAACAAGATAGCTCTCACTCCTATCAATAACTACACTTCCAGAAACAAACAAGTCTATGATACCTGAACAACAGCATATCATGACCTCTAGAAAGTGGCATCACTACTAATCAAAACTCTTCCATATATCAATTATCAAGCTCTATAGATATATTCTTTTATTTATTTTTTTAAATCACACATTTTTAGTATCATTAGATGTAATACAATACTTGTTATATTATACACAACTCACAAGTATATTTGAAAAGATATAAATTTTAAGAAAACCCCGAAATGATAAGTGCTACGTAGTACTAGTATTATTTTTGGAGTATTTATTTTTCAATTTCATTTAATAACCAGCCATGCACGTGGCACTATATGTACCTATGGCTTTTCGTTATTAATCGATGTTAGGCTAAAATTAGTTTCGGAGTTGATTTTATCATTTCTACTTTTTTAGACAGTGATGAAAGGGGAATATTTATGTTGGGAGGGTAAAAAAGTTTAGTACTGCTTTTGGGGGGCCAAAATATTGGAAATTAAATGTTTAGCACTACCATTTTGAATATTGTACTACACTAATAACCTAGTACAACTTTTGAGGGGATGGGGCCTCGTTTTGTGTCGACTACTTTCAACTTAGAATTTGATTCGGCATTAAGAGGACTAGATGTGCAAGAGGTATAGGACTCGTGTTATAGTAAAAGTGCCATCACTTTAACATTTAACTAAGAATATATAACTCAACATGAAAATACCTTCATTTCATAACTCAAGTTATAGAACATATGATAGCTCACACTTAGCCCAATAAAACACAAATACAAAAAAAAAGAAAAAAAAGAAAAAAGACGGGTAACCCGATTGTTAGTTTTGGCGCGAGATATGGCTTGAGGTGGGGTGTGGGGCTGGTGTTATATGGCCGAGTTATAAAGCATTAGCCAATGCTATAACTCAACATACCGAGCGCTCTAAGAAATTTGATTCACACGTCGAGCCTCATGCCCTTTAAAACTCGACTAGAACTTGATCAAGCCTGCATTTCAAGTCCGAGCTTGATAAATAATTGTCATATCGAGTTCGACTCAAATTGTTTCTTATACATATTCCATATGTACTAAATATAATTAAATAATTATAAATTGTAATTTGACTTAGGGTGTGTTTGGTAAAAATAGTCGTGAGCAGTAGTTGTGAGTTGTGAGCAATAGCACAGCTCACAGCTTCTTAAAAAAGCATTGGAAAAATGAGTTTTCCTAAAAAATAGCAAAGCTCACCGCTCATTTGCCAAACGAACAATAAAAATCAAAAAGCTTATTGTTCACCGCTCATCGCCCCAAAAAGCTCCAAAAAGTTGCGCGCCAAACATAGCCTTAAGCAGTTAAGCTTGACAAAGCTCATGAGCCTCATCTACCGATCATTTTGGAGCTTCAACTTAACTCAGAATTTTACATGAATAGCTCGAGCTTGGCTCGTTTAGATCGTTTTTTTGTGTGTCAATATTTAATAACATACGATATCGGATTGTCTCGCCTCATTTACATCCTTGTCATGTCTCTTAGTATCACGTGTTCGACATCTATTGATATAATGTTGTGCATTGTTATTCATGCACGCACCCATGATCTTGTCAGTTGCAAAACCAGTAAGTCAGAAGATGGGGGTAAAAAAAATTACCTTTACAAATTATTGTGCACACAAAGATGAAGATGGAGATATAAGGTTTTTATATTGCCGGACTTAAGTGTGAGGGACAATTTGATTTTATGGTGGATGACACTTTAATAAAAATACCAATAATAAAAAAAAGTTACACTAAAAATTAATTTATTTTTTTATTTTTATTATTATTATTTTTTTTAAATAGTGTCAAGTTGGATGAAATCCATTCAAAGAGTGTGCATTTTACACAGTCGATCATTCAATGACTTGGGCCATTGAGCATGTTATCTTACATCACGTTCTAACATTCATTTCATTGTCCAGAACCACATCATGAAGATTGCACACAATGACTAATTTTCCAATAAAAACAAGATAAAAATTCTTGTATTGCATCAAATGTTTACCTTTTCAAGCAACCACGTCCTACATAAAAATGTTTGAATAAATAATTATTGTTTTCACTTTTTTTCTTTGTTTGGTGTTTTAAAAAGCAAATGGTATTGCCACAAAAGCGTTTCTGTTTAACAAAACTTAATTTTGATCACATCCATAAAGTATATAAACATCAAAAGCTTAAAGATATCGATAATATCAAGTGAAAAATATTAATGAATTAATTTAACCGTAATGAGTTCGTTGTCAAAACGGAAAATATATGATATATTAGACCGAATGTAATGGTCGGTCGATATTTTGTTCGGTCGACCTTGCCGATGCGTCGCGGCCTATTACACACCCTCAAAAGGGACGTGTTCAAAATAGACAAAAAGGATGAATCAGTCGTATTTTCGACCGAGTTGTAAAGGATGTTTGTGTGTGGGTGTTTGATTTAATTGTTTTTGTGGCAGTATGTTTTTTATGGTGTCCTTTGTCTCTTTATTACATTAAGTTGTTGAAAAGAGAGAAAACTGATGTGTCATTGATATCTTCGATCATGTGAGGGTCCCCATTACACTTACTCTAATGTATCACTAACATTAGTTCCTCAGAGTTTGGTTCAATAAAGATCAAAGAAAAATTAAAGATCAAATAAACCATTCTCAACCACTCATTTTTTCATCAAAACAATAAAATAAACTTTCACATTTATTTTTTAAAACTAAATATCTCACAAACCATTGATCGTTAGACGAAACTAATCATACCATCACGACAAGCATAAAATTACCTTTAATTTGATATCCCACATCCTATACTTTCGACGAAATTTTTTTTTCCGACTTTTTTGTGGGTTTAGGGTTTACGGTTAGGGTTAGGTGTTTAGGGTTTAGGGGTTTGACTTTTTTGGGTTAATCTTTTTAGGGGTTAAGTGTTTAGGTTTCTTACGGTTTAGCGGATTGGGTTTAGGTTTTTTGGTTTAGCAGTTAGGTTTTTTTAGGGGTTTAGGGTTTTAAGGTTTAGGGTTTTTAGGGTTTAGGGGTTAGGGTTTTTAGGGTTTAGGGGTTAGGGTTTTTTAGGTTTAGGGGTTAGGGTTTTTAGGGTTTACGGGTTGTGTTAACACAAAAGAGTATTTTTTAAATTTTCATTTATAGTGTAATATATCGAAACCCGCAAAAAACGATAAAAAATAAGTTCGTCGAAAGTATATAATATTGGATCTCTATAGAAAGATAATTTTATTCTTGTCGCAATGGTATAATTAGTTTTATCTAACTATTAACGGTTTGTGAGATATTTAATTTTTAAATATAAATGTGAAAATGAATTTAATTAATTTGATAAAAAATAATGATTGAGAATGATTCATTTGATCTTTAATTTTTATGTGATCTTTATTGATCTCACCCCTAGTTCCTCAATATATAGTACGTTGTCAGGGTTCATGTATACTGCAATGGACATTTTTCACTTTTTTATATAACAACATAAAATCAAACCATAAATTGACACCATTTTAATTCAAGTGCACGTTTCTTGGACTAGTATATTTAATTATGGGGTAATTATGAGAATGCATGTTTTGCTCAAGGTGTCATCACTTTTTAGGAAAAAAGTTTGGGTATTTCCAAAATAAACCTTGAGACTTGCGACTTTTCTACTTTTCTACTTTTCATATAAGCATGACAAGTGTCCTTCGAAGTTTGTGTACCCAATCATAATTTTAACTAAATTGTCTATTATACCCTTGTCTTTTAGTACAGCGACCGAATCTCAGCGACTTTTTTAAGAATCTTGCGATTTTTTTTTTGTCTTTTAGTAAAAAAAGTCAAAGTTACTAAAATATTTCTTTATACTTTTCGCTCCTTCCCAATGCTGAGCGACTTAAGCGAAATAATATTAGCGACTTTTTTTACTTTATACTTTTGTACCTTTTAGTACATTTTTACACTTTTCAAAATTATAATTTTAACTAAATTGTCTATTATACCCTTGTCTCTTCCATTTCTACCAATTATTTTTCTCATTCATTCCCTATACATTTCCACCAATTATTGTTTCGGATTGCATTCACAAAACAGATTATGCGTCTGTGAAACAACGTAAGCATGTCTCGATCTATTTTGGAACCAGCTTCATGGTGGGGGTGAATATAAATCCTATCTCTGGCTTACCATCTGGTTTTCCGGTAAGTTCTCTTATGATGGACGTACTCTCATTTCTTATATGTCGAGTACTGCGGGAGGGTGTATTCGTTAACTCACAATGGGTCAAACAGGAATTGCTTCAATTTGTTCTGGAGCACGTGGAAGATAAGAATGTGGAACCCCTTCTCGAGGTACTTTTATTTTTGTGTGCAGATGCCACTACTAAACTATCGACACATAAACACCCTCTTTGGTATTTCTTAACACAATAGGTACTTTTTTTTCATCTAGGGACTGTTAGAGGCACGTGCCGAACTTCAACCAGTATACATTCTCATGTTTTGCTCAAGGGGTAATTATGAGAACTACACCTAGTACTATGATCGGTGCAAAACCGTCAAGTTATCTCACGCAAGCTAGCCACTTGTGAATGACCAACCGTAAGAAACTCAAAACAGCTCACACACCAAATGCAATTTAGATCAGAGGAATGCAGTGGATTCCCGGGTCGTTAAGTCCCACGGAGGATGAATTGGTGTTTAAACAACTTCAGATGATAGAATAATCACTAAGGATAGTGATCAGTAAGGTTTTGATGGAAAATTACCTAAAGAAAATATCTACAAATTACAGCGACTTAAATGCAAATTAAAAGAGATTAAAAAGTTAAAATCTATTAAATAAATGCTATCACTATTTTTACAATGATGTTTTTGTGATTTTATAAAATAAAATGACTTAAATAAACTATATTAACTAAAACGTAATCCTAAATTATCTAGAAACGTGGTTTAAAATGAAAACGAGCGTTACGTTTAAAAATTACGCTGGAGCGCAAGCAAAAACGTAAAATTTATGAAATAAAAGGCCTACGAATGTAAAACTAATTTTATTACGTACTATATGACAAAAGAAAATTTTAGAAAAAAGATTTATATTTTTTTGACTTTTATATTTTTTATTATGAATTAATTACTAAAAAACACTAATTAAATGTTTAAAAATACTAAAACTAATGAGAAAAATCTGAAACTTTTTTATAAAATACTTAATACTAATACACTTTTATAAAAAATACAAAAACTGAAAAAGCTAGTAAGAATAAGCTACAAATAAGCAAAAAGCTACGTATAAGCTTATTGAGACAAAGATGGTTATGTATTAAATGGTGCAAACCATGACAAGAAAGTCCCAAGGGCGCAGTCTATCCAGGTACACACACTAACACTCTCATAAAGGGGGAGGTCTCAGGTTCGAGCCTGCCTACCCCCTTTTTGCTAAACATTTTTATTTTTGATTTTTTTTCTTTACAAACCAATTAAGCACATGAAGATAAGCACTTTTAATAACTATGACTTTTTATAAAACTGACTAATAAGCACTGAATAAGCAATGAATTTGTCACAGTTTACTTTTAAATAGAAATAAGCACAAGTTTAGCTAAAATGGGTGATAAGCTACTTAATAATCACAAGTATAATGGAAATAAGTTAAGCTACTGTAAATAAGCTAGTTTGAACACTGAATAAGCACAATAACCACTAATAAGTACTGAATAAGCTACAAATAAGCATAAGTCTAAACTGTTGCTTAGTACACTGATTTAAATCACTAGGCACCTTTAAACTAAATTTTAAGCATTCTAATAAGCTAGGAATTTAAGATAAACACTTGGACTGACTAGTAGACCAGATAAGCTATCCAAAAAACTAGATTACAAAGATTGGTATGCTATAAGGAGCTTGTGAGAAGCTTTTGAAAATCTGATGAACACTGACTAACTGGTTAACTTAAGAAAAAATGGACAGGACTAAAAATCACTAGCAGGCTAGCTAAATAAGCTAATTATGGAAAATAAGCACTTGGTACCTTGAGTTAGCTAGGTTGGCTTTCTAAAAAACTAAAGTACATAAGCTAAAGCTCTGTGATGAGCTTTATATTAGCTTGTGCAACTTGGTAACTAACTGTGTGCACAGGGGAGGTTTTAGAAAAAGGTCTTAAAGTAAGCTAGAGAATAAGCTATCTATAAGCTAATTTTATGAAAGCTAGTATTTTTATATTTTTGTTTAGCAGCTAAATATTAATTTCCCAAAAGGGCATAAGCTAAATCCTAATATCTAATCCTATATAAAATTATTCATTTTATTCAAAAACCACTTATTGAAAATTTGACTTTTTTAGATATGAAGCAGTTTGACTATTTTGAACTTTTGATTGATCTAAAGGACTGAATATGATGTAATAAGCTACTATAAGACTTACTTAAGCTATATAAACAACTTTTACACTAATATGCATGATTTTAGCTTGTAAAAACTTGACAGGTAACTGTTAAAGGATATGATTTGGAACTTTGACTTTTCATGGAACAAGGACTGAATTTTAACACTTGACTGAGCTATTAGGACTTATTGTGACTTAATACAATAATAAACAAC
The DNA here is from genome assembly GCA_019973895.1 of Chrysanthemum seticuspe. Classification (NCBI taxonomy): domain Eukaryota; kingdom Viridiplantae; phylum Streptophyta; class Magnoliopsida; order Asterales; family Asteraceae; genus Chrysanthemum; species Chrysanthemum seticuspe. Next base: position 247,017,383 of record BPTQ01000002.1, on the reverse strand, counting down.
AGCACAAATGTCCACTATCACAGATACACATGCAAATCCAAACAATCCTATACTTGACTGTTTTAAAGAGTTTAACACTAAAACAAGTTTTTAAAGCAAATGACTTATTGATTAACTGAAATTAACCATATTGAGACAGTATTAGACTAGAATTAACATGCCTTAAACACATAAACTATGAAATGCAAATTTCAAATAAATGGCTTACAAATGGCTTTTATGCTCAAAACAGAGAATTGAGAACTGAGGACACCCTATTAGCTTTCCATAAAGCTTCTAAACCAATAAGAAATCCAAATTCAACCTTGCTTCAATCTCTGGCATCCTCTCCATGGCATTTTTATTTTTAACTAATTTATTGGTGATTTTTGGTATTTTTCTCTTTTGACTACTACACTGATTTTAAGGGTTCTAAAAGCTTTGATAAGCTTCCTAGGAACTTACATGGTCTTACTCAGTCCATAAAAACAACCAACAACAACATTCGAATCATATCATGATATTTTGAACATGAAATTTTGCATAAACTGAAAAGTATCTTAAAACTGAAATTGAAACTGAAAAAGGTTCTCAAACACTTTAAATAACTTAAACAAGATACTTGGAAAGATTAAATTGCACTGGAAATTAAGATTGAACTAAAACGACATTAAGCTAAACTAAACTACTCTACTTGTTCTACTCCTCTGCTTCTTTTCTTCTTTATAGACTTTCAAAAGCATCCTCACCTCTTTCTGATCATTTCCCACCATTGGATAGGTCAAAGTAATCACAACCTTTGATTTTAACTTTTTGGCGCCATTTTTCAATATAGCAGGTTCTTTGCATTAATTGGGTTTGGATTGATGTAGAGGTGGAGGGGGGATGTAATCAAGTGGGAAAACAACTGGAAAGGTTGAAAAGAAGGAGAAACCATCACTGGTTTTGGGTTTACAGGGGAGGAGGAGAAGGTCTACAGTGATGGCGGTATTTTTGTTTTTAAAATGTTGGGCCGGGTTGGGTTGTTGGGCCAGTAGCTGGGTTTAGTTTGGTTTGTAGCTTAATAATCAAAAGGACCAAAAATGTAATTCTGCCATAGTTAAGGGTTGAACCTGCCAGAGTTTCATAGTTTAAACAAGGACCAAATTTGCCATACTTAAATAGTACAAGGACCATTTGCATAAAATTCCATTTTTTAAATGTCCAAGGACTAAAACTGCCAATTTAGTAACTATAAGGACCAAACTTGTAATTTTTCCAAAAGTTTATCATAAGGACCTATTTTGCCATTTATTAATAGTACAAGGTTTATTTTTGATAGTTTTCACTTTTTAAACTTACCAAGGACTATTTTTGACATTTTTTCAAAGTTGAGGAACCAAAGTTGTAATTTTGTGATTTTAAACTTCAAAGGATTATTTTGAACAACTTGTGAATCCCAAGGACCTAAAATGATATTTTACAAGTTTTTGAATTACCAGGGACTAATTTTGACAATTTTTGAAACTTGGGGGACTAAAACTGCCAATTATGCAAACTTGATACGTTTTTCATCAGATTTTGATGTTTTTGCATTTAAAACATATAAAACACTTGTTTGTGATATTTTTATCATTTTGATGTGTTTCTGAGTGTTTTCAGATGTTTTTGCAGTCTAGATAGTACAAAAATGATGAGTATTTAGACACTCATCAATCCCCCACACTAAGATATTGCTAGTCCCTAGCAATGATTTATGAAAAGTTAATGGATTTTATCTCTTTACCAAAAGCCATTACTTCTGGAGTAGCCAATTGTTTCAGTTCAAGTAAGAACCTTGGTACAATGATAACCAAATGATTTTGAGCAAATCATAAGCTGTGAACGGATTTGATTTGTCTTTACCAGAAGCCGTTTGCTCTGGACTAGCCAACTCTTAGATAAATTATCAATATTATCTTTGGTGAGTCGATTACCAATTATGGATTTCCAACTGCCTTTACCACAAGCCATAAACTTGCGGGCTAGCCAACTCTTCATTTTTTAGGATATGGTGAGCTGAACACCATACAATTTTGGGCAAATTGCAAGCCATAAACGGATTTGAGATATCTTTACCAAGAGCCGTTTGCTCCTGGATTAGCCAATCCTTATGTGGGTTAGACATGGTGGACTGATTACCATTTGTTGTGTTTAGTACATAGTACTTCCACTAAATAAAAATTTTTAAAATTTGGCCATTTTGGGGGAAAAAGGGACTAAAAGGGTACATTTATGATCAAATTCGCCAGAATTTCCCCCCCCCCCCACACTTAGAAATAAATATTGTCCTCAATATTCAAAGTACCGGCTGTTATGCCGAAACTTAGAACATAAAAAGATAACATTTACTAACTAAGTGTAGAAACACAACAATTATTCTCTCTTTTTTTTAAATATTTACAATTTTCATTATTTTTTAGATCTCTATACAACATGTGGGGCATCTCCCCCACACTAGGGTGGTACACAGGGGTGAAAACCCATGCTTAGCTACTGTTTTTGATTACCGAGTCGCTAGCTTGACTCGACCCCGAATTAATTTGTTCATGGGGAAGCAAGGTGGAAGAAACTATCTCCATCGGACTTTCGTTCAAGATGTTTGTATAAACATTTGAAGCACGCGAAAGTTCCACACCGACGAGATATACAGAGAGAGACCCGGCTCACAGATGATAAATGAAAATGCCGGGGTCAAAGATAGTGTCCTCATTCCCGAAGGAGAAAAGGGAAAGAGTAACCACACCATTTGTGAAGAATGGAATAAATATGTGCATCACAATGCATGTCCATTCCTCATCAGAAAGAAGCAAATCACCATTTTTGACATTTTTAAGCTTAAATTTGAAGCTTTTATGGTGATTGGTAACAAAATTTCCGGGAGGGAGAGCTGGAAACGGTTCTTCAATCAACAGATTTTCAAGAAAAAGGATGTCTCCCTCCGAATCAAAGTAAGTATTGTCAATTCCTGTTGGAATCGACTCATCACTAAGAAAATCATCGACCTCCTTCCAAAATTTGTCATCTTCCTCATCAGGAGTGAGAGAAGGGATGGAAGAGTCGGAAACGGGACAAGAAACGAGTGGATGATCATTATATAGGAGATTTCTAGTTTCTCCAAGATCGGCTTCAAAATCAAAGAGATCATCGTCACTTTCTGATGAAAGTGGACTGATGTGAGTGAGTTCATCAGTGAACTCCTCAAGAAGAGGATCAGACTGTGGGAGTGATGCCTCAACGTACTCGATGTCTCCATAAGATTTACAATCATCGCTAAAATCGGAGAAAGTCTCAAAATGATCATTTGAACACTCAAGAGGGGAAGAAGAATCACACATATGAGCAGAAATTCCCTGTGACTCTCTCGGGATTGGGACAAGGTCCTCAACACTAGACTTTATAAATTCGTCAGATTCCTTTTCAGGAACAGTGTCAAGATGCTCGTCCCCCATGTTTAGAGAGTGAGTGGGAATATCGGGTGTGATAACAACAGACTGAGGGAGTTTAGACGGACTAGCATACATATGTTTTATACTTAACATTTGTTCTTCTGCTAGCAATTCCATCATAGTCTTTTCTCCCTGATTTTCCACGGAAGGAATTTCAACTGATGAACTTGATGAATCTGTACATAATTCACTAATATCAAGGGTAACATCATCATCATCATCATCAGGAATGAAACGGAATCGAGAGCTAGATTTGGATGATTTTTGTATTCTAATTGATTCCCTAATAGTGTTTTCAATGGAAATCTGGGAATCTAATTTAGCAGCTCGCTCTTCGGCTAACAAAACTTCCATGGATTTTTCATTTGGATTATCTTGGGAGGACATAGCCGACTCCTCCTTAAGTTCTTTTAATAACTCCAGAGTCTTCAGTAGAAGGCCTGTCTTAGTTTCATGAGGAGTCGCTTGAATCATTTGGTACTGTGGAGGTTGGTTTTGATACGAAGAGTCGTAATTGTTACAAGGAAATGGGTTCCCTGATTGACAATCCGAGCTAGGGTGAGAACCTCCACAATATTCACAACAGTAGAACTGATGTGGCTGTGAGTGGTATGTGTTGTAGTCATAATTGTTATCAGGAACCTGCTCATAGACAAGCGTGTTTCCTGATTGACAATCAGAACTGGAATGTGAACCACCACAGTACTCACAACAGTAAAACTGCTGAGTCTCACAGTGTGGTAGCTGATGGAATAAATCAGTCGTGTTATGGTAGGAATAGGGATCCTTGTTATAGACAGACCCGTTTCCTGATTCCACCACGCTACAATTGGGGCAATTGCCACCATTATAAGGACCACCACACCATTGACAACCAAGAGGGTGAGGATAAGACATAGAAAGAATCAAAGGTTAACAGAGGGTAAGAAATTAAGAATCAAAAGGGTAAGAGGGTAAAGATGAATATTTTTGGATTTTTAAAAAACATGCCATAAAAACAAAGAATGAAAATATTTTTGGTGTTCTTAACACTTCAGGAAAAGTGTTAATGAACTTTTTGATATTTGATAACTTTACAAAAAAAAAAAAAAAAAAAAAAAAAACTGTTTACAAAAGGTGGTATATGTGCAAGAATGGATCTGGAAATGCTTAAAACACGCTTACAGCCTCCCCGGCAGCGGCGCCAAAATTTGATCGGTGCAAAACCGTCAAGTTATCTCACGCAAGCTAGCCACTTGTGAATGACCAACCGTAAGAAACTCAAAACAGCTCACACACCAAATGCAATTTAGATCAGAGGAATGCAGTGGATTCCCGGGTCGTTAAGTCCCACGGAGGATGAATTGGTGTTTAAACAACTTCAGATGATAGAATAATCACTAAGGATAGTGATCAGTAAGGTTTTGATGGAAAATTACCTAAAGAAAATATCTACAAATTACAGCGACTTAAATGCAAATTAAAAGAGATTAAAAAGTTAAAATCTATTAAATAAATGCTATCACTATTTTTACAATGATGTTTTTGTGATTTTATAAAATAAAATGACTTAAATAAACTATATTAACTAAAACGTAATCCTAAATTATCTAGAAACGTGGTTTAAAATGAAAACGAGCGTTACGTTTAAAAATTACGCTGGAGCGCAAGCAAAAACGTAAAATTTATGAAATAAAAGGCCTACGAATGTAAAACTAATTTTATTACGTACTATATGACAAAAGAAAATTTTAGAAAAAAGATTTATATTTTTTTGACTTTTATATTTTTTATTATGAATTAATTACTAAAAAACACTAATTAAATGTTTAAAAATACTAAAACTAATGAGAAAAATCTGAAACTTTTTTATAAAATACTTAATACTAATACACTTTTATAAAAAATACAAAAACTGAAAAAGCTAGTAAGAATAAGCTACAAATAAGCAAAAAGCTACGTATAAGCTTATTGAGACAAAGATGGTTATGTATTAAATGGTGCAAACCATGACAAGAAAGTCCCAAGGGCGCAGTCTATCCAGGTACACACACTAACACTCTCATAAAGGGGGAGGTCTCAGGTTCGAGCCTGCCTACCCCCTTTTTGCTAAACATTTTTATTTTTGATTTTTTTTCTTTACAAACCAATTAAGCACATGAAGATAAGCACTTTTAATAACTATGACTTTTTATAAAACTGACTAATAAGCACTGAATAAGCAATGAATTTGTCACAGTTTACTTTTAAATAGAAATAAGCACAAGTTTAGCTAAAATGGGTGATAAGCTACTTAATAATCACAAGTATAATGGAAATAAGTTAAGCTACTGTAAATAAGCTAGTTTGAACACTGAATAAGCACAATAACCACTAATAAGTACTGAATAAGCTACAAATAAGCATAAGTCTAAACTGTTGCTTAGTACACTGATTTAAATCACTAGGCACCTTTAAACTAAATTTTAAGCATTCTAATAAGCTAGGAATTTAAGATAAACACTTGGACTGACTAGTAGACCAGATAAGCTATCCAAAAAACTAGATTACAAAGATTGGTATGCTATAAGGAGCTTGTGAGAAGCTTTTGAAAATCTGATGAACACTGACTAACTGGTTAACTTAAGCAAAAATGGACAGGACTAAAAATCACTAGCAGGCTAGCTAAATAAGCTAATTATGGAAAATAAGCACTTGGTACCTTGAGTTAGCTAGGTTGGCTTTCTAAAAAACTAAAGTACATAAGCTAAAGCTCTGTGATGAGCTTTATATTAGCTTGTGCAACTTGGTAACTAACTGTGTGCACAGGGGAGGTTTTAGAAAAAGGTCTTAAAGTAAGCTAGAGAATAAGCTATCTATAAGCTAATTTTATGAAAGCTAGTATTTTTATATTTTTGTTTAGCAGCTAAATATTAATTTCCCAAAAGGGCATAAGCTAAATCCTAATATCTAATCCTATATAAAATTATTCATTTTATTCAAAAACCACTTATTGAAAATTTGACTTTTTTAGATATGAAGCAGTTTGACTATTTTGAACTTTTGATTGATCTAAAGGACTGAATATGATGTAATAAGCTACTATAAGACTTACTTAAGCTATATAAACAACTTTTACACTAATATGCATGATTTTAGCTTGTAAAAACTTGACAGGTAACTGTTAAAGGATATGATTTGGAACTTTGACTTTTCATGGAACAAGGACTGAATTTTAACACTTGACTGAGCTATTAGGACTTATTGTGACTTAATACAATAATAAACAACAGCACAAATGTCCACTATCACAGATGCACATGCAAATCCAAACAATCCTATACTTGACTGTTTTAAAGAGTTTAACACTAAAACAAGTTTTTAAAGCAAATGACTTATTGATTAACTGAAATTAACCATATTGAGACAGTATTAAACTAGAATTAACATGCCTTAAACACATAAACTATGAAATGCAAATTTCAAATAAATGGCTTACAAATGGCTTTTATGCTCAAAACAGAAAATTGAGAACTGAGGACACCCTATTAGCTTTCCATAAAGCTTCTAAACCAATAAGAAATCCAAATTCAACCTTGCCTCAATCTCTGGCATCCTCTCCATGGCATTTTTATTTTTAACTAATTTATTGGTGATTTTTGGTATTTTTCTCTTTTGACTACTACACTGATTTTAAGGGTTCTAAAAGCTTTGATAAGCTTCCTAGGAACTTACATGGTCTTACTCAGTCCATAAAAACAACCAACAACAACATTCGAATCATATCATGATATTTTGAACATGAAATTTTGCATAAACTGAAAAGTATCTTAAAACTGAAATTGAAACTGAAAAAGGTTCTCAAACACTTTAAATAACTTAAACAAGATACTTGGAAAGATTAAATTGCACTGGAAATTAAGATTGAACTAAAACGACATTAAGCTAAACTAAACTACTCTACTTGTTCTACTCCTCTGCTTCTTTTCTTCTTTATAGACTTTCAAAAGCATCCTCACCTCTTTCTGATCATTTCCCACCATTGGATAGGTCAAAGTAATCACAACCTTTGATTTTAACTTTTTGGCGCCATTTTTCAATATAGCAGGTTCTTTGCATTAATTGGGTTTGGATTGATGTAGAGGTGGAGGGGGGATGTAATCAAGTGGGAAAACAGCTGGAAAGGTTGAAAAGAAGGAGAAACCATCACTGGTTTTGGGTTTACAGGGGAGGAGGAGAAGGTCTACAGTGATGGCGGTATTTTTGTTTTTAAAATGTTGGGCCGGGTTGGGTTGTTGGGCCAGTAGCTGGGTTTAGTTTGGTTTGTAGCTTAATAATCAAAAGGACCAAAAATGTAATTCTGCCATAGTTAAGGGTTGAACCTGCCAGAGTTTCATAGTTTAAACAAGGACCAAATTTGCCATACTTAAATAGTACAAGGACCATTTGCATAAAATTCCATTTTTTAAATGTCCAAGGACTAAAACTGCCAATTTAGTAACTATAAGGACCAAACTTGTAATTTTTCCAAAAGTTTATCATAAGGACCTATTTTGCCATTTATTAATAGTACAAGGTTTATTTTTGATAGTTTTCACTTTTTAAACTTACCAAGGACTATTTTTGACATTTTTTCAAAGTTGAGGGACCAAAGTTGTAATTTTGTGATTTTAAACTTCAAAGGATTATTTTGAACAACTTGTGAATCCCAAGGACCTAAAATGATATTTTACAAGTTTTTGAATTACCAGGGACTAATTTTGACAATTTTTGAAACTTGGGGACTAAAACTGCCAATTATGCAAACTTGATACGTTTTTCATCAGATTTTGATGTTTTTGCATTTAAAACATATAAAACACTTGTTTGTGATATTTTTATCATTTTGATGTGTTTCTGAGTGTTTTCAGATGTTTTTGCAGTCTAGATAGTACAAAAATGATGAGTATTTAGACACCCATCATACTAATATCATTGGTTGTTGATATTATTGGTGTCACGTACATGTTCTACTTTGTATAAATTGGTTGGAGATGTCATTGTCAATTTTGATCATGCACTGATATTAAAAAAATTGGTCTATTGGTGAGAAGTTATTGTTGACAGTGACAGGAGAATTAAGTAGATTGGACGATTCGTTAATGTTACCTCGTACAGATCCTTATTATCAATGAATCATTAGTCGATTATTATTGAAGTCGCATGTGTACTGTCCTACATCTCAATGGGATTGTAGTTTTTGCATAAGGCTTTTATTATTGTTCGACTAAGATCTTTGATTGATTATCCTATGACAATACCTATCCCATGTCAGTGCTTCAAGTCTACAATCAATGATACTATTTTTCGTTTAGGCTTTCTATATACCTTTCTATTCATTCGAACCAATTGCATTCATCTTAGTTGTTGCTCAACAGTACTGCTCAACTAAGATCATAACTGCTACTTATGCTAATCTGCTGCTTACTCGCTTGGCTTTTGATTGGAACCCTAATTGTTGTCAAAGATTAATCTAGAGGTGGATTGTGCATATGTTTTACTGATCAGCGAATTGGCATCTTGGGGTATATTCTGATACGTTGGTTATACTGAGGTTGCATGGTACTTTATTGATGCATATTCAATGTACATGATTTGCTACTCGTATTGATGTTGTTCATGGTGTTTAATAAGGTGCTGGTTATTGTTACTCCTGCTCGTGATCGATAACCACTGCTAAGCTTCTTGTTCCACTGCTATCATATCGGGTACCACTGCTAGTATTTTTCGTAACCACTGCTACAAGCTATCTCGATAACCACTGCTAAGCTTCTTGTTCCACTGCTAGCATATCACTGCTAGTATTTTTCGTAACCACTGCTACAAGCTATCTCGATAACCACTGCTAAGCTTCTTGTTCCACTGCTAGCATATCGGGTACCACTGCTAGTATTTTTCGTAACCACTGCTACAAGCTATCTCGTAACCACTGCTAGTTATGCGTGTTTCCACTGCTAGGCTTATAGTTACATGGATGTCGTTAAACATCTGGATGAGTTTGAATGGCACCTTTTGCATGAGTGAATTGCTTAAAATTAGATAGCGTGATGAAGTTAAATATACCATATGCCCATTATGCAAATATTATAGTTTGACATCAACATAATTTAATTTGTAACTTTTGTTATCTTGGAACATACCAATGATGAAAAATGGAAAATGATCTAAAAACAGTTATCTAGTTGGCGAATTAAACCCCATGCCTTAAGGACAAGTTAAAGTTCACTTACCAACATACCTTAAGGACAAGTTAAAGTTCACTTACCAACAGACCCACACTGCACACATTACTAAACTCACCATACAAATTTTATAACAAAACAACAGGCCCATAGGTTTCACTCAGTTAAGCTCGACTTTAATTAAAATCATCAAATAGGCGAAAAAGGAGACACATCTCTGTCAATATTACACTTATTAATGTACACGACTCAGTAGCAAAGCAGAAAGCCGAGAAAACATGCAAGAAACTTACACTTACACGGACAGTCGGATGATGGGCAATCTTCAGACGGGAAGTCTAGTTACGATCTTCCTCACCATGAGGTGGGGCTGAACTTGAACCACCCTTTGCTGATGTTGAGGTCACTGAGCTCCCGGATTCAGGCCCACTTGAAAAAAACAAGCTACTAAAAGGCCAAAGGGAGAGAAACAGAAAAACGAATCAAGTTACCCTCGTCCCCATCTTCAGTATTCCCTTCTCGTTCTTGGTTAAGTTTGGTTTCATCAGAAGGCAACTCATACCTACAAACGGGGCATGAGCTATGAAGCTCTAACCATGGTATGATACATTTGTCATGAAACATATGCTTACACGGCATTTCCTTAACTTCATTCCCAACTTCAAAATCATCCAAACAAACCGAACACTGAACTGCTTTTTCCTGTTCCTTGATTCTCACAGTTGGTATTGCCTCAATAGCCTCTTTTTTAGCTGGTGGCGTCCCATATCTGTTCGGGTCATTCTCAGCTAAATGCTGTAGTAACTTCTAACTAATCTGGCCTACTACCTAAATGCCAAAATTGAGCTTCTAACTTCCCAAATTAAGCTTGCTACAAGCTCATGAATATGCTGAGATAGCCTATTCTGGAGCTGCACAGGACATTATTGAGCACAACAGTCCCACTTTAAGCCAAAAATAAGCTGTCCTAGAAAATTCTAAAAATTACACCAAAAATACTAGCTTCTATATCACCAACCAAAGACTGAATTCCCAAAATTTCAGATGATTTGAGTTAGAAATAAAGCATTTAAAAATGACCAAATTAAGCTACTCAAAACTGAGTTGTGGTTTTTGACTTTTAAAGAAGAACTTGGAATTTTGACTTTAATGAAATTTGATCTTGCAAAACAGATTTGAAATTATGTATAAAGTTATAATTAAACTAGATTTAACTAACCTATGCTAATCTAAGGCTAAATGCAAACTATGGCTGTCTAATTCTAACTGATGCATAAGTATGACCAGATTAAGATGAATATTGACTTTCAGTGATTGCAAGTTCAAATAAATGACTAAGATGACTCTAATAGACCTAAATAAGATTGTACTTATTAAGCTCAACCACTGAACAAGCTTCTAACACAGATTTGTGACCTGAACCAAACACTAGTTATGAGGCTGAAATGTAAATCTTCCACTAACAATCCTCTAATACTAAACCATGACTACTTCAAAACAGATTCTAGAGACACTATAACACCTAAATGATGCAATGAATTCAACAATAACTATCAATAAAACTTCATGAAATCATAATCATAAATCATGTCTGCCAATACCATATAAAACCAAAACATATCAACCCTTCATGAATGTAGCAGTTAAAACGCTGACCAACGATGCTAATATGCGTAGCAACAGTATTAACTCGAACCTTAAACGTAGCAGTGGTTACAAGATGACTAGCAGTGGATTCGAGTTAACTAGCAGTGGTAACGAGTAAGACGAGCCTAGCAGTGGAAACAAACTAACACTAGAAGTGGTTTCGAGAACACTAGCAGTGGTTACGAGAACACTAGCCGTGATTACCAAAATAACTAGCAATGGATTCACGAAACGTAACAGTGGTTAGCCAACACGAGCAGTACAAATTGTTTTCCCTAGTGACCCTTTGTGGCTGTAATTATTTAAATGTCTTTAATGATCTTTGTAGTGTCTCGTATTTATTGACTACAACGGAAGCTGTGGTTGTTGAACTTCCAAAGGATGAGAAGGAAGAACCGGAAATGGGTCCCGGCATGGGTGGCTATGGAAGCCAATTCTGAGCGACGAATTCTCCATAATTAACTTACAATGAATTGAGATGGTAGGGGTTTTAATTATTATTCTGATATACACTTAAACAAACTAACACTAGCACTGGTTTCGAGAACACTAGCAGGGGTTTTAATTGTTATTCTGATATACACGTTCAGTTAACTCTGTTTTACAGAATCTAATCGGAAAAAGAGAACATACGTGTACAACGTATTCCAAACAATACAAGGCTAAAGAAAATCATCACCAGCTGATACCAACAAAGTTAATAACAGAACCTAAACAAGCCTACAGGTCACCGACACATTCTACTATTATCTCAATGAAAACTATTTCACAAAAGAAATTACATCAATTACACAGTTACCCAATTTTAATCTCTAACGGATGATCAACACCATCACAAGCATGAAGATGTGCAAGAGAGGCCACTTAAAGATTCAGTCTTTAAAATCATGTAAACTGTAACGAACAGCAGAGAGAGGTGCCCACTGGAACTACAATAGTTTTTGTAGCAGAAAATCATTGTAGTCACTTGAAACTATCAAGAATGATCAACAAAAGACACATTCATGTATACGCCAAGCACTTCAAACAGAGTGTGATTTTCGTGTGTGTTCGTACTTGATTTGAATGAGCACTTTTTTTCCTGAATAGCTAAAGAAGAGTGATCCAAATATGACATACAACAACTTTGACCTATCCTAATTATCACACAAGAATGTATGTCATATTCGAAAAATTACAAATTACTCATTGTGAAAAATTTTCTCATGCATGATACAATATTGTATGTCATAGTTGAAAGACATATAGATCTTATGTACAAACCGTCTGACCTCACAATCTCATGGATGACAAGCTATATCTGCTACTAGTTTTTTCAACATTATTACGTAATTTCACAATATAACGCAGTAAGGGGAAATTAAAACAAGCTAACAAGGTCATCAACTAAAGAAATATGCATGATTGGAACTGAATAACTCATTCATTCATTGTTTGAATTCATTACATAATCGTAGCAGACTACTTTTTCTAACTCATCTGAAGTAGCCGCAAACAGATTTATATTACTATAATCACTTTGAATAATCGTGACTTCTAAGTAACACCGTTGTCTTGAAACACACTTGTGTGTCTACAGAGACCGCTTCTTCCGAATTTTGGACGCCAAGGCATGAGGAGGCTTTATTTGAGAAGAGAAGCAAACGATGATAGCAGTGAGATTATCGCTTGTGTGTAGGCGTAGTGCTTGATCTATGAGTTCTCTTGCACACCTTTCAGGGTCATTGTGGTGCATTAGTTGACGACGAACAAGGTCCACTGTTTCTATATTAGACATCACATCCCACTTACAGATAAAACATAACATGAATTGACCCATTCATAACTAAATGAGTCTAAATTGCTACCACTAACGGATCAGATAGTTCTTATCAAAAGCACATTCAAGTGTTTACAACCTCCTATTAACTTGATCGGAAAAACGTGGATCATTATTTTAGTGATGGTTTTTGTAAAACCTTTTTTAGGGATTGATCATATATAGAACTGTGAAAGACAAAAAGTGTTGGTGGGTCAACCTGACCCATTTGACTCACTTGGTGCCACTCTCGAATCACAGTAAGATACTGCAATCAAGTTGTTAACAACGACATAGGTGTACAAAGAATCAATTTTAGAGTAAAGGAGACGAAGACAGCCTAAATTTACATTCTAAATATCACGATGGAGAAACATGGAAGGAGACATACTTTGTCAAAGTGGAGATGTAAAACGATAAACTTTCCACTTCCCCTTTCATCCTCCAATTTATCGTTTGTTATTCCTTTGTTTGTAGTCGGAGAGCTTCGAAGGCGTTGAACGAGGGTGTCTCCTAGTCTTCTGATGTGAGGAACAAAAACTAATGCTTGAAAGTTAACCTTACATTGAAGAAGCTGAATCTCCTTTGGAACATTGAACTGCAATTGTTAGATATATAAGTTTCGTTTGTCTCGAAAATATAGACAACAATGTACCATAATGAGTCAAATTTGATTAGTTATATATAATGCAATGACCTCTGTTACTATTTTAAACAGTCAATATATCTGAACATATTCTGTGAAATACTATTTTTTGGAAGCTTATTTGTGATGGATATCAAACACATTTGGCTACTACTTAGACACTTTCCATAAATTACGTGTCCATACAGATATTGCAGCTTCAGCAGGACAAACAGATAAATTTTAAGTGGCGCACGTATACTTTTGTTAAAAGGTGAAAGTATCAGACAAAGCAAACATGCTAAAACCATAATATCAGGCGAGAGATCAGATAGTGACGCATTAAATCATCAAGTGACATAAGAAAACTGAGAAAACCGATAACTTTGACCTGTTTATGCTAGAATTGAATTACAATGTCAAAGAAAATTGTATCACGAACCTATTTAGCAATGGGAGCACATTTTCCAGATACCAATTAGCAGAAGCATGAACAGGCGCCGTTTTGATTCTAGTAGGTCGTATACAGTACCATAGTAATCCCTTGTGCTCCAAATGTACATGCTCCAAATGTACATGCTCGCCGTTTTGATGCACCGACCTTAAAAGTACATAGATCGAATTATACTAACCTAATTTAATTGCAAACACTAATATCAATCAAATAACAAAACATATCAGCAATCCTACAAAAACTTTTGTCAGCATTTTTGCACTTTGGGTGTGAAAGAATATTTTTCTAGATACATGACTTGTGTGGGCGCAACATGTGGATTACAACCACTAAAATAGCTATCATTTTCAAATGTATAACTGAAAGCCAAAACTTTTAAATAACTCGAAACGATTAAACTACTAAAGAAGACTTACTTTACATATATTTCGTAAAAGATCAAGGTTAGTGGCATAAAGATGGACGAACAGACACTGACCAAACCACTGCTAGTATATTTAGGTAACCACTGCTACTTTATTTTATTCCACTGCTAGTGTTACTAAACCACTGCTAGTATATTTAGGTAACCACTGCTAATTTATTTTATTCCACTGCTAGTGTTACTAAACCACTGCTAGTATATTTAGGTAACTACTGCTACGTTTCTCGAAACCACTGCTAGTTTCTTGTCGTTACCACTGCTAGCTTGTTTTGATTCTAATCAATATGGGACTCGCACTATTGCATACTAAGTCCACACAACAATTGGTGATAATCGAAGCTCATTTACACAACAATCGGTGTAAATGAAACACTAATTATTATATGTATATTAAAATTAGAGAAATAATACCTTCGGCGACGGTGAATTGACCGGAGATGGTGAGATAACTAGAGATGGTGTTGATAGCCGGAGGAGAAGGTGTTGATACCGAATGCGGTGATGGTGGCCGGAGGTGAAGGTGTTGATAGCCGGAGTTGATGGCGGCTTGAGAGAGAGAGAGATAAAACTTCAAGTTTTTTAATTGAAATGAGAAATAATGTGAGGAGTTATTGTTTTTGTTTGACTTTTTATTTACTTTTTTATTCTTCAGTCAAAGGTTCAATTTCTCTTGTAGTGTGAATTGGTAGCAGTTGCCAATAACAGTTTTAGAGTTTTAGTTTCATAGTTTTTAGTTTAAAAGGTGAATTGGTAGTAGTAGTAGGCTAATTTTGGTTTTGTTAAAGGAAAGAAGATGCTCAACATGTAAAAATAGTTAAGGGTACAATAGTCATTTTAATTTAAAAAGTATTTAAAAGTTATGTAAAAAAATATAAAAGTACAAAAGTACAAAGTTAAAAAAGGCGCTCAAAGTAATTCGCTTAAGTCGCTCAGCATTGGGAAGGAGCAAAAGAAATAAAATAATACTTTCCAAAGTTTGACTTTTTCCTCGAAAATATAAAAAAATAAAATCGCTCGAATCTTAAAAAGTCGCTGGATATAAGTCGATTATAAATCATAGGTACGAAAAGGTAATTTCAATGATTGGGTTCTGAAAAGTGTCAGGACACTTGGCACTCTTAGATTGGAAGAAAAAAGTCGCAAGTCTCAAGGTTTATTTTGGAAATACTCAAACTTTTTTCCTAAAAAGTGATGACACCTTGAGCAAAAGATGCATTCTTAGAATTAGCCCTTTAATTATTTATAGCTTTATACATTATGTTTACTTGTTTAGACACG
Organism: Chrysanthemum seticuspe; assembly: GCA_019973895.1. Lineage (NCBI taxonomy): Eukaryota > Viridiplantae > Streptophyta > Magnoliopsida > Asterales > Asteraceae > Chrysanthemum > Chrysanthemum seticuspe. Next base: position 247,001,532 of record BPTQ01000002.1, on the reverse strand, counting down.
GCTTCACAAGATAATTATGATTTTCTAAAGTTGTTTTCATACATCACACTCAGGTATTATTATATTTCGTTGACGTGCATTTGAGAATTTAAGCAAATCATCAATCGTTTTACTAGTGTATAGTTTTTATATGGTTAGTTCGACCTTGTACTTTATCAACGAACTTGATAATACGGAGTAGTTGGTAAAAGATGTTTTACAAGCGAAATTATAGCAAAAAGACGCTGGTGAAAGTGGTCAGAGTATTCCCCCCAAAATACCAACGAATTTATCAACGTTTTTCTTGTTGAAAAATGTAAAAACTTATAAACCAAAGCTAATTTTAAACACAAAACCTGATTTAGAATGAACTCAGCCAACCTCCCATTGACTCACTCTTTTATTAATGAAATCAATTGCTAAGATAGAAAGTATGTTTACAATGTTAGAATATATTCTTTAACTAATGTGGCCTTGACCATTTAGACCCTTAACTACGCCTTTGTGACATAATCTACCCTAACTAACATTTGACAGTTATTTGATGGAAATAACTGTCATAACAATAAATCCAGGGAAGTGGTCATTTTTCCAGTATCTTGTCAAATAAAATTCTCTCATATCAAACACCATTAACTGAAAGAGAAATCCATCCATCGGATTATTGACATCACTACCGGAATCGACTAACCCTAATGCTATGACTTCATCATCTAATCATAATCCTAAGTCGGTTCTATCATCAAGTAAGTTTATATACTTTCATGTTATTGATATGATATGATTACATGATATTGATCCTGTATGTATTTAATTAATCTAACATACAATACAGAAACTGAAGATACAAAACAATTGAAGGGTTTCCCTCAAACTCACAATCACAACAGAACAATGAGAGAGATACACACTCAGAAAACACACAGAGATATGTGAAAGTTATGAGAAGAATAAGCTTGACTTGAGCTTTTATACTCTTGACTCCAGATGTTACACTTTGCTCCCTTGAAGAATAAACACCGGAACACCTTTAGCACTTCATCTTTGGAGAAAGAACATTTAGACCCTTGTAGATATAAGATAAAGCTTATAATTCAACACTCCCCCATAAGCTTTAGCCATCCTACACTCCCCCATGAACATTAGCTTGTTTGCACCTCTTCACTAGGCTTAGAACCTGCAAACACATTCAGTAAACCAAGACTTTTGCAAAACTTGTTATGGTCAGGAATACCAAGCCCCTTAGTAAACATGTCTGCAATGTTATCTTCAGACTTGATCTTTTTTTGCTTCAAAAAACCAGAAGCAACTTTTTCCCTTATCAAATAAAGATCAATTTCAAAATGTTTACTCCTTTCATGAAGCACAGGATTCACAACTATTTGCATAGCTGAACTATTATCACACCACATCTCAATAGGCAACTCAACATCAACATGCAGATCTGCTAAAATTTTAGCAATCCACATAACTTCACAACACACATTACACATGGCTCTAAATTCAGCCTCAGTAGAGGATCTAGCCATAACAGCTTGTTTTTTACTTTTCCTGGATATCAAGTTATTACCCAGAAACACAGAGTAACCAGTAACAAACCTTCTTGTTACTTTACATTTTGCCCAATCAGAGTCCACAAAAATATTCAAGCCAATATCACAACTGTTTCCAAGAGTTAACCCAAGACCAGGTTCCTTTTTAAGATACCTCAAGACTCTAAAAGCAAGTCTCAAATGAGACTTCATAGGCTTATGCATTACTTGACTTAAATAATGCACATCATATGAAATGTCTGGCCTTGTTAAAGTCAAGTATATCAATTTTCCTACCAATTTCTGATAATGAGTGATACCAAATAAAGGTTCATCATCACCAAACTTAGAAATTTGCTTCTTATTATCAGGATTAACCTCTATAGGAGTACTTCAAGGTTTACATCCCAACATACCAAATTCAGTTAGAAGCTTAGTGCAATATTTTCTTTGAGTTAAGCACAACCCATTTTCAATATCCAAAACTTCAATTCCCAAATAATATTTAAGTTTACCCAAATCTTTTATTAAAAATTTAGAACTTAAAAACTTTTTGAACTTTTCAATTTCATCAACATTATTTCCAGTGACGATTATATCATCCAAATACACCAGTAAGATTAACATAACATCTTTCTTATGCTCAACAAACATAGAAAAGTCATTAGCACTTTGAACAAACTCATTCTCTTTAAGCACATATGTAAGCTTTTCATTCCATTTCCTAGGAGCTTGTTTTAACCCAGGGACGGAGCCAGGAATTTGTATTAAGGGGGCTCAAATCTTTTTTCTGTAGTAACATACAATTCCATGTTTAAGAATTCGGATTGAAGCTTAAATCATTCGACATACAGGTTCAATGACATTTTTGTCAGTAGTAAGATACAATTACTTGATTAGTTGAGAAAATAACAAAATGAGGAAACATTGACATAAATGGTAGTGAAGTTGGGGAATTAAAGAAGATAAAAGCATCAATGTTTATTAGATATGGCCATAGGAGGGGGTTGGATTAAAGCCTGTAGAAAACTAGAAGGGGGGTTGAATAGTTTACCACTAAAAAAACTTTGTTTTGAAAATTATTGAAAGATCAATTGATATTGACTTAGATATGTTGATGAAATATGTAAGCAATATGTAAAGAGTAAATAAGGAAAGAAATTATCAAACCACAACAAGTTGTTTATAGTGGTTCGGTCTACAAGGACTCTTTCTCCTTGCCCTACTCCACTCCCCGAGTCTCACACTCGAGAGTTCAACTTCACTAGTCAACAAGCTCCTTTCACCGGTGGAGAAACCTTTACACTTCGCTTACACTATTTCCGACACTAAGCTAAATGTCGAGTTCTTTCCAAGGGTACAACCACTCCCATACACAATGTATTTTAAGGACTAAAATACTAACCACTCACACTAACGAGATTATGATGATTTAGTACAACAATGAAGTATGAATCAATACAAGATCATACAACACTAAACAAACAAGACTTCCAACTTCTCGTTGAAGCTTGAATGTGACTTGATCTTCTTTGCTACAAAAGAGATCACTAATATGATATGAAACTGAGTTAGAAAGGTTAGAGAGAAGATATGTATGAGAGTATGATAGAAAAGGGTGAAAAACTACTTGGTTTGGCTTTGCTATTTATAGCCAAAACCATCAGCAGGCACCACGGACGGCGGACCCCTTGAAAGGGTTCCGTCCGTTATATATTTTGGTGCCGCCAGGTCTGACAGCAAGATATCAAGATCTTGCCAAAGTCAACCATATCTATGCAAGATTGTGTAAGATATGAAGAGTACAAATCTACACAAAATATCTAATTAAATCTTCCAATGATTTCTATGATGCATCACATGATGTCATGTGTTGTTTTTCTATTTTTAGAAATATGCAAATACATAAGTAATGTTTAGTTTTTAAGAAACTAAAACATTCTAAAAACTACTATCATACATTATGCTTAGACTCATATTAAGATATGATTAGTCACAATGTAAATGCTTAAATGATGAAGATATTTGTTTGAAAAAGCTTGTTTTAATATCTATTAAACTTGACAAGCTTTAAGCTTTATATAAATTAAATTTACTTTTGTCGTTAACAAAACTTAGGTAAAGATCAAAAATATAAATAACGTTTAATGACGATATTTGTATTAACAATCTCCCCCTTTTTGTTGAGGACAAAATATAAATTTTATTTTTATAAAAGATACAAAGATTGTGCAAGAGTTATAGAAATATTAGTTTTAGAACTTGAAAAGGAAATGATAATGCAAGTGTATGATGTTAGTTTTAGAAATAGTAGTTTTAGAATTTGAAAAGGAAATGATAATGCAAGTGTAAGAGTTATAGAAATATTAGTTTTAGAACTTGTATGATCTCGACTTAGAAATATTAGTTTTAGACCTAAAAAGTGAAAATGAACGAAATTAAGCAGTAACGGATATAAAAGTGGGCGAGTAAAGGCTTAAATGACCCCTTAAAAGTGTACGTTTTAAATCCTTATCACTAATGAACAGATAACAGACTGACATGGTAACCAGAAACAACCAACACATCTTTAAGAATCAAATTATTGCCACATTTAAAACTGCCAATTTGTTTGACTAAAGCAACTGTCCCATTGGGATGTGCAACAATTAAATTTAAGTGAGAAACATCCATTATATCAAAAAGAAATGTTGTAGAAAAAGTTATATGTTGGCTAGCTCCTGAATCAATAATCCACCCAACATAAGTACTATATGTACTTATATTAGAGTTGAGATTAAAAAATCTACAAGAGAAGAAATTGATAACACAATTAGAGGTCATGACAGTACCTGCAACACTAGCATGAGCCTTGCTAGCATCACATGTACTACTAAGAAAGGACATTAATCTCTGATACTGATCTCTAGTGAGAGTATGAGAGGCACTCTTACTAGTATCAGTCACATTATTAGCACTGTTTTGAGACATATTTCCTTTTTTAACAAAACCAGGAGGATATCCAACCAATTCAAAACACCTATCAATAGTGTGGCCATTCATATTACAATGCTTACAGACAAGGTTAGATACCCTGCCAAACCTTTTATTATTATTGTTTCTATTAGAGGTCCAGTTGTTGTTTTTAGAAGTTACAGTATTTGGCTTAGCAGCAAAGGCTGCAACCCCATTTTTAACAGTTTTATTAGTCACATTACTATTCCTGTGTGATTCATCTCTAGACAGAGTAGCAAAGGCAGATTTAACATCAGGTAAAGGATCAGTAGTGAGAATAAGACTTCTCACAGAACTGAAACCATCATCAAGACCCATAAGAAATTGCATCAGCCTCAAAAGATCTGAATGCTTTTTCAAAGTGGGAGCAGTTTCACAAACACATGTGGGCAGATCAACAAGGGAGTCAAACTGCCTCCACAATGCATTAAACTCATGATAGTATTCAGATAGACTCATACTAGATTGAGTTAGAGTATGAATTTTATGATGCAGATTATAAATCACAGAACCATCTTCCTTATTATATGTGGCACTTAATTCATCCCAAACAGACTTAGCATTAACAGAGAACATTTGACCTTTATAAAGATCTTGTGAAATACAACCAAGAATCCAAGATAACACAACAGAATTACACCTATCCCATTGTGTCTGATATAGAACATCATTGGGATCTCTAACACACTTCCAATTAATAAAACCAAGCTTATTTCTAGTGTGTAAAGCCAACTGCACAACAGCAGACCTGACCTTATAGTTCTCAGTACCTTCAAGTTTGAAGGTAATCAACTGAGCACCAATGTCTTGAGGGTGCAAATATAAAGGGTCATATATATCCAATTTTAATTCACTACTTCCTCCTTGAGGACCCTTACCCCTATCATCTTGACCATCAACCATGATGTCAAGACAAGAAATCACAAAAAACTAAAAACAAACAGAAACCAAACAAACAGAAAGCAACATCACAAACACCTTGTACCTCCTCAAGCACAAATAACCACCAACAACCACAATCAACTCCAATCAACAAATCCCTTAAACTACTCAACCTCCGAACAATCCTAATCAAAAAACCTAACAGTGGAAACACAAACCTGAAACAAAATGAAAAGAAACAAGAATGAGTAAGAATAAGTGTAACTGATATGAATCATAAATAGACAAACAAAGAATATCAAGAACCCCTATCTTAAACACCCAATCACAAAAAACAACACAACCTGAATTAGGGTTTGATACAGAAAACCCTAATTGAACCAATATTCAAGAAATCAACACTCCGAAACTCAATTGAACAACAAGATCACAAGATCAATGATCAATTGAATCAAGAACCACCAGAATCGTAAAACCCCAAAAAATTAGGAAACCCTAATTTTTGGAAAATCAAATTACTCTTCAGAATAGAACGATCTAAACACAAATCCACACGAACAACCCTCAAAACAACCAGATCTAAACAATAGATAAAGAACCCCCAAAATCTGAAGGAAACCCTAATTTTAAAAAATCTTTTAAAGCTTTGGTATAGAGCAACCTGGCTCTGATACCATGTAAAAACTTATAAACCAAAGCTAATTTTAAACACAAAACCTGATTTAGAATGAACTCAACCAACCTCCCCTTGGCTCACTCTTTTATTAATGAAATCAATTGCTAAGATAGCAAGTATGTTTACAATACAGGAACTGAAGCTACAAAACAATTGAAGGGTTTCCATCAAACTCACAATCACAACAGAACAATGAGAGAGATACACGCTCAGAAAACACACAGAGATATGTGAAAGTTATGAGAAGAATAAGCTTAACTTGAGCTTTTATACTCTTGGCTCCAGATGTTACAGTTTGCTCCCTTGAAGAATAAACACGGGAACACCTTTAGCACTTCATCTTTGGAGAAAGAACATTTAGACCCTTGTAGATATAAGATAAAGCTTATAATTCAACCGAAAATAAAGAAATTGAGTTCGCATTATCTCGTTGGTAAGCTCGAGTTTTACCAATAACTACCTGATTATTGGTAAATTATTGGTTGGATGATAGATTTTTTAGCAGTGATACATGTAACGCGATTTGTTTCACATTTGAGCATCACCCCAGCTGTGAAGTATCGGCTTCACCCTTGACAATCATCGTAAGCTTGTCATTACATGACAAAACCCCTAAAGTAAATTAGTTTTAAAGACATAAATTGTACTTCTTTCGTCTCAAATTTTTTTGTCCATATTTTCTTTTTGTTTTTGTCTCAAATTATTGTCTACGTTAAAAAAATATATAAGAAATTTAGATCAAGTTTACCATATTACCCTTGCTAAAGGATATTATTACAAATTTTATAAAAGTTATAAATTTATTAATTAAGGGTAAAACTGTCTGTAGAAAACTAGAAGGGGGGTTGAATAGTTTACCGATTAAAAACTTTGTTTTGAAACTTATTGAAAGATCAATTGATATTGATCTTAAGTATGTTGATGAAATATGCAAGCAATATGTAATAGGTAAGTAAGGAAAGAAATGATCAAACCACAACAAGTTGTTTATAGTGGTTCGGCCTACAAGGACTCTTTTTCCTTGCCCTACTCCACTCCCCGAGTCTCACACTCGAGAGTTTAACTTCACTAGTCAACAAGCTCCTTTCACCGGCGGAGAAAACCTTTACACGTCGCTTACACTATTTCCGACACTAAGCTAGATGTCGAGTTCTTTCCAAGGGTACAACTACTCCCACACACAATGTATTTTGAGGACTAAAATACTAACCACTCATACTCACAAGATTATGATGGTTTGATACAACAATGAAGTATGGATCAACACTAGATCATACAACACTAAACAAACAAGACTTCCAACTTCTCGTTGAAGCTTGAATATGACTTGATCTTCTTTGCTACAAAAGAGATCACTAATATGATATGAAACTGAGTTAGAAAGGTTAGAGAGAAGATATGTATGAGAGTATGTTAGAAAGGGATGAGAAACTACTTGGCTTGGCATTGCTATTTATAGCCAAAATGGACAGGAGCGTCCACGGACCGCGGACCCCTAAAAAGGGTTCCGCCCGTGTACCCAATTGGTACCGCCAGACTGACAGCAAAGATATCAAATCTTGCTTAAAGTCAACTCAATCTAAGAGAGATTGTGCAAGATATGGAGAGTATAAATCTTCACAAAATATCTAATGGAATCTACAAATGATTCCTATGATGTAATACAAGATGTCAAGTGTTGTATTACTATTAATAGAAATATGCAAATGCTTAAGTAGTGTTTGGTTTTAAGAACCTAACACATTCTATAAACTACTATCATACATATTGATTAGAGTCATATCAAGATGTTACTAATCATAAATGTAAATGCTTGAATGATGAATATATTGTTTGAGAAAGCTTGTTTTAATATCTAATAAACTTGACAAGCTTTAAGCTTTTTATAAATTAAATTTACTTTTGTCGTAAACAAAACTTAGGCAAAGATCAAAAATATAAATAACGTTTAATGACGATATTTGTATTAACAATCTCCCCCTTTTTGTTGAGGACAAAATATAAATTTTATTTTTATAAAAGAAACAAAGTTTGTACAAGAGTTATAAAAATATTAGTTTTAGAACTTGAAAAGGAAATGATAATGTAAGTGTATGAAATTTGACTTTTTATGAAGGTCAAAGAATTCACTAGTTGATGCATGATGTTTGACTTTTTCAGAAAGTCAAAGTATGCAGTTTGACCTTTTTAAGAAAAGTCAAGTATTACCAATGAGGATTCCTGTTTGACTTTTAGAAAGTCAATTGTATGCAGTTTGACTTTTTCAGAAAAGTCAAATATAAATAATTTCCAAGTTCTATATTTTCTCCCCCTTTTTGTCTCAACAAAAAGAAGAGGTTATGCGGAATGTAATGAGCCCGAGCTTATTATCTCCCCCTTGTTCAAAGCTCCCCCTAAATTGGGTGCTTTAATGGGAAGATACATGGATTGTGAAAATGAAGCTACAAAAAAAAATTGTTAGTAATAATGATCATTCACAAGCATTTCCAAGCACTATGTAATGACACCAACAACATAATAAACAACATTCATTTGTTAAAATTTTTCATGAGTAAAGATCATGAAAAGAGAACACAATGATGTGTTTCTAGTACAAGAAAAAAAAATTATCTAAAAACAAAAATAAATAAAAGACTATTCTAAAAACCATCCTAAAGAGATGATGGATGGGAAAGAGCGTTGAGACGCTCAAGAATGTGGTTGAGGATGAACCTCATTTCTTCGTGGAAGTCATGGACCATAATCCGGGTCCGTTCCACGGTTTGACCCGTTTGCTCACAAGTTGAGCAACCATGCCTTGGTGGGTAGAAAGTTTGCGGAGGTTGTGGTGGTGGAATGGTGGATGTGTTGGTGGTGTTGGGGATGTTTGGAGTGGTCATGATGGATGCAAGCAAAGCACTTTGCATTTGCATTGTCTCACTTAAGTGAGAATCCACCATGCCTTTGAATTGGTGGAGGTTGTGGAGTTCGGCTTGAATCTCCTCTCTAGTGGGATTGTCATCCCACATGCTCTCCGGGATGTCCTCAATATGAGGGGACATTGATGATGGAAGTGGATGATCCCCGTATAAAGGACCATGAATGTCCTTGTGAATGGGGTGGAAAAGGAGAGGTCTTGGCCCTAATGGGGCGTTTGGGTCAATGGATGACCGAGGTGATTCATGAGCGATTCGCTCAATGGTGCCAAAGGATGGCAATGGTGGTGGATGACTTGGCCTAGGAGGCAAGTCTTCCAAGTCCTCTAGGAAAGGATTTGGTGATGTTGGTGGAGTAGAAAATAACTCCATGGGAGTGAGAGTGGGAGACCTTGGTGAAGGTGGTGATGGTGTTTTGGATGTTTGGATGGGTGCCGGTGGAGGTGAAGTAGGTGCTTTTGATGGTGGTGGAGTGGTGATCACAATGTGTGATGAAGTGGGTGTAGCCAAGGTAAGGTGTGTATCATCTCTAATGGGAGATGAGATGGTGAGTGGTGAAGATTCGGATGATGAGCTAAAATTAACAAAGCAACAAGGCCTTACACTCATTCTAGCGGTTTTCTTGCAAGGTTTTGGTGATGATTTAGTCATTTTTATCTTGGGTTTTGATTTGCTAGATAGTAAGTGAGAATGAGGAAGGTGTGAGGATGATCATGGTAAAGCCTTTCAATTTATAGAGGTAAGAAATTGTTGAGAAAAGGTTTGATTTGATGTTGAACCATTGAAGAGATGAGGTTCCTAATGATTTGGAAGTGGGTTGAATGCTAGTCATATCACCCAAGTCAATCCATACAAAGAAGATGGAGTGAAGAAGAAAAGATATGCAATAAATGTGTTCTAGTGAGTGGAATTTCCTAACATTCAGATTACCCACGGATTTGAAGGTACCAAAAATTTGGTTCCTTCCTTTATGCCAAAGGGCTCCTTGGGTGGATTTTTCAAATTTTTGAATTTTGGTGGGAAATGGATTTCTTACATCCCTTAGTGAATAATACTAGTTCTAATAACAGTATAAACTAGTTAAGATTGATTTATAAGTGATGGAAGATAATTTGGAATTACGAAAGAGTCGAAATTCAGAAAATTACCTGGAGGATCCACGGCACCAAAATCATATACAGACGGAACCCAAAAAAGGGTGCCGTCTGGTCCGCCTGTACAGATACGGCGGTACCAAAATTCATAAAGGACGGTACCAAAATAATGGTGCCGTCTGATCCGTGGAGTGCTGAAATTTGGACAGAATGTTTCTGAAAAACTGAAATTTCCGAAATCTGAAAATTTATCTCAAAACCTGTTATACTAAATATTTCTAGTTAGGAAAAGTAAATAACACATATGTAAACACATTGGAGCATAGATTAAGAGCAAGACTTATTGATTTTCACAATATAGTGAAAATGGGTAAAATTTGATAGCATACTTGTGCTATCCCCCTGCATGAGATTGTTAGCATACACCATTGTTTCAAGTTATATTATCATCCTACATAATAAAAACAACTAAATAGTATCAAACATCAACGATAATGCATTGTTCCAAACACTCCTTAAAGTACCCTTATTTGTCCAACTTCTTGTAAATCTTGTTCATCATCCTACCAAGGCACTTGAACATTCCCTTAGTTTGCTTGAATTCTGCTGATTCATTCTCAATTTCGGGAAGAGATGTGTAATACTCTTGAGGTGGAAGACGAGAGCTTGGAAGACCATCCTCGGAGCTATTTGATGATGATGATGAAGGAGTTGGAGGTTTAGCTCTCTTGCCTTTAGTCTTAGCAACTCGAGCATCACTCAAGGGCACAAAGATGTGAGGGATGAGATCATATTGAAGGTGCATCCCTTTTGGGGTTGGTGGAATTGGAGCGAAGTTTCTATAGAGACGGGTGAGAAGCATCCCGTATGGAAGAGCAACGGATCCTTGAGTTGGAATATCAATCATTCTCCTAGCTATGTAGTAGGCTAAGTTGAATGGTTGTCGGGTGGACAAGTTGTAAAGCATGTGGCAAAGACAAGCGTTTATGTGATCCCTATTCCCTATGGTGCTAATGACGTTTGCTCTAAGTAACTCCTCCCATTTCTTAAATTCGTGCTTAAGTTCATTGAGCTCCATTCCATATGGATCTCGGTCTACCTCTTTTCCCTTTCGGGTGACTCGGGTTGTATCCGTTTTTGGGTTAAAAAGGTGTTCACGGATGACATCCTTATCGGCTAAACGGGTTATGTAGGGGAGAGAGCGGTCATTGATTGCATCAAGTGCGGTGAGTGACCACTTATCCGTGTAGACACAAGTTCCTCGGTTGGGAATTCCTAGTACTCTAGCAAATTCACTTAAAGTGATAGTGAAGTCATTTTGATTGATTCTAAAACTAAGACAAAACTCATCATCAGCTTCATCACTAAAACCGGTCACACTAGCATAGAATTCTAATACGAACCTAGGACAAATTGGTTCATCAATGTCAAGAAGACAATCGAATTGAATGGCGGCTAGTTCTTCACGAAGATTGGTATGCTCAAGGAAGGATGAGTGAATGGTTCTACCCTCGTGGAAATACCTAGATTCTAGACCCCTAAATATTTCTACTTGTTCCTTGGTGAGTCCTTTGGTTTTGTGGTGTTTGGGAATGTAGTTAAGAGTGTCTTTGTGATCATAGAATCTTGCGGCTACCATGGTTATTCCTAAATATAAGAATTAACATGTTAAAACTTTAGATAAATTTTAACGTTTTTGATTCTAGTGTGTGCCTATATGAAAACAATTTGGAGTTGCGGTTATCTCGACTCATTTTATGCATAAAATGGTTTTAGTGGAGTGTTTGACAAATACCATGAGATAACCCAAATGCTCCTAATTCAATGTGGCTACATTTGAATATACCCGGGAGTGCATATTAGTTATGCAATACCTTTAGTATTCAAGAGCATGCAAGTGATGAAAATTCTAACGTTTCTATTTGTATTAGCAATGAAAAAATGTTTTCCTATAAGTGAGAAGCTTTTCAAAACTTTTGACATGGGGTGTTTGGTTGTTTGAATAAGGCCTTATATTTATTATCTATCAATTAGTGGGAAACATGATTTTGTTTATGCAATATGATAATGTAGTACCTAATTTGAATGACTAGTTATGCAATTTGCCAATTGAATTCATATTTGGTATAAAAGCATACATAAAACCCCATGTAATGATTTGTGATAGTTTTGTGCATAAATAAGAATCCTAGACTCAGAATTAAGAGATGAAATGTAGTTAGGATACTTACAATGATGTTATCTTCAGTGATTAGTGAGTGGGAAGATGACAACAATGAGCTTGGTTTAAGTTTTACACGTTTTGGTAAAGTGGGTTGTGAGGAAGAAGATGTTATGTATAAAGCTGTTTTGCTTCTGTAGACACCACGGACCAGACGGTACCAAATTTTTGGTTCCGTCCGTGTTGTCGTTTGGTGCCGTGGCTACAGTAGCAGAAACAAGACAAAATTGTTTTGGTTTGACTATTCTAATGTTTTAGGCTATGTTTATCCTACATGCTTGGTTCCATTAACCCTAAACCAAGTCTAAGAAGATTAAAAGGTTCTCGTTTAAGAGGTTTAGTAAGGATGTCGGCAATGTTGTCTTCGGAGGATACTTTATCGATTGAAATGTTTCCTTTTTGAACATTGTCGCGAAGAAAGTGATGACGGATTTCAATGTGCTTTGTACGAGCATGTTGAACGGGATTTTTGCTGAGATCGATGGCTCCTTTATTGTCGCAAAGTATCACAATGTCGTTGAGATGAATTCCGTAGTCTACGAGGGCTTGCTTCATCCAAAGAGCTTGTTGACATGCTTTTCCGGCTGAGACGTATTCGGCTTCAGTAGTAGAGATGGCTAAAGCCGTTTGCTTCTTTGCAAACCATGAGGTGAGACAATGTCCAACAAAAGTGCAAATACCACTTGTACTTTTTCTATCGACATAATCACCGGCATGATCCGAGTCGGCATACACTATGGTTTCTATACCCGTTCCTTTGGGATACCATAATCCTAAACACGTTGTTCCCTTAATATATCTAAAAATCCTTTTTAATGCTTCTAAGTGTGATGCCTTTGGGTTTTCTTGAAAGCGAGCACATAGACAAACACTAAACATAATGTCGGGTCTACTAGCCGTAAGATAGAGTAGGCTACCAATCATTCCTCTATATTTAGTATTATCTACGGATTCACCTTCTTCGTCCTTGGTGAGTTTAGTGTCCGAAGACATGGGTGTTTTAGTTGGTTTGGAATCTTCAAGACCAAATTTCTTAAGCATATCTTTTATATATTTAGATTGGTTAAAGAAAATACCATCCTCTAGTTGTTTAATTTGAAGTCCTAGAAAGAAGTTTAACTCACCCATCATACTCATTTCAAACTCGTCATGCATGATTTTAGAGAAATCATTACATAGTTCTTGACAAGTTGATCCGAATATAATGTCATCAACGTATATTTGAACAATAATAATTTGAGATTCCTTTTTCTTAGTAAAAAGAGTATTATCTACTAATCCCATAGTATATTTGTTATCAATAAGAAAAGTCTTAAGACGGTCGTACCAAGCTTTAGGTGCTTGTTTAAGGCCGTATAAAGCTTTCTTGAGTTTGAAGACATGATGTGGTTTCTCAAAGTCGGTAAAACCGGGAGGTTGAGCAACATACACTTCTTCGTTAATAAACCCATTAAGAAAAGCACTTTTGACATCCATTTGAAATAATTTAAAATCATAAGCACATGCATAAGCAAGTAATATTCTAATAGATTCAAGTCTAGCTACCGGTGCATAAGTTTCATCATAGTCAATTCCTTCCTGTTGATTATAGCCTTGTGCAACAAGCCTAGCTTTGTTTCTAGATATTATACCATTTTCATCCATTTTGTTTCGAAAGACCCATTTTGTTCCAATTATAGTTTGATCTTTGGGTTTTGGAACTAGTTTCCAAACATCATTTCTAACGAATTGGTTTAATTCTTCTTGCATGGCCATTACCCATGATTCATCTTTTATTGCTTCATTTATGGTTTTTGGTTCAATGGTGGATACAAAACAAAAATGATTACTTTGATTTTGAGCTTGTGATCTTAAGGTTCTTTGATTAAGTTTTCCTATGACCTTTTCTAATGGATGACTTTTAGATTCTTTTATGTTGACAATTTCCTTATTTAATGGTTCATCTTCCTTATTATTATTAATTTGACTTTCAATTATTTGACTTTCAACTAAGTCATCATCTACCAAAGGTGATGTCTTAGAGGGAGGTGGACTTTCGTCAAATGTTATGTTCAACGATTCCTCGACTATCATTGTTTCTTTATTTAGGACAATGTAAGCTTTACTAGTTTGAGAGTAACCAAGAAATACACCTTCATAAGACTTTGGGTCAAACTTGGTGAGATAATCCTTAGTGTTAAGAATAAAACATTTGCAACCAAAGACTTTAAAATATCCTAATGTTGGCTTTTTACCTTTATAAAGTTCATATGGTGTTTTGTTTAGGAAAGGACGTATTAGGACTCTATTTAAAATATATGTAGAAGTGTCAACGGCGTTACACCAAAACTTTTGAGGAATGTTTTGTTCATTAAGCATTGTTCTACTCATTTCTTGAATTGTTCTATTTTTACGTTCTACTACTCCATTTGATTGAGGTGTTCGTGGAGCGGAAAAGTTATGTGTTATACCATTTGTATCACAAAAGTTTCCAAATTGAGTTTCGTTGTCAAATTCACGACCATGATCCGTTCGGATCGACACAATTTTAACACCTAGAAGATTTTGAATTTTCTTGCTAAGTATTTCAAATTTATCAAAAGCTTCATTTTTGGTTTTCAAAAATAACGTCCAAGTAAACCTTGAGTAATCATCTACTATGACCAAAGTGTATAAGTTGCCTCCATAGCTTCTTATAGCGGATGGTCCAAACAAATCCATATGTAATAATTCTAGACACTTAGATGTAGATACCATATTTTTAGATTTGTGACTACTATGTGTTTGTTTACCAATTTTGCAAGCGTCGCAAAAGTGTTGGTCATATTTTAGTTTTGGCAAATTCCTAACTAACTCTTTTGAAGATAGATTTTGTATAAGTCTCATATTAGCGTGACCTAAGCGTCTATGCCAAAGAGATGAGCTATCGTCTAATGTTGTTAGGCAAAGTTTGTCATTATATGTTTTATCTATTTTCATGACGTATATGTTATTTTTCCTAACTCCTTTAGCTATGGTGATACCATCTTTTAGTATTTTACTACCATTTTCATCAAATAGTACTTTATACTTTTTATCGCATAGTTGGCTAATACTAAGTAGATTAAATCCTAACCTATCCACATGAGCAACATTTTCAATAGTTAGAGAGTTATGAGCAATCGTACCTTTGCCAATGATTTTGCTTTTGAGATTGCTACCGAAAGTGACATTACCTCCGTCATACTCTTGGTATGATGAGAATAGACTTTTGTTGCCCGTCATGTGTCGTGAGCATCCACTATCTTTTATCCATTCATCAGGTTCCAATCCAACTTTCAAACATACCTAAGAAGCGAATAACTCAAACATTTGGTCCCCAATATCTCATGGGTCCGTTTGGGTTAAACATACCATTTATTTGATTCATGTATGGAAATGATGGATAAGGGTTCCATGGCATGTAATCTGGAGTTTGATATGGTCTAGGAATGTTTTGATTCCAACCGTTGTGTTGGTAGTTAGGTTGAACGTTGTGGTTGCTCTTAGGAAAGGGGCGTTTGGCAAAAGAGGTTTTATATCGTTGTTGAGTAGTTTTTGATCTAAATTCATTTTTAACAAGTCCTACTCCTGATATAATGGCTGGTTTTAGTTTAACATTATCATTGGTTTTCTTTGTTATTTTAACAAATTCAGTACGGTCCGTATTGCGAACATTCTGTTCTGCTGAAGTACCCGCGGTACCCTTTTGCACAACGGACGGAACCCTTATTTTGGTTCCGTCTGGTCCGTGCTGTACTGCAGCAGTTTTGACAGAATGTTCGTCTTTTTCGGCCGTTTTGTTTTGACTCTTTGGAATTAATACTTCATTGAAACCTAGCCCATTCATGTCTCCTGGTGTTTTATGGATTTTAACTATTTCATCGGCAAGAGCGATGTTTTTGTTAAACCTTTTAAACTTAGAGTTATTTTCTATTAAGACTTCTTGTGTGAGTTTTAGTTTTTCTATTTCAAGATTAAGCTCTTGACATGATTTACAATCACCGTCATTTGCTTTTCCTTTTTCAAGACGTTTTGCTTTTTCTTTTAACTCATATACCTCATTTTCCAGAAACTCCTTTTTAGTTTTTAAAAATTTATTTTTAGTTATGATTTTTAGACTTAGCTCACACAATTGATTATATTGTTTTTGCAAGGTGTCATCATCTATAGAAGAATAAGAAGAGTCGGAAAGTACCTCATTTGACTCATGTGCCATTAGACCGATCTCTTCCTTGCTTGATTCTTCATCGTCTTCACTATCACTCCAAGCACCACTTACAAAAGCTCGTTGAGTTTTGCTTTTAGGTGGCTTGGGACATTCTCCTATAAGATGACTTGCATCACCACATCTAAAACACTTTCTTTCACCTTTAATCTTCTTATCATCCCGATCTTTTCGGAATGACTTCTTTTCTTCTCGAGGTTGTCTTACAAACTTTCCTCTTCTTCTAAAGAACTTCTTGAAATCTCTAACGGCCATGGCATACTCCTCATCTTCACTATCGGAACAAGATTCACCATCATCGCTTGATTCCGCCTTTGCTTTAAGAGCAACGGATTTGATCTTCTCCTTTCTTCCTTTGATGATCTCAGAATCTTTCTCCATTACCATTTCGTGAACTTTGAGGTTGCCAATTAGCTCGTCTAGTGACATTATTGAGAGATCTTTTGATTCTTCAATAGCGGTCACTTTACCTCTCCATTTGGGATGGAGTGCTCTAAGAAATTTCCTGACAAAGTTCTTACTACGAAAAGATTCGTCAAGTGCTTTAAGTGATGTAATGATAGTGTTAAAACGAGCAAAGCCACAATCAATGGTTTCATCTTCAGGGATAACAAATTGTTCATATTGTTGAACAAGAAGATCAATTTTGTTATCCTTGACTTGTGAATTACCTTGATGTGTAACAATTAAAGATTCCCAAATATCTTTAGCGGTTTCAGACATAAAAATTCTTTCATATTCTTTTCTAGGTAAAGCATTATAAAGCATCATTTTAGCTTCATTATTTTTAGCAACTAATTTCTTTTGTTCATCAACGGAAATATCCTTTGTTGTAGAACTAAAATCTCCTTTAACAATAATAAACCAAAGATCTATATCTTTTGATTTTACATATGTTTCAAAACGGTTTTTCCAATAGATAAATCCATTGGTTTCAAAGAGTGGTGGTCTTTGCATAGATTGCCCTTCTTTAAAGTTTTCAGAATCCATGGATCGTTTCAAGTTTATAAAATACAAGTTATTTTAGAAATTCTTGAGCAACGAGGCTCTGGTACCAATTGTAGAAAACTAGAAGGGGGGTTGAATAGTTTACCGATTAAAAACTTTGTTTTGAAACTTATTGAAAGATCAATTGATATTGATCTTAAGTATGTTGATGAAATATGCAAGCAATATGTAATAGGTAAGTAAGGAAAGAAATGATCAAACCACAACAAGTTGTTTATAGTGGTTCGGCCTACAAGGACTCTTTTTCCTTGCCCTACTCCACTCCCCGAGTCTCACACTCGAGAGTTTAACTTCACTAGTCAACAAGCTCCTTTCACCGGCGGAGAAAACCTTTACACGTCGCTTACACTATTTCCGACACTAAGCTAGATGTCGAGTTCTTTCCAAGGGTACAACTACTCCCACACACAATGTATTTTGAGGACTAAAATACTAACCACTCATACTCACAAGATTATGATGGTTTGATACAACAATGAAGTATGGATCAACACTAGATCATACAACACTAAACAAACAAGACTTCCAACTTCTCGTTGAAGCTTGAATATGACTTGATCTTCTTTGCTACAAAAGAGATCACTAATATGATATGAAACTGAGTTAGAAAGGTTAGAGAGAAGATATGTATGAGAGTATGTTAGAAAGGGATGAGAAACTACTTGGCTTGGCATTGCTATTTATAGCCAAAATGGACAGGAGCGTCCACGGACCGCGGACCCCTAAAAAGGGTTCCGCCCGTGTACCCAATTGGTACCGCCAGACTGACAGCAAAGATATCAAATCTTGCTTAAAGTCAACTCAATCTAAGAGAGATTGTGCAAGATATGGAGAGTATAAATCTTCACAAAATATCTAATGGAATCTACAAATGATTCCTATGATGTAATACAAGATGTCAAGTGTTGTATTACTATTAATAGAAATATGCAAATGCTTAAGTAGTGTTTGGTTTTAAGAACCTAACACATTCTATAAACTACTATCATACATATTGATTAGAGTCATATCAAGATGTTACTAATCATAAATGTAAATGCTTGAATGATGAATATATTGTTTGAGAAAGCTTGTTTTAATATCTAATAAACTTGACAAGCTTTAAGCTTTTTATAAATTAAATTTACTTTTGTCGTAAACAAAACTTAGGCAAAGATCAAAAATATAAATAACGTTTAATGACGATATTTGTATTAACACTGTCATTTTGCAAAATGAAAGAAATAGAGAGTTGTAATAATGATGTTTTTATCAGTTGACAGTTATTTTGAGAAGCAAGGACTAATATTTATGATTTGCAAATAATAATAATAATAATAATAATAATATTAATAATAATAAAACACAATGGCTCATTAGTTGTCTTCATTTCCCCTCATTTTATATATGTACACTATGTATATAAACGGGTTAAATGGGCCAGGTTCGAATTGTGTGTAAACATGTTAAGGTTGACATAGCTCACCTGATGATTTAAATGGGCCAGATTCGGGTTAGGGTTTTCTAAATTGTCAACGTGCCAACCCGAACTCGACCCGAATTTTCATCCCTGTGTACACACACTGAAAACACAAACAAATGCAATTATATTTATTTTAGGGAAATAGAAAAATAAAAACGGATAATGATCATTGTGGCCATGAGGAGGGTCTTATGAAGCGTCAATAGCATGAGGAACGATACGCATGGTGGCGCCATAAACACTGGAATGCACCTTAGCAAACCCTATGCCTCTCCCTCACATAGCACTTTTAGAAATTTACAACGAAAATCCGTGCTATAAAAAATTATATTCGTCCTAGCTTTTTGGATCTATTTTCGGTAGCAGCATAAACCACCTTATTTTTCCATTTCCACAAGTCCCAAAAATGGGTATACAAATTAGCAATGTTTTGAAATCCGGTTCGAGCCAGGCGATTCATCCGATTTCGGTTGAGAAAACATGCCAAATTAAATCAGGATGTTTATTTTCAAAACCCAATCAGACACACTGGGTTTAAGGCGACCGGGTTAACCTGGTTTTCGAGACCCGGTCCAATTTTGATTAATTTTGTTGTTTTTTATAAATAATACAAGTTAACATATGTAATTTCGAAATAACACAACCGGTAATTTGATGAACCGGTAACTCGACTGGATCAACTAAAGACCAGATTTCAAAAATATTGCAAACTACAAACTTCTTGATATAAACTCTAAATTCGACCAGGAATAAGATTAGCAAAATACACCCAAATTACCTTTGTCATATGCAAACAAATATGCCGAAAAGGTCTAGGTAAGGTTTTCAAGATCGGGAGCGTACTTAGGATCGATTTCGTCTTTGCAAGATCGAGATCGTAAGATAGGGTCGTATCTTAAGATCCTACCATAATGTCATTTTGTTAATAGTATTTGTAATATTATACAAATTTATACATTATTATATATCATAAACACAAAATTATATAAATGTTTCATAGAAATTTTGTCCTAAACTATGATTATAAAATGTTTAAGAAGATTACCATTTTTTTTTAACAAAACACAATCTATATATCTGTAGTTTTTTAGTTTATGGTTCGAGATATTAAAATCGGATCGGATTAGATCTTAATATCTTATGTTTAAGATTGGGATCCTACAGGATCTTAAGCTTTCAAAGATCCTATGTAAGGTCCGAATCGTTTTTGCTTCATAATATCGTAAAATCGTAAACTCCCAAAATCAGGATCAAGATCCTGACAATCATGAATCTAGGTATTAAAAAAAAGTTATTTTCTTTTGACTCCTTTAACACATGCAACACACAACATGCAAATGTGCATTTTAAATAAATAAACAAAATACGTATAAGAACCTTTTATCCCCACGGTACAATGCTCTGTAACGCTGGTGACCATACGATGCCGCACGTCATAAGCACCCAAATTGTCTCATAACACCACCGTAGCGGCGGTTTAAGACCAGGTGTAACGGTGATTCTTCACCACCCGTGATGCACCTCCATCGTGTGTGGTGGTGCCAATTTTGGTCTCATTTAGTGGTGTAGACTACCAAATGAAGGGGTATTTTTTATTTTATTTGTGAGTATGCGTGAGGTATATTATAAAGTATAATATTTTTACATGTTTGGTTATGTGGTGACCACTACGTTTTTAAAGGTGATGGTAACACGGTGTTAAAGAAACTAACGTCACACTAAGAGCATGAGGTATGGTGAAGAAGCCAAACCTCTTCACTTGGGCCTCACGGATGCCACATTCTTTTAACACACCCACATAAAAATACTCTCCATTCACAACTAACATCAACCTCTTTATTTGGGCCTCACCCACCTTCATTTTATTTCTTTTTCATTTTTCAAATACACTAATAAAATACTCACCAACGTTCACTTGCCAAAAGTTTGTTGTCTTATTTGCGTCGTCTGCATGACGAGAGAGTAAACGGCGAAGGGTGGCGAAGTGGGTGGTGTGGCGGCGAGTAGATAGCGATGGGTGGCGAAAGGCCACGTAGGAGCGGCGAGCATGGTTATTTCACCATACCTCATGCTCTAAGGTGAACCAAATAAATTTTCCATAATACATGGGTAGAAACGTCATTTACAACAAACTTTCCCATTTTCTATGAAAAAAATCAAAAAATCAAAGAATATATCTTTTACAAATACATACGATTAAAATAAATAAAAAAATAAATAGAGAAAAGAGGGCTAAAATCAAACCTAACCGGCACGCCGTCCTCATCCATCCACCACCACCGTCAGATCCTCTCCGGTAACAACTTACTTTAACGCCGTTAATTCATCTCACTTCAACCGTTAGGGTTTCGTTATCTTCTATATGTATAATACATCGACTCACATAAGCTCAATCAATCAGTTGAATCGAACTGTTTATTTGTTAATTGAACTTTTTGTCAGCTACTTTATCTTCTCAATTTGTTGAATATATGCTGTTTATAACCAATTGTGATCGGTTTGTTAGTTTGATTGATGAGTGAATTTAGTTTTAGTGATTGATCTGATAGTTTGCTTTGTTATGTGTAGTATTAGTGAATTACGTGCATTGCGTTAAGTTAAATGAGCTTTTTTTGGATAGATTGGAGAAAAAATGAAGGTGCTTTTAAGCGTTGATTTGTAGAAATTTAAAAAGGCGAATGTGAGGCTGTGTCTTTGCTAGGTAGTATGAATATAGTGTGCTGCGAATTAGGGAGAAACTTGACAAACGTATGGTTCGTTTCTAGATGGTTTGAAGTTACATAAAGCCTTTTTTGTGGATGGATTGGATAGAGATAAGGGTAGTTTTAAGTGTTAATTTGTAGATTTATGATAAGGTGAAGCTATTTGCTAGGTAGTATGAATATAGCGTGCTTCGAATCAGGGAGAAATTTGTCTAACATACGTTTTTTTTTCTAGATGTTATGAGTTGCGGGATCGTATGATAAATTGACTTCGAATGGTTAGTTGCTGTAGCACTTCTTAAAGGCTGTTTTTGTTTGTATATGTGTAAATAAATAGATGAACTATAAACATTTGGTTGTGTTATAGTAGTGACCAGTGACCTATGGATATTACTGATGATTTGAACAACTTAAAGATCATAAATATCCTCGGATATGTATGCTGTTTAGACTTTAAAAGTATATAGTTATATTTATAAACGTAAGAACATAATGTTTGGCATGTGATTGTCACTAAGAAGTAGTGTTTGCTGGATTCTTGTGGTGCTTAAACTTCTTTAAGATTATAGTTTAGTTTACTTATGATTGCTTATGCGATGTCGTTAAGAAGTAGCAACTTTTGCTAACTTACGGGGAATAACTGAAGCATATATGTTTGTCATAAGAAGAGGTGAATTAGTAGTTCTTCCTATGCTTGAAAGTAATTCAAGGCACTATCTGACTTTAACCGAAGATTTTTATTTCTCTCTTTATTTTAGCAATAGCTTGTACTTGTAAGGAGCAATTGATATTGCATGATCTCAATAGATTAGTGAGTCATTGGCTCATTGCTGGATATAACCGAAGATTTTTATTTCTGTCTTTATTTTAGTAATAGCTTGTACTTGTAAGGAGCAATTTGATATTTGCATGATCTCAATAGATTAGTGAGTCATTGGCTCATTGCTGGATATAAATTACATGATGTTCTGAAGTTGTTTAACGTTTTACTTCATTCGGCCTTGTGAATGTATATTGCTTAAGCTTATAAGCATCAGCGGTTCCTAGCTATTTACATCTTTGTGATAAGCTACGGCAATCTAAGTGTTTTTTTTTTTTTTTTTTTTTAATCCTTGGTATATTGAAGCATATTTTAACATATCTTTCTTTTGCTACTTTAGACATAGAATGATCATATGATTTTACCGAATTTTGTAATAGTTCCTCTGCTACACAATCCTTAGAGTTTCATATACCTTGATATTATATATATCAACTCGATACAACTATATTACCGAAACCGTTTCCCAGGTTTGCCGTTTGTAAACATTTATATGTTTATAGGACCACAAGCATGATATTGCAATTTTCTTGTATTATTAGTTGCTTGTTATAGATCTCAACTAAGAACAAAGCTTCAGCATTGAGATTACCTCATTAATTTTTAGCAACATTGTCCATAAATGAAATTAGAGGAGATCGTTCTGACCTTGTTTTACTTATGAATGGGCTGATTAGCTTAGACCTGACAGGTCTGACTGTTGAATAAGAACATTTTGCTAAAAGGAAAAGGGGTTAAACAGGTTGAAGAAGTTGAAGGTCATTCAAAAATATATTTCCGTCTTGCAACCTACTTACATCATTTATTCTAAAGTATAGATTATTGTCGTAATAACATAGTTTTTATAAACCATCAACTGTTCTATAAAAAAAGTGGCAAGATTATCTATAGGTCAACCTGACTTGGCCCAGACAAAAACATCCCACTTTGACCAGTTACTCCACCTGATTGTTTTTGCCACCTCTATTAGAATCAACTTATATGTTACTTTACTTGATGTGAGTTATGAACTACACTAATTTTTAACCATTTTGGTAGCAGAAAATGATTGGGAAACCTGCAACAGCTGTTTTGTACTCCCTACTTAAAGATGGTGAGAAACGACCCTTTGAAGAAATTATAATCGATTTCACCTCCAAATTCCCCCGCTCTGTACACCTACAGGTTTGCTCTTCACTCGTCATTCTCTTGGAAGACACACCAAAATTTCTGAAATCCACTGAGCGTTTGGTTGCATTTGCATTAATTCATCACGCGTATTCCTCCCTTCAATCATCCACCAATCCGTACCTTTCTTTGCTTATTAATACTGCAAGTGATGAAAAAACTGAAATTGCCGAACGGGCATTTATCCTTAATCTGCTAAGCACCAGAGAGTTTTTGAAGTTTTCAGCTGGAGATTTTATCAGTAAATTTGATCCTTCATCTCACAGTTTCCCATCACTCGATCAGCTACTACAGCAGTACCGTAACAAAACTCACCCGGAGCCATTCAATTGCTACTTCAAAAATGCAGCTATAAAAAATGTGATACCTGACCCGGATGTTCCTCGTGGGTGTGACGCTAATTCCTCTGAGTTTGACATCCAGCCTGGAGTCAAACCCAAGATCGGATCCGGTGACAGAGACGAGTTGTTAACAGGCCTAATACAGACTTCATCATTGGAAGGGCTATTTCCTCACTGGACCAGACCCTGCCCACCTAGACTCCCAGTACTAGAAGGTGAATTGGTTTGGGTTAACCCCAACAACACTCACGAACCACTTTGGGATTTTGGGATGTGTGCTGACACTAGCCGTGGAACAGCTGTGCGTGACCTGATTGTGAAAGCAATGAAAGGCCCGCTTGCTCCATCCCAACAAGAACAAGTTTTACTTGAGCTAACATCTGACCCGAAACTCGTGTATCACTGTGGATTAACTCCAAGAAAGCTACCTGAATTGGTGGAGAACAATCCCTTAATAGCTGTTGAAGTTTTAATCAAACTTATGAATTCACCTGAAATTTCTGAGTACTTCACAGTTCTTGTGAACATGGATATGAGTCTTCATTCAATGGAAGTAGTAAACCGGTTAACCACAGCTGTTGAGTTACCATCTGAGTTTGTGCATATGTACATA
Source organism: Chrysanthemum seticuspe (assembly GCA_019973895.1). NCBI lineage: Eukaryota > Viridiplantae > Streptophyta > Magnoliopsida > Asterales > Asteraceae > Chrysanthemum > Chrysanthemum seticuspe. The sequence goes on along the minus strand of BPTQ01000002.1, from coordinate 246,976,901 downwards.
ACCAACTGTATATCGTCTTGTGAGAACATCAAGGATAAGTACATGCAGAACCGGCTGGTGAGGCTTGTCTGTGTTTTCTTGCAGAGTTTGATCAGAAACAAAATTATCAATGTTCAAGATCTTTTCATTGAAGTTCAGGCGTTCTGTATTGAGTTTTCGCGGATCCGGGAAGCAGCCACTTTGTTTAGGCTTCTTAAAACCTTGGAATAGAATAATGATTTGTTCTTAGTTTTTGTCATGTCTCTCTTTTGTAGTTCTGCATAAAGATTTGTATTTTGGAAATGAATATTTTGGTAATGGGACTGGATAGTTGGCTCTTGTTATCTTTTACCTAGAATCTTGAAATTAGTAATCATAGATATAACTAATATAATATCTATTGTATGAGAACATTGTTGGATAATTGAGCAGAGATATGCAACTTATGCCAAGTGTTTATTCTCACTTGGCAGTGTGTATTGAGGCAGTGAGGCAACAGGCAAGAGGCAACCATGTTTTTTAACTGAATCATTTGAATTTCAACTTTTTAGAAAATGTTATATTTTGTTTCTTTTAGATACCTCATTACTCGTGCAACTACTTTCATATGATCGTGATTCATGCTATACGAGATTGTTAAAACATAAGTTTAGATAAACACATTTCAATTTCATGAATCGAGCATTCAAATGTCTGAGAGATAAATGCAATCATAAATCGTGAATCATTAGAACGTGTGTCGAGTTGTGACGAGTCTCATTCTGAGTCATCCCTCTATACGAGGTATCCAGTTACGACATGATCTATATGATTGTAATGGCTGGATTCGGACCCGTGCATAGTGACCGCGTCTAAAATCCAATAGGGGCCCATAATTGTCTAAAATAGTTGTATAGTGTATAAAAGTCCCAATTACAATCCGAGTCTATGCTTTTTGTTTTGTTTGGCGGTAGGTCTATTTATTAAAAAAAAGACCAATTACAGATATACTCACTAAAAGTCGCATATTTGCATATATATACTCAAAACATGCTTAAATTATATATTGTGCTTTAAAAACTTGTATTTTAAAAAATATACAAATATCCATGTTTTAGTGGATATATCCTCTATTAAAAATTGAAAAGCTTAAGTTACCAATTCGCATTCGAGATTCCACATTGGCATCACTATTCATACGATTTCTCTCATTTTCTCACAAACAAGTTACTATCTCTATCTTTTATTAGTTCTTTTTTCTTTAGTTTAATTTTCTTATTACTACTTTACTAGTTTTTGAACTATAATTAGCCAATTTTAAATTTTTGTTTGAGTTGCGCGCTTATGCTATCTGATGTTTGAATATATTAAAATCAGTGGATGGATTTGAAACTTTTTACAATGATACAATACCATAAACTATATAGTTTTCTTTATTGCGTACTACCCCCCCCCCCCCCCCCCCCCCCCCCCTTCCCGGAATCTTTGAACCAATGAGAATAAAACTAAGTGTGACATATTAATACAATATAATAAACTATTGAAATGTAAACTATAAGTTTTACTCATTATCTAAGTGCACCTTCATTTAGCCAAAATCGATTTTTGATAAATTAACTAATGTTTTACATTTGAAGTTCTAATTTTATTGTTTTGATATGTTAAACTTAAGCTTTGTCCTTCAAATTGTACAAACTTTTGACAAGAAATTGAACGAGATCGCGCAGGGGCGGAGCCAGAATTTTTTTCTCGAGGGGGCATATTTTTATAATTTCTAGAAACTACATTATAAATTGGTACTTGGAGGGTAAAATTACAAAAAAAGTCAAATATATTAGAAAATTTACACTATAATATTTTTCGCAAGAGGGTCACATTACCCTTGTGACCCTCCCTTATCTCCGCTCATGGAGATCGGTATAAATGAAAACAAACACATATTTGAGGGGATCATAAGTTAGTTAAATAAATTAGTGGCTTAAATAAAAAAAAGTTTAATAGTTGGGCCTCCGGATAGATAATCACTAATTTAAACCTAAAAGCTGCCATTATAAAATTTCAACAACCAGCGCTCCTGATCTCATCGCCACCGTCAACCACAACCGTATACAGGTACATCATAATCGAAAACACGACCTAATGTTTTTTATTTTTATAAAAACTAATAGAATGTACATTGATTAAATTTGTATATGTTGAAAATTGATACTGCATTTTTTGCTTTAGGTGTAGTTTTTGCATGTATACTTGTTTTTTGCTATGTTTCAGTTTTAATTTTGCTCGTGACACACTATTTTATCATCAGTTTTATATTTCTAGAATTAACTCACTATATAGCTAGTATGCATATTGCTAGACTCGATGTTTAAGCCGAATCAACTTGTGTAGTGTACAGTGCACCTATTAGTCATTCTAGGTGTGTACGTGACGTTGTGTATTCTGCATGCATGAAGTTAGTTATATAGGCTGTTTTTGTTTGTATATGTGTAAATAATTAAAGAGATGAACTACAAACATTTGGTTGTGTTATAGTAGTTACCTATGGATTTTACTGATGATTTGAACAACTTAAAGATCATAATTAATATCATCCGGGTGTGTATCTAGCTTATTTAAAAAGATACAGTGTCTGTTTGTTGTTATAATAGCTATATTTATAAACGTAAGAGCATCATGTTTGGCATGTGTCTGTCCTGAAGAAGTAGCGTTTGCTGATTTTTTTTTTGGGGCTTTAACTTCTTTTACATTATAGTTTAGTTTACACACTATATGCTTATGCAATGTTGATCAATTTTTGGTAACGGATAACTGAAGCATATATGTTTGTCCTAATTAAAGGCATTATCTGATTTATTAAATCAGTTGGATATGCATGTGTTGCTTTGGAAACCAAAGATTTCTATATTTGTCTATGTTGTAGAAATAATTTGTACTCGTGGCGAGCAATTTAGTATTTGCATAATCTCAATAAATTAGTGAGTCATTATAATTAATTATATGATGTTCTAAAATTGTATAAATGTTTTAATTCATCCGGTCTTGTGAATGTATAGCTTATAAGCATTGTGAAAGCAAATGAAAGGCCCGCCTGCTACATCTCAACAAGAACAAGCTTCACTTGAGTTAACATCTAACCTGGAGCCCGTGGATCACTGTGGATTAACTCCGAGTAAGCTGCCTGAATTGGTGGAGAACAATCCGTCAATAGCTGTTGAAGTTTTAATCAAACTTATGAATTCACCCGAAATTTCCGAGTACTTCACAGTTCTTGTGAACATGGATATGACGAGTATTAAGTTAATGGATGTTGTAAGCCGGTTAACCACAGCTGGTGAGTTACCATCTGAGTTTGTGCATACGTACATAACCAACTGTATATCATCTATCAAGAACATCAAGGATAAGTACATGCAGAACCGGCTGGTGAGGCTTTTGTGTGTCTTCTTGCAGAGTTTGATCAGAAGAAAAATTATTAATGTTCAAGATCTTTTCATTGAAGTTGAGGCGTTCTGTATTGAGTTTTCACGGATCCGGGAAGCAGCAACTTTGTTTAGGCTTCTTAAAACCTCGGAATAGAATAATGATTTGTTCTTAATTTGGTATTATTTTTCTCATGTCTCTCTTTTGTAGTTCTGCATAAAGATTTGTATTTTGGAAATGAATATTTTGGTAATGGGCTGGATAGTTGGTTCTTGTTATCTTTTTTCTAGAATCTTGAAATTAGTAATTAGTAATACTCGATATAACCAATATAAATCAATTGTATGAGAACATTGTTGGATAATTGAGCAGATATGCAACTTATGACAATTGTTTCTGTGTAAACTGTGAAATGGACTAAACATGTGTCACTTGATCACTGAAATTTGTATGGGCTTTGTAATGAGGCAGTGAGGCAACTGGCAACCATGTTTGTTGGACCGTAATTGTAAAAGTCTTGTTGGACAAGGTTCAAAGTACAACGAACGAAAGCCAAGGGACTGAATATGTTACTTTGATAGTTAATAACCGTTTGGCGGTTAAAAGCGGTTATAGGTAGTTATTGGCGGTTACTGGTAGTTATTGGCAGTTACAAAAGTTAGTTATTAGTTAGTTATTTTCGGTTACACCTTTTCATGAAGGGACATGATGGTTCGCTATGAACCTTATAAATACGCGTCAAGTATTAGTTTGTAAAAGTGTGTCTTTGTTGCAATGTAACCATGTTATGTTGTTAGTAATATATAGAATCAAATTCTTGTTAATCTTGTGCATATTTTGATCCTGTGGAAATCACGAATAAACCGCTGCAACGATTCTACATTGGCATCAGAGCCAAAGGTTCAAAACCTGGGAAGTGACATTAGAAATGAAGGTTGCAAGATTACAAGTTTGATTCAACGTTAAAGACACCAAGGAACACGTTGGAATGGAAGAGTCTCGGTGGAAGGGGTGTTGTTTCAAAACAGAAAACAACACCTGAACAAGGTTGCACAATTACTAGGGATTGGCACGAGAGGATGAGCAAGAGGTTAAAGAATGCTGTAGGGAATTTATAGCGTTGGTCATGATTTACTATGAGGAAGCGCAAAGATCGGTGCAGGAGAAGCCAAGGAAAGAAATGGTCGGGCAAAAGGTACCATTTGGTTTTGCAAAGATGAGCGTTGAAGTAAGGGATGCACATGGAGAGTCTCCAAGGAAGAAGTGCAAGTTTGCTCAAGATGATGCCAAGGAAGATGGATTGCAACATGGAAAGAACAAACAATCGTTTGTTTTGGAAAAATACCGAAAGGTATTGAAGGTTGTTGTGGATACGGTTGAAAGGATACCAAGAAGAAGAACATCAAGGATTGTTCTTGTTGAAAATGTTTTGGAGATAAATGACAAAACAACAACAACGAAATAAAAAACAAACACTCGTTTGTTTTTGGAAGGATACCGAGTGAAGTATTCAAGATTTTGTGGAAGAGTACTTGGAATTCGAGATAAAAGAAAACAACAAAAACATTTGATTGTTTTGGAAGAAAACCGAGAACAACAAGTTCTAGGCACGGTTTGAGAAAGAAGAATTCAAGTTGACACACAAAAGGAAACACCAGCGTAAGGAACAAGTTTGTGAACATAATCGAAGTCGCAAAGAAAGGAAAAGAACGCGTAGAAAGGCGTGAAGATTCGAAGAACAAGACTTAAACAATTAGGGGGGAATTGTTGGACCGTAATTGTAAAAGTCTTGTTGGACAAGGTTCAAAGTACAGAGAACGAAAGCCAAGTGACTGAATATGTTACTTTGATAGTTAATAACCGTTTGGCGGTTAAAAGCGGTTATAGGTAGTTATTGGCGGTTACAAAAGTTAGTTATTAGTTAGCTATTTTCGGTTACACCTTTTCATGAAGGGACATGATGGTTCGCTATGAACCTTATAAATACTCGTCAAGTATTAGTTTGTAAAAGTGTGTCTTTGTTACAATGTAACCATGTTATGTTGTTAGTAATATATAGAATCAAATTCTTGTTAATCTTGTGCATATTTTGATCCCGTGGAAATCACGAATAAACCGCTGCAACGATTCTACAATGTTTGTCAACTGAATCATTTGATGTTCATCTTTTAAGATAATGTTTTATTTTGTTTCTTTTAGATAACTCATTACTCGTGCAACTACTTTCATATGATCGTGATTCATGCGAGTTAACATACGAGATCATTGTTAAAACATAAGTTTAGAATTTACAAACTATTTTTAGTTTCAACAACTTTTACTTGTTAAATTGTGGCAAAAATCTGTCCGAGAGATAAAAAGTGCAATCTTTGTGTTTATATTTTAGCAATAATTTGTACTCCTAAAGGTCTAAGGAGCAATCTGGTACGTATTTGCATGATCTCAATAAATTAGTGAGTCATTAATGGGTATAAATTTTATGATGTTATGAAATTGTATAATGTTTTAATTCATTCTGCCTTGTGAATGTTTATTGTTTAAGCTTATAAGCATTGTGAAAGCAATGGAAGGCCCGCCTGCTACATCTCAACAAGAACAAGTTTTACTTGAGTTAACATCTGATCCGGAGCCCGTGGATCACTGTAAATTAACTGCAAGTAAGCTACCTGAATTGGTGGAGAACAATCCCTCAGAAGCTGTTGAAGTTTTAATCAAACTTATGAATTCACCCGAAATTTCCGAGTACTTCACAGTTCTTGTGAACATGGATATGAGTATTAATTTAATGGAAGTTGTAAGCCGGTTAACCACAGCTGTTGAGTTACCATCTGAGTTTGTGCATACGTACATAACCAACTGTATATCGTCTATCAAGAACATCAAGGATAAGTACATGCAGAACCGGCTGTTGAGGCTTTTCTGTGTTTTCTTGCAGAGTTTGATCAGAAACAATATTATCAATGTTCAGGATCTTTTCACTGAACTTAAGGCATTCTGTATTGAGTTTTCACAGATTCGGGAAGCAGTAACAGAATAATGATTTGTTAAAACCTTGGAATAGAATAATGATTTGTTCTTAGTTTGGTCTTTTTTGTTATGTCTCTCTTTTGTAGTTCTGCATAAAGATTTGTATTTTGAAATGAATATTTTGGTAATGGGACTGGATAGTTGGTTCTTGTTATCTTTTTTCTAGAATCTTGAAATCAGTAATTAGTAATAATAGATATAACCAATATAAATCTATTGTATGAGAACATTGTTGGATAATTGAGCAGATATGTAACTTATATATGCTATGTGTTTCTGAGTTGTTGGATGGAATAAATGGGCTTTCTATTATGGCATCACTGATCACTGAAATTTGTATGGGCTTTTTAATGTATACATCTCTTAAAAAACATGTATGTGTTTTCTCTTCTTCTGTTTGTACACACAAACACTGATCTGTATGCCTATGTGGCAATGCGCACACACATCTCTTCTCACTTGGTAGTGTGTATTGAGGCAGTGAGGCAACTGGCCGGCAACCATGTTTGTTAACTGAATCTTTTGAATTTCATCTTTACGCTACCCGCAATAAGCCTTCAACCGATTGGGTTGGAGGAGGTTGCATGGGGTTGTCCTTGTTGTGGGCATTTGGGTTGGAGGAGGCCTAGAGCCCAGAGGGTTGCACTCAACCGATTATGATACTCAGTTGACTCCCATGTGATGCCAAAAATGTAAAGGAATCTTTGTGGGGTATGATTTTATAGTGCAGGTCTCCTTATTGTGCCTAAAAGGTAATCTGTAGGTCGCAGGAGAGAGAAAACTAATGTGGCAGCAAAGACGAAGGTTGCTGAGGGTTGTTGTTATTGAGGGTAGCCTACACTCAAGTCCATTGTTAGTAAGGGCTGATGAACATGTCAATGTCTCAGACTCTCAGTATTGTTTAACAATACTTTTTTATAAATACTAATTATTCATATTTTTTAGATAATAAAATTGCAATAAAATTAGGGTGATAATAGTCATTTCCAGCACTTTGATATAGAAAAAAAGTTTAAATGTACACTTTTGTATTTCGCATTTTCGTTCATTTGAGTCACTGTATTATCAAAACTTGTTAAGCTTGTAATTGTGGTATCAAATATAGCTAAGCGGGTTTTAAACTTTTACACAACAATCATTTAGATCATTGTGACAACCAGGTAACTCATATTAACCGGTTACCGATTCATTAGTGTCTATATATGTGTCATGTAATCTAACACAACACCTAAAACTCACTTTTATAACTTACTTTTTCTGACTTTTTTTTAAATAAAACTGAGTTGCAAGTGACGTGTAAGATGACACGATACATGATCCGGACACTTTGATAAGGTAATTGGTTGATGTGAGGTATCCAGTCACGACATAATTTATATGATTGTCGTGGCTGGATTTGGGCATTTGCAAAGTGACCAACTGCACAGGCCCAAAATCCAATAGACGCCCATAATCGACCGATACTTGTACAGTATAAAAGGCCCAATTACAACCCTAGTCCATGTTTTTTCTTTTGTTTGGCGGTTAGCAAAGTCTATATATGTTAATATTAAAACTTGAAAGTTACCACTTCGACTAAAGTGTTACGCATTCGAGATTCGACATTCGGCATTATCATGCATACGATTTCTCACCAGCAGGTTCCTATCTCTATTTTTTGTTAGTCCTTTTTTTTTAGTTTAATTTCCTTATTGCTACTTTACTAGTTGTCTAGCTTGCGCTTATGTTATCCGATGTTTGAATAAATTAGAATAGTGGATGGATTTGAAACTTGATACAATTATACAATACTATATTCGGCTGTTATATAGTTTTTTCTTTATGCAGTTATGCCTGTATCGTGTAATGTGTGTACCTATGATTGAAATTACTTTGTTATCGTTAAGAAATTAACTCTTAACATGCATGGATACTTATATCATTTTTTAGAATGTTAATAATTTTAATTTGCATCAGCTTAAAATTTTGGGTTTAAGGGTCTTTTGCGATAATGGCACAGGCCCCCAAAAGTCCCCGTGACGGCCCTGATGATTGTTAATACATGTTTAACGACTCAAATAACAAATTTTGATAGTATAGTGATCCGGTTATCAAATAGAATGTATATTGATTAAATTTGTGTATGTTGAAAATTGATACTGCAGTTTTTGCTTTAGGTGTAGTTTTTGCATGTATACTTATCTTTTTGCTATGTTACAGTTTTAGTTTTGCTCGTGACACACTATTTTATCATCAGTTTTGTATTTCTAGAATTAATTCACTATATAGCTAGTATGCATATTGCTAGACTTGACGTTTAAGCGGAAGCAACTGTGTAGTGTAGAGTGTACGTATTAATCATTCTAGGTGTTTACGTGTTGTGTATATATATATACTGAAGCATTAAGGCTGTTTTTGTTTGTATATGTGTAAATAAAGAGATGAACTATAAACATTTGGTTGTGTTGTAGTAGTGACCTATGGATTTTACTGATGATTTCAACAACTTAAAGATCATAAGTATCATATGGGTGCCTTTAATCAGAACAAACATATATGCTTCAGTTTCCCCGTACGTTTCCCCGTACGTTACCAAAAATTGATCTACATCGCATAAGCATTCAGTGTGTAAACTAAACTATAATCTTAAAGAAGTTAAAGCCCCACAAAAAATCAGCAAACGCTACTTCTTCAGGACAGACACATGCCAAAAAATCAGCAAACGCTACTTTTTCTAATTAAATAAGATACTAAATAAGATACACTATCTGACTTTATCAGTTGGATGCATGTGTTGCTTTGGAAACCAAAGGTTTTTGTATATGGCTATGTCGTAGCAATAATTTGTACTCGTAAGGAGCAATTTAGTATTTGCATAAAGTAAAGTAACTCCCAATACCGTCTTCCACGGGTTATGGGTCCCAATACCGTCTTCCACGGTGTATGGGGGAGGTTAAGACGTAGACAGCCATACCCCTACCTACGGTAGAGTGGCTGCTTCCGGTTCTACCAAGGTAGAAAAGGACCTCCGGCCTTGCAAGGGGTGAAGATCGAACCCTTGACCTCTTTCTCTAGTATTTGCATGATCTCAGTAAATTAGTGAGTCATTACTGGATATAAATTATATGATGTTCTGAAATTGTATAATGTTTTAATTCATTCGACCTTGTGAATGTATAGCTTATAAGCTTTGTGAAAGAAATGAAAGGCCCGCCTTCTACATCTCAACAAGAACAAGTTTCACTTGAGTTAACATCTGACCCGGAGCCCGTGGATCACTGTAAATTAACTCCGAGTAAGCTACCTGAATTGGTGGAGAACAATCCCTCAAAAGCTGTTGAAGTTTTAATCAAACTAAAGGATTCACCCGTAATTTCTGAGTACTTCAAAGTTCTTGTGAACATGGATATGAGTATTAATTTAATGGAAGTTGTAAGCGAGCTAGCCACAGCTGGTGAGTTACCATCTGAGTTTGTTCATGCGTACATAACCAACTGTATATCGTCTTTCAAGAACATCAAGGATATATATCTGCGGATCCGGCTGGTGAGGATTTTGTGTGTTTTTTTGGAGACTTTGATCGGAAGCAAGATTATCAATGTTCAAGATGTTTTCATTGAAGTTAAGGCGTTCTGTATTGAGTTTTCGCGGATCCGGGAAGCAGGAAGTTTGTTTAGGCTTCTTATCCGTGGAGCAAAATAATGATTTGTTCTTAGTTTGGTCTTTTTTCTCATGTGTCTCGCTTGTAGTTCTGCATAAAGATTTATATTTTGGAAATTAATATTTTGGTAATGGGACTGGAGAGTTGGTCCTTGTTATCTTGTTCTAGAATCTTGAAATTAGTTACAAGGGGCTTAATGTAAGGAACCAGGCTTGTAGTTCTGCATAAAGATTTATATTTTGGAAATGAATATTTTGGTAATGGGACTGGATACTTTGGTTCTTGTTATCTTTTACCTAGAATCTTGAAATTAGTTACAATGATATAACCAGTATTTATTATATGAGAATGTTGTTGAATGCCGAGCGTTTCTATAAAATTGTGAAACTGAGCAAACATGTGTCAGTGTCACTGAGTTGTTTGACTAAAAAAATGGGCTTTTTATTATGCCATCACTGAGTTGCTGGACTGTAGTGTGTTTGTAATGAATACATCAGCTAACAAACATATATGTATATTTTCTCTTTTCTGATTGTACACACATACATTTATCGATCTGTTTGTTCTTTGCATGCCTTTATGCAAACATATTCCTTCTCACTTGGTAGTGTATATTGAGCCACAGGGACGAACCGCACAATTTGACCGGTGCATTTATGATAAATTATACAAAACGAGGAACACAATTTTTTGGACCATGTGCATTTAAAAAAAAAATTGAGGTTTTTTTACAAAAATTAACACTACGTTGCAAATTTTCATAGATGTCCCAAGACCGGCCCTTACCGGTTGAGGCAACCATACTGGGTTGAACTTCATTTTGTAAGAAAATGATGTGTTTTGTCTTATCGACAACCATATACAGGTACATTATCTTATCCGGGTTCAGATCTTCTCAAGTTATTCCACCAACTTAAGTCAAGTTGGATGTTCTTCAACCATTAGATTAAATCCAATGGCCAAGATTAAAAAGCTCTCTTTAATCTTGACCATTGAATTTAATCTAAGGCTATGCGCAGTGGATTCGGTGATGGTCGGTTGGTTGCTTCGGTGGAGGTCGGTCGAGCCATTGTGGCTGGGAAGGTTGTCATCGGTTGGGTGATGAAAATGGAGGAAGAAGGTTGCTTCCTCAACCGAGTGGAAAGACAAGCATATATGTCTTTTCCTTTATATATAAAGACAAATGGTGGTTGTTTGCTTGAATGAGCAATAAAGACAAGCATATATGTGGAAGTCCTTTAAGGAAAAGGATGAGAGAATGAAAATAGAAGTAGAAGGGCATCTTGTACAAGATAATGAAATATGCTGTATAAAAAGATTGGTGGTCCAAAACTCATGAATCATAATGAAAGGATTAAAGTATAGAACTAACACTGAACAAAAGAAAAGTTGTTGCTTACTTAAAAAAAAATAAAAATAAAAATAAAAAATAAAGTAAAAAAATTCTCAGGTCGCTACTGTGGCAACTAGGTCGTCGTCAGGTCGTTGGAGAGAGAAAGCTGATGTGGCTGCGACGAACTAGGTCGCCATTGTGCATAGCCTAATGGTTGAAGAACTCCCAACTTGACTAATGGGAGAGGATCCCAACCCTATCCTTAATCTAATTTACCTAATGTTTTATAAAAAATAATAGAATTTTATTGATTAAATTGATACTTTAAATTTGTACATGTTGAAAAATTGGTACTGCACTTTTTGCTTAATTTTTGTATACTTATTTTTTGCTATATTTCAGTTAAAAATCTACTTGTTTCATGATTTAATTGTTGTATTTATATATTTATAGAATTCAGTTGTGGCTTTTTTTAGAGACAAGTTTGGAAAATGTGAGATTAAATTAAATTACTATGTAGCATGTATGTTGAGGTTTAACCCGAAGCTAATTTGTGTAGCAGTGTATTAATCATTCGAGGTGTTTACGAGTTGTGTTTATGTAGTTGGATTGACTGATTCATAAGGAGGCATTTTTGTTAGTGTTGTAGATATATCAGTGGCAAATAGCCAAATAAGCTCGAGCTTCACCTGCTGTCTACGTCTCAACCTTCCCCATACACCGTGAAAGACGGTATTGGGACCAATAACCCGTGGAAAACGGTATTAAGTTACTTTACTTTACTTTACTTTTTTTATGGTCTTGCTTTGACTTGTTTGTAAATGTACATGCTTTGCTAGGAGTTTGACGACTACAACAACAAATTATATCACGTTATGTAGCTTGAACCTTGATAACTGCCTTGACTAGTGTTCAAAGAACACAAAGCTCGTAATTTGGGCTAAGGAACTTGAGGTGTTTATACATTTTAATGTCAAGAAGTATGTGGATTGGATAGAAATTGTTAGAAATTTGCAGATACTAAAGTATGGATATATTATTTGCTCATCTATGCTAGTTACACCAGAACTGCAACTAATCCAATACTACGGTCCAAAGTAACCGCCGAAAAAAGAATACAAAATAAGCCCATAATTACAAGACAGTTTGCAAAACAAAGGAATGGGAACAATCTTGACATGTATTAACTACTTCAAAACCAATGAATTTAACAAATAGGAATCTTGTTACACTAAACCACTTTTATATATGATGAAGAAGCATTAAGAAGTGCTAATACTAGCGTGAAGATGGAAGGGTGCACTTTAGTGTAGGTAATAGTGCTGGTGCAAGCCCTACTTGGTGTTGCATAGGACATATGCCTTCCTCTTTCTATTGTTCAGCTGCGTAAAATATGTGTTAATATTAACCTAATTCTAATGCACATATTTAGGTACAAAAGGTTAATAACCCGTAAACCGAATCGTCCCACCTTTTTAATAATGTGAAAGACATACATGACTCACTCAGCGGTTGTGGCTATAGAGGTGCCAAAGATTGAACCCTTGACCTTATGCTTGTTAGGTGTTAAGATATCCCACCTATTACTAACTGACCATTGGCTCTAATGCACATTGATATGTGTTATTAAAATGCATACCTTAAGAATTCTTTTTGTGCAAATTTAATTGCGGCAAAGAAGGCCGGTGTAATCAAAAAACGTTGTTCGCTCTAAATTTACTTGCATGGTAACCGTCATCGCAACACGCGTTTTACAAAAATATTCGAAAATAATAAATAAATACACAAGAAGTAAAAGAGAGCAAAGTTTTACCTTACTTGCGTCGTCCTGATCTCTCCACCACCGTCAGATCCTCTCCGTCAACCACCGGTACAACTTACTTCAACGTCGTTAATTTATCTCGCCTAAAATCGTTAGGGTTATCAATAAGTGAAATTGAACTATTATTTATTATTTGAACTTGCTTTTAGTTAGTTTATAATCTCAATTGTTTTTAGTTAGTTTTTCGACCAGAACGGTTCAACCGGTTGAACCACTCGGGTTGAACTGAGTTTTAAAACATTATGTTTATTCAAATCTTCAAAATTTTATTATTTTTCATTTATAACCCATAAAATTTTTTTTATCACTAAACGATCTGTCGCTATAAAATTCCGTTGCTATGCACGGATACTCATCTAGTTTGAGAAAAAAATGAAGCATTTTCAATTGAAAAGTTTAAAACAATGCCATGTACCTAAGAATTAAGGATGCGTTTGGTTTAGAGGGTTCAACAATAATATTTGGATTTGGCTTGATAACAAATGTTTGGAGTGAGGGGACGGGGTTAGGTGGACTCACAAGAAATCAAGTATTCATGCATCTTGAAAAGTAGGCTGGGGAGTGGGTGTTTGAAAAAGTCATGTCTTTTTATGTAAAAACAAAACGTGGACCATTTTTCACCATTTGATTTTACAAACATATTGACACTTTGTTTTTTTATTCCATATCACTCACATGGGCCCTCTCATAATACCCAACCCAAATTTTTAGTGTAAATGTTAAAGTAAATGCTAAAGTAAAAACCTATTAGATAAACAAACGCCCCCTAAGTATGCCTATTTTTTAAGACTCATTCTAAATCTAAGAGCATTCACACCAATAACGCCGGAACCAACGTTATTCAGTGTTATTGATGGAGGGTCGGTGTTAAATAGGCGTTCAAGCCCCAACACCTGTTTTTTTTTTTTCTTTTTTTATTTATTTTTTTTTAATGCCCCTAAATGAGGAGTTGTTTTTGTAAATTGTTGGAGTGTTAAAGTTTAACTTGGGAATGTTACTATTGTGGGTATTTTTTGAGGATGTTAAGGTGAAATGTTAAAGCTGATGTGACACGGTGTTAAACTTTAACTTACGTTATTGATGTACATGTTCTAAAGGCCCACCAATATATATCAAACAAACTTTTTGAAATCTAAACCCAAATCCTACACCTACTACCATCAAACAAACGCCTCCTCAATCTTTCATTCAAAAGCCCGCACCAAACGGACCCTTACTGGGATTCAAGTTGCAATAAAATAAGGGTGAAATAGTAATTTGCCAGCGAATATCCCTTTTATATTCAAAAAAAACAAAATATCTAATAAAACAATAGTAGGAGTAATAAATTATAGAAAATTTTAACCTAGAGGCTACAATAACAATTTTATAAAAATTTCAACCACCACCACCAGCGCCGCTCCCATCCCCTTCCCGCCACCGTCAGATCCAGGTACAACACCTCTAATTTATTTGACCTAATCTTTTACTTTTTATAAAAAAATAAATTAGAATTGAGACTGTGTTATATATATGATTGAGCTATTATTTATTGATAAAATTGATACTTAGAGCCTTTAAATTTATATATGTTTTAAATTGGCCATGCATTTTTTAATTAGGTATTGTTTTTTTGCTATTTTGCAATTTAAATTCCGTTGATTTTATGCATTTGTGATCAATTTTAGGGTTATTAATTTATTTTATGGCTTGTAAGAGAGAATTTTGTAACCCAGGGATTAAATTAACACGTATTTATGTAGCCAGACTCGACTTGTTTACGAGTTTTGTTTCTGTAGCTTGATTGAAAATTAATAAGGAAGGGTTCGTTAGGTTTATAGGAATATCAAAGGCGAATAAGCACGAGCTTGATGGTCTTGCGTTGACTTTTTTGTAAATTTAATTAAAATACATGCGACCTTGTGTGGCTCGGATTTTGACTGACAAAGGTGAACAATTTTGCTAGATTGACATCCGACCTTTTATCGTTTGTTCACCTAGAACTTGATAGTTACCTTTACTGGTAGTTCAAAGAAGAAAAGGCTTGTAATTATTTGCGTCTGTGACTGAATATCCCTTTTAGGAATTTGGAATCCCTGTACTAAATATGGAGATATTATCTGCTCATCTTTGCTAGTTACGCCAGAACTGTATATGGTCCTGTCCTACAGTCCAAAGTAACCATGAAAAAAGATTACATAGTAAGCCCAAAATCACGAGATAGTAGCAAAACACAGGAATAAGAATAGTTTGACCACGCATCTAAGTACTTTAAAACACTGGAAGTGATAAATAACAGAATCCAATCACACTATTCCACTTTTTTATATGACGAGTAGCCTTTAAAACTCAGAAGGCTGCATCAACCATATTGCTCAACTAGGACGTTACTAGTGTTGCTAAGCGCTAATACTTGTGTAAAGGTGGAAGGGTACATCTTAGTGTAGGTAATATTGCTGGTGCAAGTCCTACTGTGTACTGCATAGGACACGTGCCTTCCTCTTTCTATAGTTGAGCTGCGTAAAATATTTAAGTATCAATCTGATTCTGATGCACATTGTTACCCTTATTTGTGCAAATTTGAATTGCTCATTGGTGAGTACATTCTCAGTTCCTGTGCATTAACTTGCTGCAGGCAGATTACGGATCAGGCAAATAAATCTCGATCTTGACAGTTTGTTGCCACTTAACTAGAAATTGTTTCATAACTAACCCATTTAGCTCTCTTTTGACCATAGTTTCGAGTCTTTATTTGCTGCTTCTCTGACTAATGCATGCACATGTTTCTTGTATCATTGATTTCTTATCCTTATTACTTGTTCTTCCACCTTCTCTTGGCTATTTTGTTATTTGCATTGTTGATGGTAACTCTAAAAGCTAGATACAATTCCCAGATATCATTTGTAATCTAGACTTGAGAATTCATTCATTCACTGATTTTGCAACTGATGAGCATCACCATCCCTTGAATCTTGAATCTATATATATCATCCCTACATTGAAATTTGAACTCCTTGAATCATATCTAATGGCACAAATTCTATCACTTTGCCACTCTTTTTCCCCTTTCAATTGGTTTCATTCTTCCCATTGTTATCTTCTTTCTTCTGTAAAGGCTTCTCGCTTCTGTCTATATATCCGAGTGGCTGTTCAAGCTTTTATTCCTAAATATATAAGATGCCAAGGACACGCGGAAAGGCAAATACGACAGCTGTCAAGACTGAGGAACTGCCAAAGGCCGTCAAGATAGAGAAGGCATCTGAACCAGAAGAGCAGGTAGATTTAGATGGAGATGTTGATGAGGCAGGTGAGGAGGAGGTCGAATATGAAGAAGTAGAGGAAGAAGTGGAGGAGGAAGAAGAGGAAGAGGTAGAAGAAGAAGTTGAGGAAGAGGAGGAAGAAGAGGAGGAGGAGGAGGATGATGTTGAAGATGAACAAAAAGTGAAAGATGAAGAAATGGAAAATGCTGAAGATGACGAAGACACGAAGAAAAAACATGATGAGCTTCTCGCTCTTCCTCCTTATGGTTCCGAGGTATATCTTGGTGGAATTCCTCTTGACGCGTCTGAAGATGTTCTGAAAGAGTTTTGTGAATCTATTGGAGAAGTCACCGAGGTAACCTTCTGTCTCTCTTTATGTTATAGAAAATTATGTTGCTATTTATGTATTTTAATGTTAATTAACCTGTAACAGGTACGGATAATGAAAGGTAAAGACTCAAGTGAGAATAAAGGCTATGCTTTTGTGACCTTTAGGACTCAAGATCTGGCTGCTACTGCCATTAAGGAGCTTA
This sequence comes from Chrysanthemum seticuspe, assembly GCA_019973895.1. Taxonomy (NCBI): domain Eukaryota; kingdom Viridiplantae; phylum Streptophyta; class Magnoliopsida; order Asterales; family Asteraceae; genus Chrysanthemum; species Chrysanthemum seticuspe. Next base: position 246,959,929 of record BPTQ01000002.1, on the reverse strand, counting down.
ACAATAGAGAGTTGAAGGTATTGCAACAATTTTAAATAGAGGTAGAAAAAGTGGTGTGGGTTGGATAACAAATTAACAATGCAATATGGGCTTGGGTTGAAACTGTTCATTTTGCAGCAGGTTGAAACCGTCTGTATTTGTGTTCGCTGACTTACACACAATTTTATATGTCTATTTTTTTGTGGATATAATTGATGCAATTATATATTTAGTACAAAATGATTTTGTCCATTTATATTTATTAATTAATGCAAATTCTGAAGTAAATGGGTCGTTGCTACATCTATCTTTTCGAATCAATTTAAATCTGCTGTTGCTGTAAAACAAATGTTGCAGCAAGCTGAAATATTTTGCATTCAGCTTCTTGACTTTGTATTCTTGGTTATATATTTATTTATATCAGGGTAGAAAGATCAAGTGCTCAACATCTCAAGCGAAACATAAATTATTCATGGGTAACGTTCCTAAAAGTTGGACAGTGGATGACATGGAAAAGGTTGTCAAAAGGGTTGGACCTGGCGTTAATTCTGTAGAGCTGCTAAAGGTTTGGTTACTAATTGGCTAGAATGTTATATTATATTATATGCTTGTAATCAGCATCATGTATTTAATTTCTTTTTTCCCCCTATTATGTTACAGGATCCACAAAATTCTAGGCGTAATCGTGGATTTGCTTTCATCGAGTATTATAATCATGCCTGTGCAGATTACTCAAGACAAAAGATGTTGAAGCCAAAATTTAAGCTTGATGATAACGCTCCAACCGTGAGCTGGGCTGACCCGAAAAATGCCGAATCTTCAGCGTCTTCTCAGGTGCTCTAATCATCAATATTCAGTTTTAATCTGGTCACCTTCATTTCTGTTTCTTAAAGCTAGATCCCCGAACTTCATTTTGATTTACCTGAGTAACTGACCGTCTTAAACCTTGCTAGTTATATTTTTGGTCACTCAACTCATCACTTTTTGCATTTTCTGATGCAGGTTAAGGCAGTTTATGTTAAGAATTTGCCTAAAAATGTCTCCAATGAGCAGCTAGAAAAGATATTTGAGCATCATGGGAAGATTACAAAAGTAGTTCTCCCTCCTGCAAAAGCGGGTCATGAAAGGAGTAGGTTTGGTTTTGTTCATTTTGCAGATAGATCAAGTGCTATGAAGGCTTTAAAGGACACTGAGAAATACGAGCTAAATGGTAATGCTGGCTTTGGGTATTTATGTTATTCTGTAGTCTAATCAGCACTTGTTTTTTTGGAAAAACTGTGACATTATTGGTTTTTAACAAACAGGTCAAACTTTGGAGTGCTCTCTTGCTAAGCCACAAGCAGATCAGAAAACATCTGGAGGAACTTCTAACTCGCAGAAGGTTGCTTTACTTCCACACCATCCTCCTCATGTTGGGTATGGCTTGGTAGGGAGTCCATACGGGGCTTTGACCGCAGGCTATGCAGGGGCAGGCTATCCACAGGTTTGGTTTTACACCATCCTCCTCATATGTTTAGAGGCATTTTATTTTTTGGATATATGTGATTACTTCTATTCTGGTTTTTTCAATTGATTCATACTTTTCTGCAGCCACTTATCTATGGAAGGGCACCTTCAACAGCTGGTATGGCAATGATGCCAATGCTTTTGCCTGATGGAAGGATCGGATACGTCCTGTAAGTGAAAATTTTCATGTGAAGTTTCTTGTTCAATTTCTTTCAGTTTCTATATAGCTGTTTATACAGAAGCAAGAACAGATCATTAGGACTATAGATATGGCAAGTTGGGTAGGGTGGTCAAGTTGTCTAATGGGTCAAAAAGGACAACTTCTAAGTGGGTCAATATGGCTTGGGCCGGGTCGATCCATATACACGCTATTTAATCTATTTTTTGAACTTGATAACTAAATATTGTGCTAATAGTAATTGTAAAAACATTAGGCTAAATTGCATTTTTGGTCCTTGTGGTATGGCTAAATTGCAATTTTGGTCCCTAAAACTTTAAAAGTGCACTGAACGTCCCCATTTTGAAGTTTCTGTTGCATGTTTGGTCCTTTGGGCACAAACAACATTAAAGTTTTAGGGACCAAATTTGCAATTTTGTCATACCACAAGGACTAAATCTGCAAATTGGCCATACCACATGAACCAAAAATGCGATGAAAACTTCAAAATGAGGACGTCTAATGCACTTTCAAAGTTTTAGGGACCAAATCTGCAATTTCGCCATACCACAGGGACCAAAAATACAATTAACTCAAAACATTATTATTAGTTAATTACATAAATCGTCCTTGTGGTTAGGCCATAGTTGGAGGTTTCGTCCTTAACTCTCGATAATTACACCAATCGTCCATGTGGTTGTCCATTTTGAGTTGACCCGTCCTTTGACCCGGACGGGCCCCTGGTCACGTGAGCGTCACGTGAGGGGTAAAATGGTCCATTTTTGCTTCGAAACCACATGGACGATGTTCGTTACAAGTTTAGGTTGTCCATATTTCCACCCCAATCGAAGCTCCTTCACCATTATTATCCCCCACCATCACCGAAGCTTCTTCACCATTAAAACCCCCATCACCACTGAGGCTCTTCGCCAACACCAAACTAAACAAGGAAATGAATTCACCCCAAAATGATCAATGGGAACAATCCCTTAATATAGACGACTTCGATCTCCGACCAACCCCGGTCTTCCGTCTCTGCAACAACCACCAAATACACCCCGAAAAACCTGTTAGGACCAGGTTCTTCGGGTTTTGTTCAATCGGCGAAGCTCCGTAAAATAGCTGATACTCTGGAAGGTGGGGAGGAGAGTGTAATGTCAACACAGGAGTATATTAGGAAAGTTATTGAGAATGTGGTGAGGATGAGGATTTTACACGTGGGCCATGGGTTAGCGAGGCTGAGTTTGTGAATGCTAATGGGGGATTGTGAGGGGGTGTTTAGGGGATATCAAGAACTTTCTCAAGAATGGGAAACTTGATCAAGTTGTTGCAATAATCAAGTCTTAGTACTCCGAATGCTCTTGGCGATCTTACAGTAACTCTCAAAAGATCTTTGAGGTACAATATCTGGTACAATACATCACAAAGTCCTTACAGAGGGGGTTATGGAAAGGATATTACTGTCGGAGCTGCCTTGATACTTCATAGCATTTCAGTTTTTTTTCTTAAACCATCACTCCATTATCTTAACGTTACAATGATAAACTTAGTTAAGGTTTTCTACAAGGATACAATTTCTGGAAATGGCAGTGGTGCAGTTGATAGTGGAATGTTAGACAAAGAAGAAATAATCAATTTGTTAGAAGAAGAGGAAGAAAGGGTTGAACAAGAGTTGGAGGTCGGTGGAAATCTTATTGATCAACAAGAACATCAAATGAGATTAGACAAAGAAGCATTAATCCATACATCACAAGGATGAACTAAAGTGGCAGAACATACTTAGGCAAGAACAAGAGTTGGAGGAGGAACATGAGAAACATGTATTCGAATTATATGTGTAACTTAACTTTTAAGATTATGAGCAATTAACAAGAATGTCATGTAAGTTGTGCACTTGTAATAGTCACTTTGTAAAATGCATAATGTTTTCCCTCCATTTTCAGCATATTTATGCTGTCATTACTCCCATCTACTACTTGTTGAACAACCACATTGATCCCCATTAGACCCTTTTTGACTACATTATATATACCCCACTGGTCTTCATTTCTTTATCACATCAAAGAAGATTCACCATGGTTCAAGAAAATGGTAGTCAAATGATATGCCTTGACTGTTGGATGGAAAGAGAAAATAGGGCTTGGGCTTGAAGGACATTCCTGTCCAATGCATCTTTACAGAAGGGGAAACACAACTGATAGAGGTGTTGCTACATGTGGTGTAGTGGGTCTAGGTGTTAGAAGGGATAATACAACTAAAATTGGTAGAGGTGGTGGTGTAGTGGGCCTAGGTGTTGCTGCATCTTTAGAGGTAGTGGTTCAGTGGGTATAAGACATCGAAGTGGGACTATAACAAACCCTGATGAAATTCATGATTATAGGTCTCCTCAACCTAGTTACAGTAATGAAGAAGAAAGTGAACCACCTTTAAGTCAAATACCAAGTGAACTCCTTGCAATTCATACACCAAGTGAACCACCTACAAGTCATAGACTAAGTGAACCACCTGCAAGTCATTGACCAAATGTAACTTGACTGCAAAATTATTTGATAATATATGTAACTTGACTGGTATGTTGTATTGGTTATGTTATGACAATGCAAACACCCCTTTAATAAGATACATGAAGCCATTTCCAAACGCACCTTAACCTGCAAAATGTAAACGACAAAATGCAGACTCTAAAAGCAAATTGCAAGTGTCAAGTTCATTTTTGGCTTGCCATGTCTTTCCAACTTATAGTATTGCTTTCTGTAAAGTTCATTTTTTGGTATCTGTCGACTTTTAAAAGTCAAAATGGGTAAATCCAAACACCCTCTAAACACTGCAAACTGTATAATTAAGCTGCAAGTTGCAAAGTGTATAACCCTGCAAACTGTCTAAGTTCATTTTTTGGTTAGGCATGTCTTTCCAACTTATAGTATTGCTTTTTGTAAAGTTCATTTTTTTGGTATTTGATGACTTTTAAAAGTCAAAATTGGTAAATTCAATCACCCCTGAACACTTCAAACTGTATAAGCAAGCTGCAAACTGTCATGTTCATTTTTGATCTGAATCTAACACGTCGGAAACAATTCACCTCCCACACTATTTTTTTTTTGTGAAAACCGAGAAAAATATATTACTGTAGCTCCAAACATAATTGTTACAAGATTCAGAATGTGCTTCAAGGACATACACAAACATCCACTTTTTGTTTAATAAACATAATATCCGAATCCATTACAACTTACTAGGTACATCCTCAGGCATTTTGTCGCATGATTTTTTCCTCACAAATTCAAGTATTTCCTCTTTTAGTTCTTAGCTTATATGTGTTTCAATTTGTTTACCATATTTGGCTACAACTTCATCAACGATTTCATCTGTGAGTACAACTTTAGACCAATCCTTTTTCCGGTGAATGATCATCCCCTGTAAACAAAGCCTTTCCCTTATCAATCATTTCATTTTTAGTGATTGGGTTGGGTTGGACGTGTGTAGCACTGTATAGCGAATGGAAGTTAGGGCTGGGTTGGTTTGGTTTAATTGGTAGAAATGAGGTTGAGGTTGGTTGGGAGTTATGAACCGAGTTTTAAATCGGGTATACGAACGTAGGTTTTAATTCAGATATATAACTCGACAATTAACGCGCCAAAAAAAACAACACACCTAAACTTGTAACAAGAATCGTCCCTGTGGTTTCGCAGCGAAAATGGACCGTTTTGCCCCTCACGTGAATGGCTAAAACTAACGCCCATCCGGTCAAAGGGCGGGTCAACTCGAAATGGACAACCACATGGACGATTTTTGAGAGTTAAGGACAAAACCTGCAACCATGGCCTGACCACAACGACGATTTATGTAATTAAATCATTATTATAAAAATAACACAATCTTTTCCAATAAAGCATTAAAAGTTAGGTTTTTAAAAATTTGGGTACACTTCGGATGACCCTTTTTCTTTTTAGTACAATATAGCTCAAATAATTTACCGTAGTTTGTTAGAGACGAAGTAACACAAATTTGCAACAGCGTTCTATTTTTATGTTAAAAGGATCCATTTTGCTTATTAATAAACCATGCAAGTCAAGTTTGGTCAATCAAAGTTTCTTCTAAGACATCTGAGTATTGTCGATGTTCTGCTCATGACCGCGTGTAACTCGGCATACTAATTTTGATTTTTGTTTGTGACAGGCAACAACCAGGTGTGCCACCACACACACCACCACCACAACCACAACAACATCATAGAGGAGGTGGTGGTCGTAGTGGTGGAGGAAGCAGTTCTAGTGGTGGCCATAGGCGTAGTAATGATAGTGGAGGTCGAGGACGTAGCCGCTACAACCCGTATTAACTCTGTAGCAAAAGTCTAATGTTAATTGGGTTTCGTTAATTAACTTTGGAAAACAATGAGCATCTGGTTTTACATTAAAGGCTTGGATGATTTAAACTTTTTTCAAGTACATTCACTTTAATATCCTCATTGACTGCTTGCTACCATTTGGTTTTAACATCGAAGAGACTTTGGAACATCATATATATGTCTTAATATCATTTTTTTTTCTTGATGTTTTAGTCTTGGCCTTTTGGAGCATCATATACGTTTTAGTCATAACACAGCATTAAATATATCATGGAACAACATTTGATGACAATCAAAGGTCCTTTTTAAGTATTTTTCACTCATAATAGACGGTGAGGATCAAGTATATAATGTAAATCTAAAGAGCGAAGAAGCTGGCAGCGTGGAAAAATATCAGCCATGGTGCATGCATGTGAACTGTTCCAATGAGTTTAATTTTTTTTTGGAAAAAATGCATGTATTCAAAATGTCAAAAAAGACGATACTAAAAGTAAAATCTTGAGCAGTACTTCAATGCTTCACAAATTCATTTATATTGAACATAAATTAATGGAGTGGTTGGAGTTTCAATTTTTGCTGAATCTTCTAAGGATCACCCATCAAAAATCTTGTAATCCTATGGCTTCCATTAAAGAGCTAGACCACCTCAAAATCCCACTCGAAGACATCAAATTGGCCACAAACAACTTTTCTGAAACTAGTTTCATCGGCCAGGGTGGATTTGGGAGGGTCTATAAAGGCCAACTCCTTGTCTCCTCATCTACCACTCGCTCTGGCAAGCCGACCACCACCATCGCTGTAAAACGTTTAGATGTGAAGGGCGGGCAAGGACAACATGAGTTCTTAATGGAGATTGTCATGCTTTCTAGTTACAAACACGATAACCTGGTCTCTCTTGTTGGATTCTCTGAAGAGGATGATGAGAAAATCATTGTTTATGAGCATGAGGTTCGTGGAAGCCTTGATAAGTATCTGGCTACTGATCTCACATGGGTGCAACGCCTCCAAATATGTCTTGGTGCTGCTCGTGGACTTAATTATCTTCATAGTGGTGTGGGAGAGGGGCACAGGGTGTTGCACCGCGACATAAAGAGCTCTAACATATTATTAGATGAGAATTGGGAAGCTAAGGTTTCTGATTTCGGCTTGTCTAAAATAGGTCCCACGAATCAAGAGTTCACTTTTCTAGTTACAACTGCTGCTGGCACGTTCGGCTATGTTGATCCACAATATGTAACAACGGGTGTACTTACAAAAGAATCAGATGTGTACTCTTTTGGTGTAGTATTATTTGAAGTCTTATGTGGAAGGCTAGGAATGATTGGAAACTATGATGATGAGCGTAGGTTTTTGTCTCACTTAGCAAGACTCCGTTTTGAAGAGGGAAAATTAGACGAAATAATCCTCCCAAGTATAAGGAAACAAATAAAGACAAATTCCTTGCAAATATTCTCCAGAATTGCTTATCAATGCCTGGAAATGGACCGAAAACAACGTCCAACAATGGCGTTAATCATGGAACAACTACAAACCTCATTGGAATTTCAAATAGTAAGTTATTGTTTTCATGAACTTAAGTTGAGGGTCTGTTTTGATCTTAAGACAATTTCACTTTTGATGACAAAATATTTGTTATTTGATGGTAGGGTTGTCGAAGGATGACACGGATAGGGCTATGGGGATCAAGCACCGGTGGAGGGCCTTGGTCATCCCAACTTGGCAGCAATCAAAAGCTTAGAAAGATAACGATAGATCATGAAGATTGGATATATTCTATTGGTTTTACAACAGAGGAATTTGGTGGTTTGTTAGATTCATCTCAACATCATGGTGGTGCTGGTGGTAAAAGTGGTGGTGAAACTTCAGAGGTGAAAATTTTCAACTCAGTTGACATGTTTATAAACTTTTTTTAGCATCAAGTTGTCAAGAGTTAAAATGGGCCAAAACTGAAACTAACCACCCAGTACATCCTACATATAATATTACCCTTTATGAATGTACAGAAAATAAAAATTTCCAGTGTTATAGATGCTTTGACAATCTTGGAGAGAAAAAAAGCTATATATTGTGAGGATAGTACAATATATTTTTTAAGAGATGGTTGAGCAAATAATCAAACATATCTACCAACATATGTGATACACACGAGTTCTTGTGATAAATAGTAGCTCCTTGTCATATAATGATCCTTGTAACAACATGATCTTTGTTGGTATTTGTAGATCATCTTTGATGCCAACGAAGAAATAACGGGGATACTTGGAACAGTTGGAGTAACCACTGGGCGTTATGCAGGTTATACAGTAATCTCATCCTTGTGTTTCATGACAAACAAAACGAGGCACGGGCCTTTTGGTAAGGAGACTGGAACTCATTTCTCTGTTCCTTGGGAATTAGGCTCGTTTGCGGGGTTTTATGGCCGTGCTGGCTTTTACTTGGATGGACTTGGTTGCTATTTGAAGGCTACCATGTAGAAAGATTCGAGGCATTCCTAATTGATGAATGACTAACCTTTCGATTCACACCAAATATTCCAGTAAAGATAACGTTTTTTGTTTATAACCTACGGATACTCGATCACTCATTCTTAACTTGCATTGTTGTAGCATTTATTCCTCAATTTTTTTAAAACATGATTTTCTAAACTTATGAAACATTAAAACAAGGGTTATCTAACTGTCATTGCGTAAAAACTTGTATCGAATTGAGCTTTTTATTTATATAATGCCACTAACTGTCTTCACTTCTTTTTCTTGACCCTTTCCCTTTTCATTCTCTTTATACTCCTTCATAGAATATGTACTTATCTTATTTATTTCACAAAAATGATACAAGTAAAGCAATTAAACAACGACTAGACAATTAAGGTCTACGACTATATATTGCGTGAATCGCTTATCAAATTAATCGCTAATCCATTCACTCGCATAGTAGTCCCATATGCTTTAAAATTCACTCGATATCATTTTGAAAATGAACCCAGATACAATCACTCTTCGTATCCTCGGGTTCCACAACTGCGAGGGTTGTGTACGAAAGGTGGGAATGGTATTGCATCAACTTGATGGTGTCGAACCAGTAGAATTTGATCCTATGAGTGGAAAAATCACAATCTCAACCTCTAAACACCCTGACGTAATCAAAGATGTCATGGAACGTAGAACCAAGAAAAAAGTTCTCATTTTGTCACATGAAATAAACCCTGGAAACCAAAGTAATATCAATGTTCAAGATTTTGCAGAAACCTTGCTAAGACGATTGTCTCAGGCCGAAGGACTAAACAACGTCGAATTGGTAGGTGATTTGAATTCAAATTCATTCAGACTCAGTTTCAATCACCGCTTACCGGATTTTAGTAGTAGTGCTTATATTGTGGATAGAGACAATGAGCTGTTTCCTCACGCAATGCGCACCACACTCGAGTCATCAGCACCACAAAGCTTCCGCGCGACAGCTGATCAAGTACCGGTTTATGGGTACCCATCTGAGTTCTATGGAATGTGCGCAACTTGCGGCCATGATCATACACGTAAGTGCTGCACTATTATGTGAGAAAGTTGGTGGTGCAAATGTGCAATAGATCACTTTCGGGGTTTTGACTATTTGTATTTATTTTTTCTAGTAAGAGATTGTCGATGCATGCGTGTGTTTGGAGGTTTTGAATTTTGTGGTGTGTAATTAAATCTAATATATAGGTTGATTGTATCTATAAGTTTCTTATGTTTAGTTTGGAATTAATAATGTCGATGATGTTTGATTAAGCCAACTCTTAAACTTAAACTTGGTCGAAGATGTATTGGAATTTGAAAGTATACATAATTATTATCTTTTAATTTATCATTTTCGACATTTCAAGTGAATAATCGGTAAAATATTATTTGATAAGACTGAGTGTAGTGGTGACCAAAATCATTATTGTCAATATAGTGTCACATCAGTTTTTCACTTCACCACCAACAACATATCGTAATAAAACAAATAACTTCGTCACCTAAACATACATCACTTAAACACAAGCATACCCCACAAAAACCCAATATACGCACATCACCTTTGCACAAGGTCTACTAAGTAGGCATGATCTTCCCTTTTGCCATGACCAAGGGACTCAAGGAGGGAGTCTTGTAAGGACAACACATTCTTAATGCTCACCAACGCGTCCTAAGTATATCTATCACAATTAGTCTATATATCTATATATGCTAGGTAATTTTTTTCCGAGATAGTTTCATGGTCGTTTTATATGGTTGGGAAAATGTGTAAACTACATGGGTTTGAACTTTCGAGTCTCACGGTGCCCAAGGAGTGTTTATGGTGTCTCACCTAAGTAGCAAGGGAAAATTTTGTTGTAAGTATCGATGTGGAGTAACATGTGTATGTGTTAGTCTTGAGAAATATGGACTTAAAGTTAGCAAATGTGACTCACTTCGATATAGTTTTTCAAACAACCCATTGATACTTAAGGAAATTCCTGATCGAGAGGGTGTTATCCTCCAAACGTCCATCAAACAACCTAATCCTCAATGATAGGATTGTAAATTAAGAACATTGATAGGTGCTTTTTGTATACACATTTATCATGGTTAACTTACGTACAAACACACCTATTTCATTTGGAAATTAGTACTATAAAGACTTTTTATGTGTTTGACAAGTTGGAGCGAATACGTGCTAAAACGATCAAGAACTATATCAAAATAGCTTAACAGAAACCTTAATGTCTATTGGATATGATCTTGGAAGCTTGAAAAAAGAAAACATGATGACATGATGTCAAATGGAGCAAAAGAGTGCATTAAGGGTGAGCATCGATCCAAAACCGGGTCAGACCCAGACCGAATTCGACCACCGGACCCGAATGTGTTCGGTCCAGTCCGGGTTGGTTCGGTCCGGTCCTTCAGTCAGTTCGGTCCAAGAAGGCATCAGGGTCATTTTTTACGTAAGACCGGTCCGGACCGAGACCGAAATAAGAAAAATGTTGGGACCGAGATTGGACCGATGGTCCATCGGTCCAGTCGGTCCGGTAGGTATTCTCGGTCTTGGTCGGTTTTGGGTCTGCAATGCTCAGCCCTAGAGTGCATAAGGATGAAGCAGAAAGAAGCCGAACAAAGGAATCAATGTTTGTGCAGCGTACGGTTAAGTTGATGTAGTAATTTGGCCATAACTTCTTCATACGAACTCCGTTTTAGGTGATTCAAAGATCCACGGAAAGAGAAAAAAAATATCTACACATCAAAGTTGGCATACGACGTATACGGTGGAGGTGCATACGTCGTATAAAGGATAAAGTGCATATGCCGTATAAGGGAAAGGTGCATACGCTATATCGACATCTTGTTCATCAAAACTCTATAAATACAAGTATACAACCCTAAACCCAATATTTTACCAATCACTCTTCTACCAGTCGCTAAGGGACGACCAAAGGCTCATATTCACCCACTCCATCAAAATCCTTGCCACCGTAACACTCTTCCATCATCTCCATCAATCATCTAAACCTTAAACCCTTATTCATCACCATTTTTTGTTTTAAATTCGGATAGAAGAAGATGACCTCATACATGACCTGTGTTGCACTTCTTATCACCATATCCGGCCAAACATCCCGCGATCACTATCGAGATTAGGGTTTGATCTTTTGTATTTCAATGTTTTATTTGTTTAAGCCATTTTTAGATTTTAAAACTTGATGTTGATTTTGATCTTAATGAATATGTTATGTCTTCCATCATTGTGTTATTAAATTAATTGATAGTTAGTTGTAAGACGGTATAATATTGTGGTTGTCCCGTTCGTACCAAATCGATCCAAGTGACGTATGAGACTAATGGTGCCGATACACATATTCCGCGCCAAGATTTAACTATTGAATTAGTACTAGTTGTGTCTATGAAACTCGAGCAACCACATTCTCTAGTAAAACAAATACATTAATATATTGTGATCAAACCTGAAACCTGAAGTGATCGGTTTTTAATTCATACGTTTTACAATCTCAATTTCATTGTTTACGTTAATTTAATTTTTCTTAGTTTTTATAGTTTAAAGTAGTAGTAGTTATAATCAACCTCTTCCACTCAAAAGAATTTACTGCATTTTGTTTAATCAAATAGGAATTATGAGTTACGATCAAATTAGAATTAAATTAAAATGAGAAGGTGAGAAAAAACAACAGTTGCATATATCAGATGCACCTAAAGAAATAGATAGATATTCTCTTAAATTTCTCATCCTTATTTAAAATGTATGCTTTTCATTCTTCTTATTTTAATTTCTCTTCTCACTAGATCTCTTTCCTAGGAATTATAGCGTTAATCATAAGTTCCTCGTAGATACGATCCCTTATTTACCCAATTTTAAAATAAGTTAATTTAGATTATTTTTGATATAGTCAACGACCTCGATCAAACATCGCCTAAGAGCTAAAAATGAGTTAAAGTTTGACCGAAGAAAGCTTAGATATGTAGCAAAACACTATTTAATACTTGCTCTAAGATGGAAAAAATATTTCTATCAAAACAACAATTAATGTCGCAATTTCAAAAGTTATGTTTGAATTGCCTGTGACTATAAGATTAACTTATCAGAGTCATTTTGAAATGTAATGGCTAAATACGCTATAAACAAGAAACTAAATATCTATACTATATTATAATGGATATAAAAGCCAAACTTCATTTCAAGCCTCTTCAAACCAAAAATTAAGATAAAAAACTCCAATCATGAGATGACATGTGTCACTTTTTAACAAACTCCAAACCTAACTTCTAACCACTAAAAATTAAGATAAGGAGCTCCAATTATAAAGTGACATGTGTCACTTCTCAACTAAAAATTTATCTTTATTTTCAAATTGAAATATCTTTTTATTTACTTATTTTTTTTATAATATAATTTCACCAATATTTTTAAAAAGTTTATGCTCTTTAATTCAACATCCATTTTGATATATTTTTATAAGTTTTTAGTTTTTATATTTTTTAGTGGGTTTATTTTATTTTAATTCAATTTTTTACAACTTTAACATTTATTTCAAATAATATAATCTTGATTCGTAAAAATCATATACTTTTAGGGGAGTGTTTGACGGGTAAGAGATTGTGAGAGTATTTCTACATGCGAGAATAATGATATCACGGAAAGCTACGAGAAAACTACGGGTAACCCAAACAAACACATACAACTAACACATATACATTCAAAGTGTTGTTAAACGAATTCACTAAACGGGTAAGCAAACACATATAACTATACTTATCGCCGCCGCTATGCGCGGGTTTCTGACTAGTTTTATTAAATAACAAAAGTGTTCTAATTTCTCAAAATATATAAAAAAAACTGATGTTTCAGTTCAATTTTAAAATTAGTTCAAAAAAAAAAATAAAATAAAATAAAAAAAAATCAATTTTAAAATGTTGTGTCATTATTTCAACGGTTTGGTAAAACTATAAAGAGAGAGGGGGCCGTTTAGTTGGTGAAAATTTTCTTGTTTTTTCGTTTTTAAATTACTAGAGAAGGGAATGGTTTTTCTTCACTAGAGAAGAGCTGAGAAGTTTGAAAATCCGTTTAGTTGGAGTTATATTTTTCCTTTTTTTAAAACGGAGACGGTGGACGGAGAGGCGGGCGGCGATGGAAGGTGAAGGCGATGGAAGGTGGGCGGCGATGGAAGGTGGACGGAGATGGGCGTAATAAGAGTGGGGTGAAAGGAAATGGGGTTATTATTTTAAAAATGAAAAAAGTGAAAATGGTGTAATGATATTTTTATTTTTCCTATTAAGAATTAGAAAATGAGAAATTCATATTTTTGGAAAATTATTGGAAAAAAGTGCGCATAAACAGGTTTTGTTTTTCCCTTTTCATATGAAAAATTTTCTGGAAAAATGGAATATTTCTCTCCAACTAAACGGCCCCTAAGTTTCTTCTTCATTTTTCATTTTCTTTTATTTACTTTTTTATTTTTATTTTTTATTTTTGAACATGAATACTTAAAGTGCACTTATGAGTTATGAACCACTTGGCTGAAAAGATTGTAAATAATGAATCACCTTTCCTTAAATTTTCCTTTGCGTATCGATAACGGAAGCTAATTAACAAAAAGTACATGATATTTCAACTTCAATCTATATGAATCTATGAAAGCTGATGTATATCCATCAACTTTGTTCCTTAGGACATGGGGTATGTTGGGCGAAATGGGCTAGAGTTAGAATTTATATTATAGGCTGGAAGTTGAAGTTTATATATTTATAAAGTTGTTTGAGAAATTAGTTGGAGCTGAAACTTATTATTGTAAAATCGCATAAAAACATATCAAATTAAATTAAGATGTATTTCGAGCTTTACATGATAACCCACTATATTTTGAAATGTATTTAAGCAATTTGACTAACTATAAGCTCCCATAAGCCCGTTTTTATGGCTTGAGCTTATAGAGGCTTATGACTTATAAAAATTACATAAACCTAGTTCCCTTTTACCCAAAACTTGCATAAACCTATATGACAAACAAAACGTATATTATAAGCTAGCTTATTATAAAAGCTCAAACGTGTGCCAAACACAGCCGCATATATTAAATATAATTACAAACTAGTGACATTTAATTTCGTATCAATGATTTTTTATTTTGCTTGAAAGTTGTGATGCATGAATTAATTTGGATTGAGATCCCCCAAAAAGCATGTTTTTTTTACCGACACACATAGAAAAATATTTTATTCTCAAGTTTTATTTGAACATGATACGTGATATTAATGTTATTTTGATTGAACATTTAAATTGAATAAAAATAAAAATGACACATTAAAGGTCCCACATATTTTTCTTTATCATGTTCATACCAAATTTTAAAGAATCTCAATCCAATCAACTTTTTGTTCTTACAAGTGACATTTTTTAATTAATTTACGTTGTATTAATAATTTTCCTGATGTATGTACCGTAATATCATCTTTATTGTTTTTAAGCAACATGTATTAATGTATTAAACTATTAATAGTCAATGAATTCGGATGTCAAAGCTCTATCGAACCCTATATTATCTCATCGTGAATGGCATGATTCCATTTGCACTTTTTGGAATAAATAAAATTTGACAATCTTATCCCTTATTTAAAGTTATAAAAAGAGATCGCATTTGTCGGTTTTTGTTACTTTCGATTCTATTTTTCGTTTCGTAAGTTAAAAACTAGAATACGAATATAATGGCCGACTTTCAAAAACTAGCTATAGACAGCCTCAAAATACCAGTGTTGCAAAAATCGGTCAACTCGGCCGATTAATCGGCAATTACTAAGTAATCGGCCTTCTTTCTTGTTGATTTTAAAAAATCGGGAGAAAAATCGGCCACTAATCGGTCAAAAATTGGCCTAATTGATAAAAAATTAGCCTAATCGGGTAAAAATTAGACTAATCAGCCAAATCGTTTTAATTGGTTAACTTTTAAGAGAATATTAATTTAGGCATTCTACTTAATTTGAGGAGCGTTTATTTCACTTATAACACACAATGGACCTCATAATCAGAATTAGAGACTTTTATTGAGGTTTGAGAACATAGTAGGCTTGAAATCAATTAAGATATTTAGTTTAGTCTTCAGAAATACCCATACTTGCTTGAATTGCCAATCCGATTAATCATCGATTAATCCTACCTAGACCGATTACTCCTTACAGGATGGTCGAACGTCCGACTACCGATTCACAAATTTTACAATATTTGCTTTTTCATCATTTGGATAAGTTGCAGGAGTAAAAAGAGGTCGCTTATAATTGGGTTAATTAGGCGCGTAATGGATTCGTTAGCATATGTTTTTTCTACTTCTTTTAAGCTAATTATAGTAGGACATCTACTTTAGTTGCTGATAACTGAAGACCTCAAGATATCTACAGTTATATATTGTATTTCTTTATGTAATAACAAGCCAAGACATCAAGGCCCTATTTCAGTACTTATAGGGTGTGTTTGTTAAAATAAGCATTGAGCAGTAACAGTGAGAAATACACTACTACAGATTTTGGAATAAAGCTCCTTTGATAAAGCCATATGTGTTAAAAACGGGTTCTATGAAAGTTTCGTGTCAAATGCATTGGCATATAACCCGGTTTCAAAATAAAAAACCGGGTTTTAATACAGTGATAGAGCCCTGTTTTAGAGGAGAAAACATGGCTTTACTTGTTTGATTTTTCCCCAAATTTTGAACGGGATTTCTCCTCCTCTTTTCATCATTTGCACTTTGAGTTTGAAACTTACTTGTGTGCCTATCCACTGTTTAAGTTCGAAAATATATAACAATCAGGTATCAGGGGCGGTACCAGAAAAGAATCTATGTGGGGGCAAAACTTAAAGGTGTATATTGGGCCAGGGACTTCGAGTCGGGTTTTTTTTAACGATAAACTGAAATGAAACGAATTTACTATGAACCAAACATAATTCGATTTGGCTTTCATTTGAGCCCAAAAATCTAAATTTGCATTCTTCAGTACCAAGTCTATATTCGAACAAAAAAAAATATTTATATAAGGGCTTCAACATATCGGAGTTCTAAACAATACAAGTTTAATAAATACACTAAATTAGTAGAGTTCATTTTTAGGGGAGAAAAACTTAAAGAAAACTTTTTTTGTGATGTCATTCAAGCTTTTAATATTTTTTTTTCATTGAATGGGGAAAAGGAAACAATTATAAATAACGAAATATTGAGAAATTGAGCAGCGAAGAGACAAAATCTAGACTCGAACACCTAATAATCTGTGTAGCAACACAGTGTACAAAACAAGTAGGCGAAAACCATCTCTTTCTTGAAACTTTGCTTTTATTTATAATTTCTTGGTGGCAAATTGAAAAACTACCATTGTCGTAAGAAAGTTTGTGGGGGCAGCTGCCCAAGGTGGTACCGCCCCTGTCAGGTATGCATTATTTTTTTTTCTTTGTTCAAAAAGGTACGTATTTTTTTTTTCTAAAAGATCATTTCAATTATAAATAATAGGTGTTGATGGGTCCAATTTGGGGTAAGAAGGTTCATTTTTAACTGCTCCAAAACCACCATTCTTAATGATTTTAAGCTCGTTTCCATGTTAAATCCTTGCTATCTTCGTTCTTATATGACCTCGCACTATCAATTATGTCTAAAGTTTGTGTATTTTGGTTCAAGCTTGCATTTTATTGTAATAGAGGATTACTATTCGTATGGAATTAAGGATTGAATATGTGTCTTTAGAATTACATGTATTTATGTATGTATGTAATTAGGGATCTAATTGGAAGTTGATGCTTTCATATTATCAATCTTAGTTGTAATATCCTTCGTCTTACATCTTGTATCTTGAAAGCAAGAAGATGCAGGACATGTTTTTATGTGATTTTCTACAAGTAGCAACTACTATGAACCTAAGATCAACATTTAAGTTGAACTAATTTGACAAGATTAATAATTTAATACATCAGATGGGTGTGAGTTTTTATTTTTTATTTTATTAAGTTTGTCTAGTTTGTAGCTTCACAAATGAATAAGTACTTTCCACATGTTTTTCTGGATTACGTATGTGTCTATAATGGGTCAATTGTGACCCATTTCTACATGTTCTTGTGTATGAATCCGAAGGGAGAGTGATTCTAAAACTTGGTTTATCTACCGTCTCCTCATGTAACTGATACCAAAATAGTTCACTCTTAATGGCTATGTATTTAGTTGTGTTATATTATCTCATGGTTTTACAAATGTACACCTTATAAAAATTGTTCAGTATCTTTGATTAATTGCTCTTGAACCTAGAAGACCCACAGTTTTACACTTGATTTGTAGTTTTAGATGAAGTATTTTGCGCATCTGAAGGTTGACGTTAACTGAAAATGCGACTTGGATGTTAACTGTAAGATCCTGTAACGCCTTTATTTACACTTAAGTGCCTTCTAAAAACGTAAATAGTCCCTAACTATAGAGTAGTTTGAATTACTGATATATCTTATTCGGACGCAGATTTTCAACTGCTTTGGATACCATTCTGCTTGCATTTTGAAGCTTTTCATCTGGGAACATTAGTTTACATGGCGTTTTTGCATTTCATGGCGGATGAAAAGAATGCCAACAATACAGTCATGGGGTTGAAGCAAACTTCATCAAATCCCATCTATTTTGGTCAGGCAACGCACAATATAGAGACTTTACGGTGACACCAATGATGTGTTTTTCACTTACCTTTTAATTTAAGTAGTCAGTTAACATAGCTTGTAGCTTTTTCATGTGTTGTTTGCTAGAGTAATTATATGCTATGCACATTTACAATAGAAAGTCACTTGTAAACTTGTAACCAGAGAGAATCTTCTTGATTTGAATCAATACAATGTTTGTTATTATGATAAGATTTAACAGATGGAATATGTCATCAATTTTTTATTTTTTTATTTTTTTTTTATTTTTATTTATTTTTTTTTTACACATAAAGCCATGATTTTTAATAGCAAACCGGGCTCTATAACGAGGAATAGAGTCCGTTTCTCCAACAGAGTTCCCTCCCCTTTGAGCCCGTATGTAAAACCGGGATCTATGACCATTTTCAACAGGGCTCTATGACGTTTTTTGTAGTAGTTGTAGCAGTGAGCTGTGAGCGGTAGCCACAGCTCATCGTTCACAGCTTCTTAAAAAAACATTGGAAAAATAAGCATTCTTAAAAAATAGCAAAACTTACTGCTCATTTGCCAAACGGCTACTAAAAATCAAAATGCTCATTGCTCACTGCTCACCAGGGCAGTCTTTGAGGGTGCACAGCAGCACAAGGTACGCGATCGCTCAGGGCCCCAAAATTTGTCCCGTAAATTATTATATGCATGTGTCGACATATTTTTAACGAAGAAACGAGTATTTTAATGAAAAAAATATTCTAAATGTGTAATATATTAGAACGTTTTAATGACTAATTGCATTATATCTTATATGTGGTGACCTTTTATATATAACATTGCTTATCGAAATGCCTCATTATATAATTTCGTACATGACCCTAAAAAATTTCAACAATTCATGAGACGGCCTTGCTGCTCACCGCTCCAAAAAGCTCCACAATGCTCCATGTCAAACATACCCATAATCAGGTTAGTAGATCTTAATTATTTTTCATTTTTTTTAGGGTGAAGGCTGAATATACGTAACAAACTTTTCTCAAATTACCCAATATACGTAATATACTTATTTTAATCTCCACATACGTAATATACTTTCAAATCTTTACCAATATACGTAATATTGACAGGTTACCACTTTAAAAAGTTACAATAATGGTCCCTGCCATTTGCGTTGGCTTTCACCGTTAGTCCTTTGACATTTTTTTCACTTAAAAAAGTTATAATAATTGTCCCTTTGGTTTGATTTGACTTTTACCGTTAGTCCTTTGACTTTCATCTGTTTCATACTGTTAGTCCTTTGACTTTCATCTGTTTCATACGTGTATAGAAACGTATATAAAACTGTGTATAAAAATGTGCATATATTCATGTAAAAAAACGTATATAAAGACGTGTGTAAAATACGTGTATAAAAACGTGTAAAAAACTTGTATAAAAACGTGTAAAAGGCGTATATAAAATCGTGTATAAAAACGTGCATAAAATCGTGTAAAAAACGTATATAAAAACGTTTTTTAAAAATATGTATAAAAACATGCTAAAAAGGGTACATAAAACCGTGTATAAAAATGTGCATAAAAACGTGTATAAAAATGTGTAAAAAACGTCTTTAAAAACATGTAAAAATGTATATAAAAATGTGTAAAGAACGTGTATAAAAACATGTAAAGAACGTGTATAAAAACGTGTGAAAAACGTATATACAACCGTATATAAAAACGTGCACAGAATTGTGTAAAAAACGTATATAAAAACTTTTTTAAAAAGCGTGTATAAAGACGTGTAAAAATGTATATAAAAATGTGTAAAGAACGTGTATAAAAACATGTAAAAAAACGTGTGAAAAATGTATATACAACCGTATATAAAAACGTGCATAGAATTGTGTAAAAAACGTATATAAAAACGTTTTTAAAAAGCGTGTATAAAAACGTGTAAAAAAACGTACATAAAACCGTGTATAAAAACGTGTAAAAAAAGTGTATAAAAAAGTGTAAAAAATGTATATAAAAACGTGTGTAAAAACATTTTAAAAACGTGTATGAAAAAGATGAAAGTCAAAGGACTAACGGTGAAAGTCAAAGCAAACCACATGGACCATTACTGTAACTTTTTTAAGTGAAAAAATGTCAAAGGATTAACGGTGAAAGCCAACGCAAACGGCATAGACCATTATTGTAACTTTTTAAAGTGGTAACCTGTCAATATTACGTATATTGGTAAAGATTTGAAAGTATATTACGTATGCGGAGATTAAAATAAGTATGTTACGTATATTAGCAAATTTGAGAAAGTTTGTTACGTATATTCAGCCTTACATTCGCGAGCTAGTTTTGATAGTATAATTAAATTTACCTCTTACATTCACGAGCTAGTTTTGATTATTAGAAATCAGATATCGGGAAATTTAAAAAAAAAAATAATAATAATAAAAAATGTATAGGCCCCGTTTAGTTGGTGAAAAATTTTCCTGTTTTTCCGTTTCTAAATTCATAGAGAATGAAAAAAGTGAAAAGAGTAGAATTGGCTTTTCAAATCTTTAGTTAAAATTTAGAGAATGAGAATTTCATATTTTTTAAAAATGTTTGGAAAAAAGTGTATCTAAACGGATTTTTAATTTTTCTCTTTTCATATGAAAAATTTCCTGAAAAAATAAGAAATTTTTCACCAACTAAACGGCCCCATAATTTTTTTTTCACATATTCGAAGCGGATGCCGTAGAATCTAAAAGAAAATAATATATTTGATTAGTCAACTTAATTAAATATACAACGTTATATAGAAACATTCCAATATAGTCTAAAATTCCAAAAAAAAAATCTACTATAAAAAGACAAATATAAATACGTACATAATAATCGAATACAAAGCAAACTAAATTAAGAAATGTCAACTAGTAATTGTATATTTGTATTTACTATATACCTGAGAGCAACATGTAATTATGTAATCAGAGTCAATGAAATAAAATGTGAAAGTTTCCATCTAACCCTGCATTGTGGTCATCGTGAATGATTCCATTTGCATTTCCTGAATATAAACATTTTGGAAACTTTTATCCTTTATTTGATCATTTCAGCACCTTGTGATCTTCGAGGGTTTCAAATTTGCCAATTTCTGTTACCTTCGATTCTATCTTTTTCGTTTCATAACTCAAAACTAGAATTATATTCAAATATAATGGCTGAGTTTTGTGAGCAAGCTATAGACCGCCTCAGAATTCGACTTGAAGATATAAAACTGGCCACCAACAACTTTGCGAGCGATAATCTCATTGGGCACGGTGGATTTGGCAGAGGCTACAAAGGCCAACTCAAAATTGGTAACATTTGAACGATTTTTTAAATATTCATTACCTAATTTAGTAATAAAAAAAAAAAGAATAGAAAAAATAAATAAAGTATAAACCAAATAAATTGACAATTTACTTATATAAATTGTCAAATATATTTATGTTTAGTTCTGACCACAAAAGTGGTCCTTCTTCTTCGATGCAAACACACACAAAACACACATACACACTTCACAAAAGCACCACAAAATATAAATTAATATTCTTCGTCTTCGCTCCAAACACACGAAAACAAGCATTTCACACAAATAAACCAAAAAAAAGTTCAAAGAAATGCAACTGGCGCGGCACCAGTATACTCACGCAACAAATGATGCTGGGGCGGTATGCTGGCGACGGAACAACGGCGCCGTTTCAGCTCACACGTCGAAAATGACGTGAGGCTACATAACCATTCCATATGCTCTTAGATATGAATACTGGGGGACAAGGACCACATAACTAATCATAAAAATAGTGAAACTATCCTCAACTTGCGACACCTAATCAAACAACGACTTTTAATTATCTAATTAACTTTTCAAACCTGTTGCCATTGTTTGATATGATTAATACAAATTGTTCAATATTAATACCATAGTGTTTTGCTAACAAGTTAACAACTGATTTTTGAAATTATTTATTAAATAGACTAAAATACACCGTTGGTCTCTAAACTTGTTCATGCGCATCGCGATGGAACAAAGTTGGGCGTTATCATCGCTGGAGGTCCAAAACTTGGGTTTTTAATGCCAAAGAAGTCCCTTGACCACTAATGCCAAAGTCAATGTCTGATTTTTGTTTTGTAGTCGAGGGTATTTTAGTCCATACACATTTATACTTTGATAACACATTTAAATTTTAGTCATTCATCTTTATTTGTCGTCATCAACATCATCCTCGTCATCATCTCCCCAAGATAACATCTCTTGCAGTTTTGAAAGACTAATTTTACAGTTTCTTGGTTGTGAAATGACTCAGAGTTCTTATGACTTTACATAACTTAGTGATATACAACTGTTGAAAACCAACCGGTTTCTTGGTCCTCTCTCAATCACTATTGCAGAATGTTTGCTCACCATTGAACACAATTGTATATTTGTAATTTTTTTGTTTCTAATTTTTGGTTGTTCTAATTTTCATCAGGTATCCACCAAGAAATTCACGGTTCGAGCTGTTTTCAATTCTTCCCTCTATTATAACAGGTACTCTTAAAGAGGGTAAGTTGTTTGGGCTCATTGCTGTATCAGATAACTATGGGATACTATCAGACGAGGGGCTTCACTTATTTGAGCCCGACTTTGCTTATGTTACTTTATTCAAGCGTGATTGGTGTAATCCCTTAGAAATGATTGACTGTGAGATTGTATACCTAGGCAATCCTAGTTCTCGGCATTCGGTGCCATTATCTTCCTCCATTGAGATTCAGATGCGACTCTTTCCTACTGCTACTAAGAAGAAGGATAAATATTTTCAACTCTGCAAAGATTTAATTGAATTAGACATCTCAGATTTATGGGATGAGAAATCAGATTGTGAGTGTGGTTATCTTGCTGTAAAAGGTGAGGATGGGATGACAGATGTTCATTACATTTTGTTGAAGGATGCTGTAGACACCAATATTGAGATAAGTTTTAAAACAAAGTCTTCTGATGGTCTCAAAGTTTGTGGAAATATATTTGCGTCTTATGGAGATGGCTTTCCTTATGGAGATGATCGGTTAATGGCATCTTACTACCGGGCATTACTCTATCATGCTAAATCTCATGAACTTTTAAAGAACGATGTCAGAATTTCGCTGTGGAGATCAATGTTGGTTGTACCCTTAAAAGGGTCCCTTGTGATTCAAGCATACCTAGAGGAAGTTGATTCTGGGAAAGTGATTATTGACGGCAGTTGGACAGTAAAGTCGCAACGAGATGATTTTAGCCTCGGTGTTATCGAGGGGACAGAAGGCACAAATTGCTCTTTGGATCTGAAAGTGAATTGGAAATACCAACCTCCATGTCCTTGATCTGGTTTTATATGTTACTGTATATTAATATGTTATGATATGATAATGATGCCTACACAAACTTGAACTTAGGTGAATCATCAAAACTCAAACTTGAACTTTGACTTGAACCAAAACCTGCAAGAGATGTTATCTTGGGGAGATGATGACAAGGATGATGTTGACGACGACAAATAAAGATGAAGGACTAAAATATAAATTTGTTATCAAAGTATAAATGTGTATGGACTAAAATACCCTCGACTACAAAACAAAAATCAGACATTGAATTTGACATTAGTGGTCAAGGGACTTCTTTGGCATTAAAAACCCAAGTTTTGGACCTCCAGCGATGAAAAGGGCAAGGTTTGTCCCACTGCGATGCGCATGAACAAGTTTAGGGACCAACGGTGTATTTTAGTCTATTAAATATATACAATGTTCAAATAAAATTATCTAAAAGTAAGGATGAGCATTTGGAGTCGAATCCTGGCACGGAACCGAAACCGTATTGAAACGGTACCGAATCTTGATATTTGGTACGACATGATTCGAGCAAAAAAATAATTCGTTTTTTTTAAATTCGAGTAATCAAAATTTTGAATTAAACAACTTATCCAAACACCAATTTGGCCCATTTCATGCCAAACAACAGTCATGTAAAACATAAGTAAATAAACCAAACGTCCCAAAACCTACCGTGACAACTATAGATCCTTCATAAACTCTTCCAAAAATTAAACCTTGACATTTTTATAATTTTGAAACGTTTGTAAGTTACGACTACCTTAGTGATTTGGTTATTTAATTGTTGGTTGTGTTTTCTGACAAACAAATTGTAGTTCGAAAGCACTTAAAAATATATGTTTTGTTCTATTTTTTCATTGTTGTCACACATAGTTACTAGCATGAAATATTGATTTTTTTTTGTTTAACATAAAAATGGCAAGAACTTGATAGGTACTGATTTCGGTACTCAAATCCCGTCCGGTACCCCTTTTCATGCTCGGAAAAAAACGTTACCACTAATTCGATACGGGTTCAACACCTATTTGATATCGTACTCACCCCTAATTAACACCAATGGTCTTTTTGACTTTTTCAAACACAAATGCAATACACTCTTATTTTAAAAATGCAGAATTGGTTGATATCTATGTTTTTTATAAGCAACTTCAAAAAAATTGGTTGTTGTTAGAGTATCCATTGTTATAAACCGAGTAAAATGCAGAAATCGTCCCTGTGGTTTGCCCAGATTGCATAAATTTTCCCAGACATTCCATAAGTGCAGGCGGCCTCCTTGTGGGGAAACTTTCTGATCATTTTAGTCCCTGGCACTAACGCTGGTTAGTCCCTCATGGTTAAGTGGTATTATCTGAAGGGCAATTTAGTCTTTCTTCTTTGTGGTCCCAAATCCAACCCGACACAAAGTGGTTTGACTTTTCATTATCCAAATCCAACCCGACACAAACATAAACTAATACTAAAACCCTAATTGGATTCCCTTTCAGCCCTCATTATTTTATCACCATTCCACTTACAATCCCCAAAATTGACAACAAAAAACATGAGTCCACCAATCCAGCTATGACACATTAGAGGTGCTGGAGAAGCCTTTGATGCTAAATCCATTTATGATAAAAGCCCTAATAATTTTTTGTTCATGCCTTTGTCATTTTGTTGATTATTTTCATTTTATTTTATGTATTTGTTACTGATATATTAATGTTTGATTATTAAACAGAATCATATCCAAGCTTGTTTTCAATAATGATCCATCATGGTGGAAGCTTCACAGAACCACCAAAGAGGAAGTATGTTGATGGTGAGGTAACTTACGTGGACTTTAAAGACATTGCTAAATGTAAGATTGACATCTTAGACACAGTAATGTACCATAGTTTAGGTATTGAAGGTAAATTGTTTTATCACTATAAGATACCACTGAAAAGTTTGGATATTGGATTAAGGTCTTTAGCCAATGATAGTGATATTGTTGAAATGCTTAAATATGTTCACAAGCATAGGGTTATTGATGTGTATGTTGAGCATGGTAAAACATACTTGGACCCTGAAGTTAATGTTGGGCCTTCTAATGTACTAGGAAATCAAAATGTTGAGAATGTAGTTAATGAGGGTGAGGCATTAGATGTGACTGTGCTTGAGAGTGGGGATGAGTCTCAGGATGGTAGTGGGGATGAGTCTCAGGATGCTAGTGGGATGAGTCTCAGGATGCTAATGAAAATGGTAATAAGGAAGATGAGATAGTTGATGGGGAGCACATAGTAGATGAAGTGGAAGTGCAAATGAAAGGTTTTAGATTTGAAGTTGAAGATGATTTAGTAGACACAATGCAACCTAAGGTGACCATGACTGAAACAGATTTGGAGGTCCTAGATTTTGATTCTTTTGAAAGTGATGTAGAAGATGACAAAGAAAGTCTCAGGAGAAAAGGACTTAGAAAATTAAGAAAGGCTGCTGGTAGCTCTAGTTTTAAAAGCAATTTGTATGTTGGTCAAGAGTTTCCAAATAGGGATGTTGCAAAGGATAAGATAAGAGCACATGCTGTGGAGACTAGGAGAAATATTGAGATTACCAAAAATGATAAAATTAGGATAGGGGCTAAGTGTGTTGGTGTTGTTCCTGTGACAAAAGAAGTCAAAGTACAAGAAGTAAGGAAGACTAATAAGGTAATTGTACAGGGTAAAGGTAAGGGCAAATTGGTCATTGAAGAAGAGGAAGAAGACAAACTTTCCTGTCCTTGGGTTTTGTACATTTCAAAGAGTGATAAAGGCAAGTGGTTGGTGAAAACATATAAAGAAGAACATAAATGCTTACAATCAAGGAAAATTAAATCATGTACTTCAACTTTTCTCTCAAAACACATAACATATCTGTTGACCATGAATCCAGATATGCCAGTTAGAGCAGTTCAAGAACAAATGCAAAAGAAGTTTCATGTTGGTATCACTAAGACAAAGGCTTTCAGGGCTAAAGCAAAGGCACAAGTAGACTTAAGAGGTGATGCTCAACTACAATATTCATTACTTAGGGATTATGTCAATGAGTTGCTGAAGTGTAACCCAAACACTACTGTGAAGATTGATGTTTATGGGGAACAAAATCCAGATTCACCTACTAGAATATATAGAAGAATATATGTTTGCTTGAGTGCCTTTAAAAATGGGTTTAGAGCAGGTGGTAGAGATTTGCTTGGTTTAGATGGAGATTTTATGAAAGGGCAATATCAGGGCAACTACTCACAGCTGTTGGTGTGGATGCAAATAATGGCATCTACCCTGTTGCTTATGGAATAGTGAATCAGAATCAAGACACTCCTGGATATGGTTCTTAACTTGTCTTGGTGATGATTTGGATTTGTACAGTAATTCTAACTTCACATTCATCACAAATAGGCAAAAGGTAATTACATTATTATCTCAATCTTTTTACAGTAATTACTTAATTGTTGATATACAAGTTTAAGGTAAGTACATAATTAGTTGATTATTAATTGTTTTCAGGGCTTGTTACCAGCTATAGCAAAGCTTTTCCCTGCAGCAGAGCATAGATATTGTGTGAGACATATCAATGAAAATATGAATCTCACTTGGAAAGGTAGCAAATACAAGGAGATGTTGTGGAAGTGTGCTACTGCTTTAACAGTTGTTGAGTTCAACAAACACATGGATGAACTCAAAGGATACAACAAGAAGGCACATGACTGGCTAAAGAAAATAGCACCTGAGCACCGGAGCAGATCCCACTTTTCTGGTAATTACTTCTGTTAATTGGATTTGCAACTATTGTATAATGTCTGCAACTATTGTATGTTTCAATCTGTAATTCCTAAACACTTAAATGCTAAATGTGACAGGGAGGGCTAAATGTAATCTGTTAATCAACAATATTTGTGAAGTATTCAATAGGAAACTGTTGGATGCTAGGGATAGTCCAATTATATCTGCTTTAGAGTATGTTAGGGAGTACCTCATGAAGAGGATAGTTATTGTCCAAAAAGTAATTGAAATAAGTGAGGGACCATTAACTCCAGCTGTTAATAGTATTTTCAAAGCAATCAAAGAAGCATCAGTAAACTATAGTGTGGATTGGAATGGGGCAGATTTATTTCAGGTCAAGGGTCCATGGGGTGAGCAGTGTGTTGTGAATTTGAATCAAAGGGTATGCAGCTGTAGGAAGTGGGAAGTGTCTGGAAGTCCTTGCAAACATGTAGTTGCATGTATACATGATATGTAGGACAATGGCCGACATGTTGGGTTGCCAGAAGATTGGGTTCACAAGTCATACACACTTCAGACATGGAGGGATGTCTATTCTTTCAAAGTGAATCCAGTAAATGGTAAACAATTTTGGGAGAAGTTTGATTGCCCAACTACACTACTTCCACCTAAGCAACACCCATAGATAGGTAGGCCACCAAAGAATAGGAAAAATTAGAGTGCTGGTGAGATTGCCATGGTGAAAGGTGGAAAACTGACAAGAACAGGGCAAACAGTCACTTACTCCACCAGAGTAGTTCAGCAATCTGTTTTCATGTTTCAGACTATGTTTATGTGTTTATGTCTATTTTAAGACTGTTTGTGTGGTTATGACTTTATTAGGTATGATTGTATTTGTGTGGTTATGACTGTTTAAGACAATGTTCTTTGGTGTCTTTAAGACAATGTGTTAAGACTATGTTTATGTGATTATATTACATTGTTGCATTGGTAGTTTGTTGAACATAAAATACTCACTAACTTGCACAAAAGCTGAACATCAATTACTAGTACAAAATTTGTTGACCATTGCAAAGCTATTAGGTCAACTAATAGGTTACTTAATATTAGGGTTTATGTGTTTAAGGAATTGGGGAAAAATATTCCAACAACTTTATATATATACCCATATAAAGTAAAAAGGGACCATGTTTGTGTCGGGTTGGATTTGCTTATAAAAATGGGACTACACAAAAAGACTAAATTGCCCTTCAGATAATACAACTTAGTCATGAGGGACTAACCAATGTTAATGCCAGGGACTAAAATGATTAAAAGGTTTCCCCTCAGGGAGGCCGCCTGCACTTATAGAATATCAGGTACGATTTATACAATCTAGGCAAACTACATGGACGATTTCTGCATTTTATTCTTATAAACCTTTTAGATTTATAAATATATTTCTATTATATATAAACTTACTAAAATTTTATAAATATAACGTAAAGAGGTCTAAAATATTAGATACTTTTATGCCTTATAAGCATGAAATTAATATCCACTATAATCAACAATATTATTGATCTCTTTATCTTTTTATGAATCCTTTTGTAAATCACGCTAGTGGATGCACTTAACACCACTTTTTAAGATGTTAGCATTCTCCTTAATATTAATGTTTTACTCAAAGTCAATGAAACACGATGTCGAAGTTTTATTTGACCGTGTATTATAGTCATAGTGGATGATTCCTTTTGAATTTCATGGAAATAAAAAAAAAAAAAAAAAAAAAAAAATCGAAACTTTTATCCTTATTTAAGTTACACAAAAAGATCGACTTTGCCAATTTATGTTACCTTAAATTCTATCTTCTTTTTTTTTTTGTTTCACAATTCAAACAAGAATTCAAATATAATGACTGACTTTCAAAAACTAGCTCGTGACCCCCTCAAAATTCGACTTGAGGATATCAAACTGGCCACCAACGACTTTGCGGTGGATAATCATATCGGGCGGGGTGGATTTGGCAGAGTATACAAAGGCCAACTCAAATCAAGCTCTGGTGAGCCAGACACCGACGTTGCTGTTAAGATGTTAGACGTTAGATATGGTCAAGGACAACATGAGTTCGGGAATGAGATCTCCTTGCTCGCTAATTACAAGCACAATAACATTGTGTCACTTGTTGGATTCTGTGATGAAGAAGGCACGAAAGCCCTTGTTTACAAGCACGAGGCTCATGGAAGCCTTGATATGCATCTAGCCAATACGGACCTCTCCTGGGGGCAGCGGCTTCGGATATGTATTGGTGCGGCTCATGCACTTGAGTATCTCCATGGCTGTGAGGGTACAAGAGGACATAAGGTGATACACCGAGACATTAAAAGCTCCAATATTTTGCTAGATGCAAATTGGGAAGCAAAAATTTCAGATTTTGGATTGGCTAAATTAGGCCTGACAGGCCCACGGAACAGTACTTTTATCTACGCCGATAGGGCTGGCACTCTTGGCTATCTTGATCCACATTATATAGAAACCGGTATACTAACAAGAGAATCTGATGTGTTCTCTTTCGGCGTGGTAATGCTGGAAGTCTTAAGTGGGAGGCCTGGATTTAAATATTACGATGAGCGCGGCTTCCTATCTACATTGGCGAAAAAACATTATAAAGCGGGAGAATTAGATAAACTCATCATCCCTGACCTCCTTGAACAAATGAACTCATTATCATTAGAAAAATTCTCCACTATTGCTATTGAGTGCCTGAATGATGATCGGGAAAAACGACCAACAATGACATATGTCATCCAAGAACTAAAAGCGGCATTAGAACTTCAAATTGTAAGTCTGATTTTTCAAGTAGAAGTTTGTGATTTCATTGCAATCTTATTAATATACGAATTTGTGATCACAAATTTTATGTTATACGATGCTAGGGGCAATTTGTGCAAACCGAGTTGTGGGGATCCAGCCAGGGTGGAGATCCATGGTCGTATCTGTTTATCAACAATCAAAAGCTTAGGAAAATAA
The DNA here is from genome assembly GCA_019973895.1 of Chrysanthemum seticuspe. Classification (NCBI taxonomy): domain Eukaryota; kingdom Viridiplantae; phylum Streptophyta; class Magnoliopsida; order Asterales; family Asteraceae; genus Chrysanthemum; species Chrysanthemum seticuspe. The sequence goes on along the minus strand of BPTQ01000002.1, from coordinate 246,929,746 downwards.
TCATACGTCACGGGGAATATTGCATACATTCAATCACTTTTATTGTGGAAGATATCAATGGCTCGTCGTATTCTTCTAAACGATATGGTGGAGATGGGCCCAAAAACTATGAGATTTTCGAGGTGAGCAACTCTTATCCCTCAAATTCGCGGGTGATCCATGTTCATATTAATTTTGTAGCGTTATAAGTATTCGAGTAATTCTGACATTAAACTTATAAAAATTTCTTCGGCCTGAAAAAGTATTAGTATATTTAAATGATACGAACTTTATCCCGCTCGATCATCACTAGATCTACTAACCTTTTAACCTTATATAATTAGTCCATGCACATGAACCTTATTTTTATCCTTTCTAAGGACTTGATGCTCTAATAAGAAGTGTCCATGGTTGGATTCCATTTCACAATGGACATTTGCTGACCTTCATTGGAGGTGTTCCTATAGTCTTATGTGTCTATAAAAAGAAATTTAAATTCTCATTTCTTGTGTTTTCATAGATTATCCTGGATGTTGACGAAGAAGTGATTGGGATATCCGGAACAGTCGCGAAGTGGGATCCTCTGGATGAAGTAATCTCATCGTTGAATTTCAAGACAAACAAAAAGAAGCATGAGGTTGGCAAACCTAAACATGTAATTTCTGAGTTTGAGAAATCATGGAAGGTGGGTTCGCTTGTCGGGTTTCATGGCCGTTGTGGATTTTACTTGGATGGATTTGGCTGCTGTCTGAAGAATTAGAACGCTTCTATGTAGATCTATTGAAAGGATAAAGGATTGTTATCTTCTTAAATTGTCATATTCTTCTTTGTTGTTACGGAGCAACTTAATTGTTTTCTTGTATAAAAAATACACCACAGTACGTCAAATAAGGAGTGAATGATTGGTAAAATAAATCACGTTACAACTTATGTTTCGTAAATTGTGTTTTCTGTATCCAGATTCAATTAATCAAAGCCATATATCATCGGTTAATTGCGTGAAACACTTCTCGATATAATTAAATCGTTGATTTATTCACTTAACAAAACCTAGATTAATCCATATATCCGTGTAAACTTTCATAACCAGAATCAACAACTAATAACCACAAAAACAACTTCTATAAATTAACATTTCAAGCTGATTACAACATATTCAGAATAATGAATATAACAATAACAAGAGAACTTATCACGAATCGGATATTCTGAGAAAAGTGATTAGGGTTTGTGAGAAAGAGAGATTATATAGCTGGCTCCTTTGTATTCTTTCAAGTGCTCAACATTTCAAGCGAAACATAAATTATTCATCGGTAACGTTCCTAAAAGTTGGACAGTGGATGACATGGAGAAGGTTGTCAAAAGGGTTGAACCTGGCGTTAATTCTGTAGAGCTGCTAAAGGCTTGGTTACTAATTGGCTAGTACGTTATATTATATTGTATGCTTGTAATGAGCATCATGTATCTACATTTTTTTTTCTTCCCTATTATGTTACAGGATCCACAAAATTCTAGGCGGAATTGTGGATTTGCTTTCATCAAGTATTATAATCATGCCTGTGCAGAGTACTCATGACAAAAGATGTTGAAGCCAAAATTTAAGCTTGATGATAACCCTCCAACCGTGAGCTGGGCTGACCCGAAAAATGCCGAATCTTCAGCATCTTGTCAGGTGCTCTAATCATCAATATTTTCAGTTTTAATCTGGTCACCTTCATTTCTGTTTCCTGAAGCTAGATCCCTGAACTTCATTTGGATTTAACTGAGTAACTGAACGTCTTAAACATTGCTAGTTATATTAAAGGTCACTCAACTCATCACTTTTTGCATTTTCTGATGCAGGTTAAGGCAGTTTATGTTAAGAATTTGCCTAAAAATGTCACGAATGAGCAGCTAGAAAAGATATTTGAGCATCATGGGACGATTACAAAAGTAGTTCTTCCTCCTGCAAAAGCGGGTCATGAGAGGAGTAGGTTTGGTTTTGTTCATTTTGCAGATAGATCAAGTGCTATGAAGACTTTAAAGGACACTGAGAAATACGGCTAAATGGTAATGTTGGCTTTGCGTATTTATGTTATTCTGCAGTCTAATCAGCACATTTTTTTCGAAAAACTGTCTGACATTATTGGTTTTTAACAAACAGGTCAAACTTTGGAGTGCTCTTTTGCTAAGCCACAAGCAGATCAGAAAACATCTGGAGGAGCTTCTAACTCGCAGAAGGTTGCTTTACTTCCACTGTTTCACACCATCCTCCTCATGTTGGGTATGGCTTGGTAGGGAGTCCATGCGGGGCTTTGACTGCAGGCTATCCGCAGGTTGGGTTTTACACCATCCTCCTAATATGTAGAGGCATTTTATTTTGGAAATATGTTCATTGATTCATACTTTTCTGCAGCCACTTATCTACGGAAGGGCACCTTCGCTCTGTTCTCGAGTTTTTTTTTTTTTTTTTTTTTTTTTTTTTTTTTTTTTTTTTTTTTTTTTTAAGTAATGGAAGGGGAGGGGAAGGGAAATAAAAAAAAGGGGCGTTCTTGAGTTTTTTTAAGATGGAAAGGTAAGGGACGGGAAGGTGGGAGGGAGCGAAGGGATGGGCTTTTGAGTGTTTTTTTGTTCTGTCCAATTTTGAGAGGATTGGGAAGGGAAACCAGTATTAAACATCATGTGCCTTTGTTAAATTACAATATTATCCTTAATTTTCTTGCACGATCTATTCATTAGTGAATGGGTCAAAACAACTACAGGTAAACATGACACGAAGGCTCGTCTAGAAGTATGCCCTATTTAATGGGGGAAGTGATTCAAGACTTTCACGATTTGCATTGTGGGTGGTCCAAGAATGCTCCCGTAAAAAAACAATTACATTTACACCAACTACAAAATCACATAGTACTATCATTGCCTAGAAATAAAGTTTCCAAACAAAAAAAGTATTAAGATATATCAACATCATATATTTGCATTTCGTTTGTTATAATAAGGAGATAAAATTCATATAACACAAAAGCTTGAGAAGATTGAGTAGTTGCAGTTAAGAGCGAGAAACCAACAATAAGTACAACTCGATCCATAGACAACATAAAAAATGTAACCACATACTAAAAAGATATTGTCTTATAGCTAAATAGCGTGGACAAATTTTCCTCTATAAAATAAAATATGCTTCCTTTTATTGTCCAATTTCATCGGGAACCGACTTTTTCAAATACGAACTTTACTAGCTTCTTGTGCAGATTCGTTGGATTGAATATAAGCATATGTATTAACTTCTTGTTTTTGTGAAGTAGCATACTGGTAATACGAGGGTATATTGGTAATTTGTGTAGCTTCTTTTCCTTTCCTTGCTACTTTAAAAAAAAACTCGAGAACAAAAAAATAAATAACCACTTTCTTCACTATGTCATCCCCTACTTTGCCCTTCCCATCCCATCCTCTTCCATTCTTTAAATTTTAGACTTGAGAACAGAACGTAAGTGAAAATTTTCATGTGGAGCTTGATTGTTCAGTTTCTTTCGGTTCTTATATAGCTGTTTATGCAGAAGCAAGAACATATCATTTGGACTATAGAGATGGCAAGCCGGGCAAGGTCGACCCATAGACACACTATTTAATCTATTTTTTGAACTAAATAACTAAATATTGTGCTAATAATAATTTTAAAAACATTATTATTATAAAAATAACACAATCTTTTCCAATAAAGCATTAAAAGTTAGGTTTTTATAAATTGGGCGATGACCCATTTTATTTTAGTAAAATTTAGCTCAACCAATTTGGTTTGTTAGAGACGAAGTAACACAAATTTGTCTAGTCAGGATGATACAGCAAGAGCGTTCTATTTTCTAATATGATGATAGACATACACATATTTAAAGAAGAATAATATAAGCCTCTAACAGATCTTTTACAATGTCATGTTAAAAGGATCCATTTTGCTTATTAATAAACCATGCAAGTCAAGTTTGGTCAATCAAAGTTTCTTCTAAGACACCTGAGTACTGTCGTTGTTCTGTTCATGACTGCGTGTATCTCGGCATACTAATTTTGATTTTTGTTTGTGACAGGAAACAACCAGGTGCACACACACCACCACCACAACCACAACATCATAGAGGAGGTGGTGGAGGAAGCAGTTCGATCTAGTGGTGGCCATAGGCGTAGTAATGATAGTGGAGGTCGAGAACGTAGCCGCTACAACCCGTATTAACTCTGTCGCAAAAGTCTAATGTGATATGTGCTGAACTAGAATAATATAAGCCTCTAAATGTGTTCATTAGGGATTGAAAGGTAGAAGGTGCATTTGTAAGCCCAAAAGGCATCACTAAAAACTCATAGTGACCCTCATGGGTTCTAAAAGCAGTCTTATGCACATCTTCATTGTTCATCCTTATCTGATGGTAACCAGACCTCAGATCCAGTTTAGTGAAGAATTTAGCACCATGTAATTCATCTAAGAACTCCTCTATTACTGGAATAGGAAAATTGTCCTTCACAGTATACTTATTAAGTTTCATGTAGTCAACACACATTCTCCAATTGCCATCCTTCTTTTTGACCATGACAATGGGAGAAGAGAAGGAAATGTGACTATTTCTAATGACCCCAGCATCCAACAACTCCATAACCATCAGTTCCACAGCTTCCTTTTGGTTAGGTGGATGCATGTAAGGTCAAAAATTAAAAGGTGGAGTGTTTGGAATTAGCTGGATGGAGTGATCATGAGACCTCTGAGGTTGTAAGCCACTTGGTACTTCAAACACTGCTTGGAAGTCTGCCAACACTGCTTGCACACTTTCCATATCTGTACTAGTGGTCTCTTCCCCTTCCACACTCCATATTTGACCAGGATAAACACAAACAGACATGGAACACAACTCAACACTACTGCACTCGACATTTCTTATGACTTGTTTTCCATCAACCCAAGCCAAAACAGCCTGTTGACAACCTCTCAAGACCACCTTTTTCCCTTGATACTTGTACATCATGGTTAAGGTATCAAAGTTCCACAAAATGTCCCCCATTGTGGAAAACCATTGCACACCCAACACCATATCACAGCTGTCCAATGGAATTACCATTACATCAGTGGTGTAAGTACTTACATGTAAAGTCCACTGGAAGTCCTTACACATATATTCATTTACCATCTGATTCCCATTAGCCACATACACCTCTAGTGGAACACTCCTTCCCAGATGACATCCCAATCTTTTGGCAGCTGGGAGTGCCAAAAAAATGTGTACTTCCAGTGTCCATGAGTATATGCACCAATTGTTTACCAACATGACCCTTAACCCTCATGGTCCTATAAGAAGGTACTCCTGACAAAGCATTAAGGGATATTTGTGGTGTATCTTCACCAATTTTGTGGGAATTGTTCTAGTACATTTTCTTCCAACTCCTGTATTTCCTCAATTACTTTACCACTCATCTCCATTACTACATTTTCACTTTCCTCCTCATTTCCCACTACTTCCAAAGCATACATCTAACCACTGCACTTATGACCAGGAGTGTACCTTTGGTCACAGTAGAAACACAGATTTTTGGTCCTTTTTTCTTCCAACTCCTTTTGTGTCAAGTGTCTCCTAACAGGATAGGCCTCCATACGTACTGGAGTTCTAACATTTGAATTTCTCTTACATTCTTGATTTCATTGACATGTCGCACTACAAAAAAACAAGTTCAATTTTCCACATTATAATGGCCAATTGGCCATGGTTAAAAATGTGTAAAATTATAAATGCCACACTTACTAATGTGTGGTAATAATGGGTGTGACAAATTTTCCTACACACAAGTGTGGAGATATTATCCAAATATCTATGGTTAAAAGTGTGGAAAAATTCTTTGAATATTCACACTTAAAAGTGTGTCAAAATTACAAAAAGATGCTTACAATTAAAAGTGTGAAAATATTGTTAAATATTCACACCTAAAAGTGTGGACAAAGTGTTAATGCTACACTCATAAGGGTATATATTTTCTGGAACAACAAAAAAAATAAAAAAGAAATTAAATAAAAATATCCAATATTTCAAAAACCTAATAATTTTTATTTTCTGGAACACATATCAAACATTTATACCTCCACAATACCAATACACAGATAAGTCGATGTGGCTAATGATATTTATCAGTAAACTAGTAAAGTGTATAATAAGTGTATCCAACAGTAAACACAAGTATACATGTAGCTAATGATATTTATTTCTGCAGCAGATATGGAAGTATGTTTGCCAACACTAAACATCAGCCTATTTACTACCAGTCTTGTCTTCTTCATTAGAGTGGCAAACCGACATATATCATCAATCTTGCTGCAGCATATCCGAGTAACTAACCTGCTGTCCAGTTAGAAAACAGAAACATATGTTAGAAAACAGAAAAGTTATAATAGCTCAAGTCTATCTGTATGTTTTAGTTTCTTTCGTAAGTTGTATTTTGAGCTTTAATGGCGTGAAGGCTATATCCTAGATAAAAATGTATCATAAACTTAATTTTGGTGTTCAAAAGGCGCTATTATTTCCAACAGACCTAACTTGTATCCAAAAAATATAATGCTTATAGCTATAAAATCAAATACACAAACTGCTTATGAAGTTAAAATAATAGACAAAATGTGTTGGTAGGTCTACCCGACCCATTACCCCAAACCGTCCGTCGTGCCCTTTTTGCCACTTCTAGCCATAATAGTCATTTTCTATTCTTAACGTCATATGTTTGAACTGATATTTATGGGTGTATTAGACATTAGTAGGACTTGATTAGAAACTGTTTTGACCCATAATCCAACCCTGCCCATCTTGCCACCTACGCAAGATCTTCCACCTAGGAAGATCATTATTTCCAGAACTGCACATAAACAGATCTTCCACCTAAACAGATCATCCACAAAATTGATTAAATCATTTTATACATATCATATGCAGTTTAGTAACTTAAATATAATAGACATAATACAGGAATAAGCAGTAACATATACTCGATAAAAAATAATATACTTTAATCAACAGTTAAAATCAGTGTTAGCAAACTAACTGTAACAACCTACTATTCACATCAAGTACAGTTCCGTAACTTAAATCTAACAGACATAATAGCTAATTAACGCAGTGTGAGCAGCTGGGTGAGTTTCAAGTGATTTACAACTGCTTCTTCTTGTACAGTTCTGAATCTAGTTGTGCTTATACAAACCTCTATACCCAAGACACAGAGTCTGACTTCCCAAGCGAAGTTGATTGGGTTGTTAATACTCAGTGGACTTGGTAGCGGGCTAGTGATTGGGCTGATTTTTGGGAACCACCTAATGACAAGATTAACTGTTTATTTTTGCCTACTGCAACTCTGCGCGAATTAGGCCCTGGTGCACTTATTGCTGATTTTGTTATCCACATATTGAAGTTGACTATTGGCAACATCATAACTACAACAAAATAGGTTTGCAGCAGATAGTATTTGGATTAGCCTTAGCTATTTGAAGTTGTGACAATCAGATAAAAGTTGTTTTGAGACAAATGTTGATAACAGCCTAATAGGAGTTATTTTTCACCTTAAAAATTAGCGTAAAATAACAAGTAATACCTTATAAAAATAATCGCTAATTAGCTATTTGAAGTTGTGACAATCAGATGAAAGTTATTACTTGTTATTAGATCAAAATTAGCTATTTGTTATTAGATCAAAATTAGCTAATTAGCTATTTGTATCAGCAATTATTCATATAACAGCTTATGTTTCTAATGATCGTGTATTTCTTCTTGGAGAAAACAGATATGAAGATTCATCCAGGCTGAAAAACCGAAACAGTCAAACTCAAACTAGTAGCAAAGGTGTTGTGACGACAAAATGCATTACGTGTCGTGGGGAGGGCCGATTATTGTGCTTAGATGCGGTTTCTTATTTCATTTTTTTGACGTGTGTTATAATCACATCAATGTACTTCATCCAAACACACATCTTTTATAAATATTAGGTAGTTTAAGCTTTGGATTAAGTTTGTGTCCAATATTTTCAGAAGCATAACTACTTTTGCCAAAACGCCGAACAATGATCATCGCAATTTTAGGTTGCTATAATCTCTTTTAAACATACCTCTAAGAGGGTGTTTGGGATTGTTCATTTGAGTGCTTATCTGATTATTTCCTTACTTTCAAAGTGCATAAACAGTTTTGAGTATTTGGATGGAATGCTTATCAGCTAATAAAGCCAATTTAGACTACGATGGTAAAAATAGCTACTTTTGTACTTCAAAATTTGACATGTATGCGCTATTTAAATCAAGTCTAATTTCATCTGAAACAGAGAACATAGTTTGTGAGAGAAGATTACATACCTGTGCAAATGCATATATTGCACGCAAGATTCTTGCATAATCGGTTCCAAGCATTTGAATAACAAGGTCTGCCAGAAACGTTCCCCATAGCCTGTACACATGTATAGTTCACCATGTGTTAGAAATGTTAGATTGTCTTAGAAAAACTGTTGTTTGTATTCATAGGATTTGATGCAACATATAAAAACTTCAGTATGGATTCTACAAGAACAATTCATTTGCTTCTTTTTGCTAAGTTTGCACATAATACCGCTTTTAGTTCTAATCCACGGGGTTTGAACCCACTACCACACAAACTCAAACCATGTAAAGCCAACCCTTTTCAGAAGGCTGGCGTGGCCGCTTCAGGGCAGGAAGTGTACTTTTTATGCAAGTCAGAAATCGTTTTTACTTAAAAATATTAAATTGCTAATCATTTATTAAGAAAAATATACACTTTAAAAAAAGAAACTGTTTCAGGTCAAGCTAACCCGACCTGTTTTGACCTATTACCATTTTGCTAGCTTTCTTCATTGGTAAAAAATGGATCTAACCATTTCGATAATTCAATACTCATGGAAATACTACAACCAGACCCCATACATCATGGGAGTCAATTCAATTAGACCTCCCACATTATGTTCGAATTCAACACGACCCCTTTGGCATCATCAACTTAGCTCATAATAGTTCTGCTTAGAGACTAGTTATTGAAGTAAAAATATTAAAAAGATGCATACACTGGACCAAGTAGCACCATTATGCTCCTAACGCCAAGATATCTAGAAGCAGCACCTGCTAATCCATGCATACAATGACCATACATAAATTTACCAGGAAATTCAGTTTGCCCCCTCCAAATATCTTTTTCTTTGACAGTATGCACAAAGATTTTTATCCAAATATAATTCTGGTAGGGTTTGTTTGAGGGTTTGGGTTTGAAGACGTGAGTTTGAAAGTGTTTGAGTATGCTTCTTTAAAAGGAATGAGTTTGATACCGATAAATTAGGCTTTATTCATACCCACCTAGAGGTTTTTGGAATGGGTAGGTGAAGACACGAAGTGTCCATATTGTGAAGGTCATGGTCATATAAATTGTGATGCGTGCCAAGGAACAGGAGTGGGTGCTGCGTAAGTCACACATTGATCACCATTGGCGATTGAATTTTTGTTGTGTCATACATGTAAGTAGAAGCAACATAGTGAAGCACTAAAGTGTAGACGAGACTTAACCGACAATCATATATTAATTCACGAAATGAGTTATATTCGTTATTTGTGCATAAACTTCAGTCTGCAAGGTACTTATGCTTCATTTAAAAATATGTTTTATGTCTTTAACATTTGGACAAGTTGTCACCGCTAACAACAATGTTGTAGTTTATGCATTCGGTAAAAGGACATAAAGACGTCCATGGCAATAACACACAAATGCAAGAAAGTAACAGACCGATATTTAATATGAACATTGAACAAACAGATGTATGCAAAACAAGTATGTCCTAGTTTATCTTAAGCGTTTTATTAGTCGTGTGCCTCTTACTTATACTCTCCTAGAGATACCTTATTGATTTTTCATATATACCATGCTGAGTATTTATAGTCATATCAGGGGCGGATTTTTGTCACGCTTACCAAATTCTAAAAAGAGGTGGATTAAAAGACGAGAACGGTGTGGTGTTCATGTATGATGATATTGCAAATCACAAAGATAACCCAAAAGCCCGGTGTGATAAGCAATAACCCTAAAGGCCACGACGTCTAGGCCGGGGTGCCCAAGGTGCAACTTTACGTGACTTATATATGTGTTACACGGACCATACCGTTTTAGAAAAGTTTACCCGTAATCATATTAAGCCAAGTTTGTAACTGATTGCTAGTCACATGACTAAACTATCAACTTTGCGGATCATCGACTTGTCACTTGTTTAGATCAACAAATCAAAAACCTAAATGCCAACTATTCCACTAAAGCCGCAATTAGATCAAAATTAGCGTAAAATAACAAGTAATACCTTAAAAAAATAATCGCTGATACAGATTTCTATAAAAACTAAAAAGGTTTATCTTTATCCATTTATAGCATTTTCAAATAAGCATATTGAATAACACAACTTCAAACTGCTTATTCCAAACAGCTTATTTCACTCCCAAATAACACGAAATGCAATCCCAAACACCTTCTAAACCACTAATCTACTATATCAAAATGCGGAAAGTGTAATTCTAATCTAATCACAAATCCCAAACACTCCCTATAACAAACTCATAGATACTGGTTGTTCATTAGAAGCACAATCCATATCAATTTTATGACTCAAAAGTCCAACCTAGCAATTTCGCCTATAACGCCATTACAAGAGCACCTTACACCTCATTAATATAAACATTTCCGTCTCGTACTATCACATTTCAACATTTCGCATACATCATTATACAAATTCAGCATTTCACATTTTCACCTAAAGCTTTACATTATCCACACATTTCGCACCAAAATCACATCGACAGCACTACTAATCATCATATAACACATCTACTAATTCTTGTTAAAAACTAAAAAGTTATCAATTCTATCTACTAACCTGTATAAATATCTACTAACAATAACAATAGTAATATATGGGGAAAATTGATAACGCTACACGCGTCGTTCGAGGTCAAAGGAACTTCCTTTTCGTCGAGCAAGTTTTTCAACACCCTAGGCAGTGAACCTAATCGTTGTAGTGTAGTGTTAGGGTATGCCACGGGAATTGATATCGTTCTCTAGGGGAATAGGAATGCTAGTGAGAAGTTACTACGCTAAGGTTGGGGTTGAGGAAGATTATTTTTTTTTATCTTTTTTATGTTTTTTTAGGAAATGGAAAGGTACGAATCTCGGGGTTTGGATTTGGGGGTTGGTATTTCTACCGATTACTCTACTATCTAATTATCTAATTAACTAAGGTGAGGGTAGTCTATGTCTAATTGTTGTGTGCTCGTATGATGGTTTAAAGATGTGTTTACTTAGGTTTTATTACTCCTTAATTATCTCCTATTGATGGTTGAATTGTCATGTCCTTATTCTTAATCGCGTTGTGTGTCTAAGGTCGTAGGGTATGCATTTATCCCTAACTCTTTGAAACTACCAAAGGGTGTCGCCTACAAAATCTCTAGGATTTATAAACTTTAACTCTATGGTACTCTTCGGATGGTTTAACCTACAACAACTCTATGTGTTATAAACTAAGGTTCACAAAGATTAATCAAGCATTAACTACACAACGGATGACCTATCGCATTAGTAGATCATTAACAATTAAGATAAGAGACAACCAATCAATATTCAATAATTAAGTTTCATATTCCCTAAGAAAACACACAAGTAAATTAGCCGGACATGGGGAACATGCAAGCATACACACAAGTAATTGAAGACATAATTAAATTATTGAAGTAAAACACTTATCTTGATGTAAGATAGGGTTTAGAACCCTAACATACTGTACAAGACAGCCTTGGTTCGGTTTAGGTTTTTACTCCAAAAGACTACACACTGAAAACTAAAAAATTCAGATTCTATATATAAGATTACATATGTGACGGCGTCACCCTTTGATTTGTGACGCCGTCGGGTCGCCGTCATTAGGGTTTCGTCTTGGCCACGTTACCCTTGCGACGGCGTCACCTTATGCTTGTGACGCCGTCCCCTTCAGTCTCTGACGTCGTCTGGATCAAATCTAGGCCGTCTGAGTTGCGACAAATCTAGGCCGTCTGAGTTGCGACGACCTACTCTTTTAAAGCCTGACACCGTCACTTGTAAATAAGCAATTTGGCTACTGAGCCGTCACAAAAGTGATGCGACGGCGTCGCAGATAACACCTGACGCCGTCCCCTTCAGTTCCAGCAGCCTGAGTGTCTCGATTCTTGACTTTGGCCATTTTCTTCGTATATTCGCGCCTTTTCGTCCGAATAAGTGTCATTCCAGCATTTTGCCTTCAAGATACCTAAAAAGTGAAAAGGAACGATATTAAGTAATAACGGATACAAAAGTGATCAAATAAGGGCTTAAATGACCCCTAAAAAAGGTGCATTTTAAAACCTTATCAAATATCCCTACACTTGGTATTTGCTTGTCCTCAAGCAAATGTGCTTTTAGCCAATCAATTTATAAGTTAGGGGTCACGAAGCATTGGTTTAGAATAATCCACAACACATATAAGCCCCGCAAAAGTCATAACAAGCACGGAAATTACATACTAGCACCTCACATGGGGTGTTTGGATACTCACATCTCTCGGGTGTATATGAAATATAACAAGTTGGAAATGGAAGATAAACACTCATTAACCGGTCCTAGTACATAGATTACCATAGGCTTGAGACTAGATCAAACCTCTATCGCTTTGGCGTAAGCACCTAAGAAAGACTATCAAAGAGGTCTTTTAAAGGGTTGTAATGTTAGGCTTACGGTAAGGAAACAAAGGGTTTGGTGGGATAGGCTATTTAGTGGTGGCAAGTCAAAAATCTTTATGTTACAAGCATGCGAAGAATGGCGTTGCTAAGCCAAGACTCGACACTCTAGACTCTAGATAACTGAAACAAACAAACATAAATTAAAGATAGATGTAGGATGGTAGCCCGTATTTATTTTATTTTTTTTTCACTCTATTTTTTTTCTTTTTCTCTTTTTCTACTTTTTTTTCGATTTTTTTTTCATACACTTTTACTCTACCATCCTCTACGGTAACATCAAAATGATAGGGATTTATAGGCACATCCCTACACTTGAGTTTTTATTACTCTAACACTAATTTGACCCGAATTGAAAAGATCAAAACACTTGGAGTACATTATTACGCAAATAAAGGGAATTTGAATTTAACGTTCCCTTCCCGTCATTTCATAAACTTTAACTTTTCCCATGAGTCCCAATCGTCCCAAAACTATATACAAAGGATATGACTTGACTTAGCAACTTATGCAAGCAACTAGATAATTGAACTAAGGGCTTTGAGGGTGATAACAATAATGCACTAAAAGTGAGTGCTTACAAGGTAGGCTAAGGCGATTTGGGTGTACATTTGGGGGTGGGGTGTAAACAATGCTCTTCATTGATATTTCGGAAAACCGAAACATCACGAGAACCGCGAAAAGGATAGGCTCTGAGGGGTTAACTAGGGGTATCGTGTACTAAAGATGAGTACAAGGCAAAGGTGTGGGGGAATTACTCAACCGATGTGGAAGAAGTAATTATATTATGGGTATCAAACAAGGGTTATCCTAATGCCTCTTATCATTTAGTTATTCCTAACTACACAAGTGTAGTCTTACTAGCGATCTCGGGATGCATCACAAAACAAGTTCTAGAATCTATTATACTACCGGTTCACACTCTAAGCATTAAAGATGAATGCTTTAATTCCTACTAATCTAAGGGCAATCCTCACATTTTGGGTGGAATTTAAGTGGTAAAGGGTTTTTTTGTGCTAGTCATATAATTTCCTGTCCATAAGATGCTTTTGTTAAGACTAATGGCCCACTCCTATATGTCATGAAAATTTTAAATTTGGTGTCAAAATTACCCTAACCGACATTTTCTCATGGTTTATTACACAAATGCAATTGGACAAAGCAAATAATCAAGGATAAGCATAGTTTCAAAGTTCCCGTTTTATTTTCCCTCCCTACACTTAAACTGAACATTGTCCCCAATGTTCCCCGAAAGTATCAAAGTTATGATAATGGAAGGTAATAAAAGATGAAAGAAACTAGTACTCCCCTGATTAGCTCGGTAGGATCCGTGTAAAGTGGTGGTTACATCTTTCTTCAAGAAGAACGTTTGCGGGAAAAGCTCCTTCTTATCTTATGTATCTTCTTCTTGATAAATTAAACCTGCACACTTGAAGAAAACAAACGAAACCTTCGCGTAAAATCGGCGGTAATAATATATATAAGACTCTACTAAACTAGGATATAATGCTTGTGGAATGGATGTTTACAGAATTTCTTGAAAATTAAGACCTGGAAAAATCCAAAAAATTATAAGTAGCTCAGAAAACGAGAAAAAGTAATCAGTTGTTTTTGCTCCTTCCTGACGCCGTCAGGTTGTGATCCTGACGCCGTCAGGTTATCCTGACAAAAACTGGTCTGCGATTTTCTGAAAAAAATTCTGGAAAATTTACATCTTTAGAATCTGGAAAAATTTCCTGCAAAACATCCATTATGACTCGATACAAGCATTTGACTCGAACAAACACACATGTATATCTTTTAAATAATTGTAATTCTCATGTTCACGTTTCTTTTGAAAACGTGTGTAATCCTCCCTACACTTATCCCTTATGCAAAATACCTTTATATGTAATTAAGACGAGGTTAAAGACAAAATAAAGCATTTTTACAAATTCAAACATGAGAATAAACAATCAATAAAAGATATACGACACACAAATAAATATGAAAAACAAATACACATGGGTTGCCTCCCAAGAAGCGCTTATTTTTGTTCGAGTCACGAGCCTGACTCTACCCTTATTTAACGGATAAAGGGGAGGTTTTCCTTACACTTAAGCTTAAGTGCGGGTGATAGTAGCGATACACACCCTTAGGGTGGAAATTTGCTACGTGAGGAGAGGGTGATGGCTGATTTATATGCTCAAAGGAGTGTGCTCCATTCGTTATAACCTTACCTAAGTCTATTGGTGTAGCGGGTGAATCAAATCTCTCTCCTAAAAATAGATCATCCTCCTATCAACTTCAAAAGATTCTTAGTTAAGGATCCATCTTGACCTAATAAACCCTGTTTAAACCCATAGTGTTTCTTGTTATCAACCATGAATAGGTGATATAAGTGTGTAAGGTCATGGGTTACTCCTATATTAGCTTCCACTCTACATGGCCTAGAGTCTACCACCTTTATCAAGCAACTACCCGGATTATTTATTTTGATGGGTGGATTGGGGCCTAATTCAATTCCAAGATTCACATCTAAAGACGGAAAATTGGGTAAGGTTTTTGGTTGAGGCTCCGGTTCATCAAAATTAAGAACTTCCCTAGGACTAAGAGAGAGGTCATGACAACAAGTATCTAAACCTACATTCTCTAGTGGCGTTTGGTCCAAAGGTTCTACTTTTTCCGAGTAAGTTATAGGCGATGTGTGTTCCTCAAGTGATGGTAGGGTTTGTGGGCTTGGAGTTTCCACCTCATTCTCCATTATATCTAGATCTCCTAAAAGTTCATCATGTGTTTTAGTATGATCTAACCCAAATACACTCCTAAGTATTTCAAATCCTTCTTTAGCCATTTCAAACTCTTGGTCCGATTCATAAGAATCATTCTTAAAAATTTGATCACTATGTTCTATTTGCCTAAAGGATTCCTCACGTGTGTCATATGTTTTGAAGAAATCTATCCCACACATGCAACTAAGTATTTCAACTCTAACCATCTCACAATCTTGTTAGGGTTTAGGTTCCATGTTCTTAAAAACTAGGTCTTTTTTATCATGGTTCCTAAGGTTGAATAATTCCTCCTTATCCATTTCCTCAAGTTGTGACAACTGATGGTTTATGCTTAGGAGGCTTTTCTCAAAAAATTTCCAGATGGTGTTACTAAAAGGAGTTGATCCTAACAATGATCGTTGAATAGAAGCCACACAAGCACAAAATTTATCAAATCCATCCAACCTTACACCTGTCTCCTTTTGGATATCTCTAAAATCACTCACAAATTCATTAGAACAATAAAAAGCAATCCAATCTGCAAAATTCAATTGTTCCTCATTTGTTAATGATTCAAATGCAACTTCACTTGCCATAGTGACAAATGAAAGCTTACTTGATAGGAATCAAGCAAAGGAACCTAAACGCGGTGGACTCCTTACTAGCTATTCTATTCCCCGGCAGCGGCGCCAAAAACTTGATAACGCTACACGCGTCGTTCGGGGTCAAAGGAACTTCCTTTTCGTCGAGCAAGTTTTTCAACACCCTAGGCAGTGAAACTAATCGTTGTAGTGTAGTATTAGGGTAAGCCACAGGAATTGATATCGTTCTCTAGGGGGAATAGGAATGCTAGTGAGAAGTTACTACGCTAAGGTTGGGGTTGAGGAAGATTATTTTTTTATCTTTTTTATGTTTTTTTAGGAAATGGAAAGGTACGAATCTCGGGGTTTGGATTTGGGGGTTGGTATTTCTACCGATTACTCTATTATCTAATTATCTAATTAACTAAGGTAAGGGTAGTCTATGTCTAATTATTGTGTGCTCGTATGATGGTTTAAAGATGTGTTTACTTAGGTTTTATTACTCCTTAATTATCTCCTATTGATGGTTGAATTTTCACGTCCTTATTCTTAATCGCGTTGTGTGTCTAAGGTCGTAGGGTATGCGTTTATCCCTAACTCTTTGAAACTACCAAAGGGTGTCGCCTACAAAATCTCTAGGATTTATTAACTTTAACTCTAATGTACTCTTTTTGGATGGTTTAGCCTACAACAACTCTAGGTGTTATAAACTAAGGTTCACAAAGATTAATCAAGCATTAACTACACAATGGATGACCTATCGCATTACTAGATCATTAACAATTAAGATAAGAGACAACCAATCAATATTCAATAATTAAGTTTCATATTCCCTAAGCAAACACACAAGTAAATTAGCCGGACATGGGGAACATGCAAGCATACACACAAGTAATTGAAGACATAATTAAATTATTGAAGCAAAATACTTATCTTGATGTAAGATAGGGTTTAGAACCCTAAAATATTGTACAAGACAGCCTTGGTTTGGTTTAGGTTTTTACTCCAAAAGACTACACACTGAAAACTAAAAAATTCGGATTCTATATATAAGATTACATATGCGACGGCGTCACCCTTTGATTTGTGACGCCGTCGGGTTGCCGTCATTAGGGTTTCGTCTTGGCCACGTTAGTCTTGCGACGACGTCACCTTATGCTTGTGACGCCGTCCCCTTCAGTCTCTGACGTCGTCTGGATCAAATCTAGGCCGTCTGAGTTGCGATGACCTACTCATTTAAAGCCTGACACCGTCACTTGTAAATAAGCAATTTGGATACTGAGCCATCACAAAAGTGATGCGACGGCATCGCAGATAACACCTGACCCCATCCCCTTCAGTTCCAGCAGCCTGAGTGTCTCGATTCTTGACTTTGGCCATTTTCTTCGTATATTCGCGCCTTTTCGTCCGAATAAGTGTCATTCCAGCATTTTGCCTTCAAGATACCTAAAAAGTGAAAATGAACCATATTAAGTAATAACGGATATAAAAGTGATCAAATAAGGGCTTAAATGACCCCTCAAAAAAGTACATTTTAAAACCTTATCAAAATAGAAAACAGAAACTAACTTATTAGAAGAAGAAGAAGATCCTGATCATGAGCAACGACTGGACCACGACGGCGATTACATATGCAAGGTGGCGACAAGATTCGAGACGCGATATTTCATCTAATCAACCTTCATCGATACATCTGCTATCAAATTTTAATTCTGCAACGATAACAAAAGTTAGGGTTTATTTATGATTTTTTGTGATATTTATGATTTTTATCTATTAAAAGGGTTTGATGTAATCTTGTGGATATAAAATGAAGTGCAGCATTGAAAGCTGCTAATGTAACTTATAAGTGTAATCGTTAAAAACTCATTGAAGTGCAGAATAGATGATTGGAAGAATAAAGCTCTCTCCTATGCTGGGAGACTACAACTCATTGCTTCAGTCCTAGCAGCTATGCAGACCTACTGGGCTTCAGTGGTTCTTCTCCCAAAATCAACTGTCAAAGAAATTGATAGTTTACTCAAAGGCTTTTTGTGGAATCAGGGTAAGAGTGCCAAAGGGAAAGCAAAAGTTGCCTGGTCTATTGTGTGCAGTCCTAAAATGGAAGGTGGTTTAGAACTAAAACAGATTGGTAAATGGAATGAAGTCCTCTTAGCTAAGCACATCTGGAAGCTTGTTACTAATAAAGACAGCTTATGGGTTACATGGGTAAATAGAGTGAAGTTAAAAGGGCAAAGTTTTTGAGAAATTGATGCTGGTTATAATGATAGTGGGACTTGGAAGGCTCTTTTGGAGTTAAGAGACAGAGTTAGACCTTTCATTGTGAATGTTATTGGCAATGGAAAGTCAACCTCTATGTGGCATGATTTGTGGAATGATTTTGGTCCTTTGACAAAATTTATCCCTATAAAAAGTATTCTTGGTGCAAGACTTAAAAACAATTTCACTGTGGCTGATATGGTTGAGGATGGTAGATGGACTTGGCCTCTTGACTAGTATTCTAAGTTTCCCGTGCTTAATCAAATTAATGTTCCTACTTTTAATGAAGATATGACTGATCAAGTCAAATGGAGGTCTAAAAATGGTCAACTCATGAATTTCACTACTAAAGAGGTATGGAAGGATTTTAAAGAAGAAAAAACAATTGTTCATTGGTGGAGAGTTGTTTGGTTTTCTCAATGTAATCCAAGGAATGCTTTCACTCTATGGATGGCTATTCAAGGGAGGCTTCTTACTCAAGATAGAATGATGAGATAGTGTTCTGAAACTCTTCTTTGTCCCCTATGTAAGACTATTAATGACTCCCATAGCCATCTATTTTTCCAATGTGAGTTCTCTGCAAAGGTGTGGTCTGATATGAAGCCAAAATGAAAGCTGTTGTTATTCCAAATGACTGGGATCAAATCATACAGATGATGGCAACTCTACCTTGTAATAATTCTATTTGGAGTGTTTTGAATAGGCTGATCATTGCTTCTACAGTCTATAGCATTTGGAAAGAAAGGAATGAAAGATTGTTTAAGCTCAAAACTTCAAGTGCAGAAGGTATTGTTCAAATCATTACTGAACATGTAAGGCTTCAACTTTTGAGCTTAACTGTTAAGAAATCTATTCACACCACTAAAGTTGCTGAAATATGGAATGTTTAGTTTCAATATGTGGTGGGAAGTCAGAAATGACCAACTTTTTGGTCTGCTTAGTTTTTTGCCTGAATAAAGGGATGTTTGGATCAGCAGTTGTATTCATTTGAATGATGTTTTTTTTTGGTTGTTAAGAATAGTGTTTTTGTGTTTTGTTCCTGGATAGGAATGCCCATGTCCAGTGTTTGTATTCAAATTGTAACTTGTTGGTTATTTCAATAATATATCATTCACCCTTTTGGAGGAAAAAAAAAGTGTAATCGTTAAAAAAGTGGATATAACCGAATATTCATTTTGAGTTTTTAATTTTGTGGCTTTAATTAAGTGTACTTTAATTTGTGGATAAAATATGTCTTTTAAATAATTTTTTACAATTTCATTAAATCTATGGATATAAAATGTCTTTTAAATAAGTGTAGCTTTAATTTTGTGGCTTTTCAATAAGTGTAGCTTTTGTTTTCACAATTATAAATGTGGCTTTTTTATGTAGTTATTTTTACATTTATAAGTGTAGCATTTTTTAAGTGTTTTCTTACACTTATAAGTGTGGCCTTTTAAAAATTTGTTTTACTTCAATTATAGATGTAGCGTTGTAGTAATTGTCCACACTTATATACGTAGAGTATTTTTTAATAAATTTGTGACACTTATAAATGTAGCAAAGTTTTGATTTATATATAAAAAAAAACCACGGTTGACTATACCGTGGAGAAATAAGTGTGGAAAATTCAACTTTTTTTTGTAGTGGCAGTTCCTATTTTTGGAGGTACTCGTAGTGCCAATAGAGGAGGTTTAGTCATAACACTACTCTGTGGTCTAGGATTAACATAGCTTTTGTTTTGAAACCTAGTTCCACTATAAGGGGAGTATTGGGGTTTAGTTTTCAAAATTGCCACTGAAGCCTCATGCATTTTTGCCAAACTAGTGACATCCTTCATAGTAACAGGCTTAAACATTCTTAGTAGCACTCCAATCTCACCTTTAAGTCCTCCAATAAACATACTTACAGCTTGAGCCTCAGTTAAATCCACCTTATTTAGCAACATTTCAAACTTATCCTGATAGGCTTGTACATCTCCAATTTGTTTCAAATTTTTTAGTTCTACCATAGGATCATCATTAACCTCCCCAAACCTTCCCCAAATCTCAGTCTCATACAAGGCCCAGGGTACATTATCTCAATTTCTTTTTACAAACTGTAAATGCCAATTCAAAGCCTTGTCAAACAAGTGCATAGAGACTAACCTCATTTTCAGATCATCTCTGACTTGATCAATGGTAAAGAACTGTTGTACCCTAAATAGCCACCCCTTAACATCTTTACCATGAAACTTTGGGAATTCCAGCCTAGTCAGCCTCCCATAGGGGTTTTGTTGATGATTTCGAGGTCCAAGTCCAGGTGCTTGACCTTGTGGAGCTCCTTGATTTCCAATTCCATGAGCAATAGGAGGAATGGTAGTACCAACTGCATTGCGCCTTGTAAATTCATTTGTAGCAAAAGCTTGGAAGAGACTGAAAGCATTCATCCTCTCATCCATATTTATGAGTAACTTTTGTATCTCAACCATACTTTGACCTAATTGAGTCAAAGTGGGAGGCTCACCATTAGCAGAGGTGCTGCTATGCTCTTGATTGCGAGTTTGAACCACCATTGTATACTATTTTAATGATGAAAGGTTGTTAGGTTTACTCCTTCGTCTACAATTGAGTTACTACTAACAACTAACCGTGCTTGGCCAACCTTGAGTCAAACAAAACTTATCATGGATTCGAGAATAGAGGATTTAAGCACTTATGCGCTATTATCGTGATCGGGATGAATACTCAACAATTGGTCTTGTTTCTGACGGATAGCATACAATAACTCAACAGAGTACCAGTGTAGCACTCTGTTTCTGGAAAATTTTGTTCGCCGGAATTGTAACAAACTTCGCCGGAATCATAACAAACTCACCGGAATCGTAACAATTTGCCGAAAACGATAGTAAGAGCACTAGGAAAGGTCTGTGATACCACTTGATATATATTGAACTAGATTTCTTAATGAAATGTAGAACAACAAGTAACAAACACAAGGAATATCAATGGAAGAATGATAATCGAAGTGATTATTACGGATAGATTTGGGAAATGAGTGATTACAGATTTGAGAGAGAATTTGATTAGAAAACAATGCTTAAAATGAGAAAGTGAAAGGAAAAAGCTATTTCCAGGGAAGAGAGGCGGTTAAAGCATATAGGTGCCAGGGATTAACCGCCAATCAAACTTTATTCAAAAGTCCTTTTTGGGACGGCCAAATATTTTAACTGCCGCTTAGACCCCACCAATTTTCAACCAAAATGGCAGTAAAAAAAACGTTTAATTTTGTGCAATTTGGGACGACAAAATCGTGCAAAATTTTTTTTTAATAAATTTATTATATTTTTGCGGAAATAAAAATATCCCGCCAAGAAATTGAGTCCCGCCAAACACTTTGGGACGACAATGTCGTGCCAAAGTGATTTTTTTTATTTTGCTTTTTAATATATGATTTAAGATCATTTGAGGACAAAAGATTATTTACATACCAATGGATCAATATCATCATCCATTTTGATTTGATTTAATGGATGAAATTAATCCTAACAATTTAAAAAAACCCACTTTCATCCTTTTGTTTCAAATATTAATAACTTTCAAACCGTTAATCATTAAGCGAAAAAAAAAATATCATTGCGACGAGCATTTAATTATCTTTCTACAGATAGGCACTTTGATATATTTTCGAAAAAAAATTCGTATTTTTCACGTTTTTTTTAAGTTTTTTCGTTTTTTAATGTTACTGAAATTTGCATTAAAAAATCATATATGATTAAACACTAATTTGAATATCACATGTGATATTAGTGTTATATCATATATGATATTAGTGTTATATCATATATGATATGTAATATCACATGTGATATTAGTGTAATATCACATGTGATATTAGTGTAAATCACATGTGATATTAGTGTAAAATCACATATGATATACATACCATATCACATGTGATATCACATATCATATATGATTTAACACTGATATCACATATGATATTCAAATTAGTGTTTAATCATATATGATTTTTTTTCAAGTAACGTAAAAAAAAGAAAAAACGTGAAAAAAACGATTTTTTTTTCTTTTTTCGAAAGTATATCAAAGTGCCCGTCTATAGAAAGATAATTAAATGCTCTTCGCGACGGTGTAAATATTTTCACTTAACGATTAACGGTTTAAGAGATATTTAAATTATAAAAAATATGTGAAATAATAAAATGCTTTTAATCTCAGTCATTGTTTTCTTTTTAGATGGATGGTGGAGATGAGTCCCTTGGTATGTAAGAAAAGTTTAGTATGTAAAAAAACTCTCCTCTTAATAAATTTACTAGATTATATTTATAATAAAAATACTTTAGGACGACAATGTCGTACCAAAGGTTTTTTTTTTTTTTTTTTTTTTTTTTTTTTTCATAAATTTATTGCATTTTATTTTAAAATTATATATATTTCGTCTACTAATAGTTTTCCGCCAATATTTTTACCGGCAAAATATTACCGCTAATAGTTTCCCGCCATTATTTTTCCTGCCAAATTGCAACTTTATATATCCAGCAAATGTTTTCTTATATATCCCGGCAAAACACAAATAACCCAATCGTCAATTCCCACAAAACACATGTAACAATATAATGGCTGATTACACGCCGAAAAATGAGTGGTCACTGGTTTTATCGTCGATATATCTCTTTACTCGAGTTCTTGATACGTATGGGTCAGAAATTTATGATGAATATGGTTCTTATAAGAACATGTGAGAGACCGGATTCTGGAATGGTTAAGGAAACAGCCATTCTACAGGGTGTATTTGGACTGTGAAGCTAATGGTGTTGGAGGAGAAAACAAGCTGGAAGCTGAAGCTATGTTTGAACAGTTCGTCAAGCATAGGAAGGAAAACGATAGAGCTAGAGAAAGCGCGTTCGATTACACAATTGATGATGCGGGAAATAGAGTAACAAATCTTGAAGCATTGTTTGAACAGTTCGTCAAGCAAAGGAAGGGAAAAGATGGTGCAGGTTCTAGCAGAGCGGGAAGTAGCAAGTTGTTTCTTTATTTATATGTAATTTAGTATTGGAAAAGGGGTGTTTGGAAACCATAATCTGGTTAACTTAGAACATGGTCAACTTGAAAGGTACATAGTAATAAGTAAAACATACATATTATTCTAACAACAACAACAACAACAACAACAACAACAATACTACTACATACGAAGATTTTCCATGTCACCTAACAGCTCACGGAGTATTGCATCCGACTGACATGCGTGGTCGTGGTCGTCAGGAATCCTTGCCATTTCAAGTCTTGCCTCCAGCATCCTTACTCTTGTCTCTAGCACCTGTTTTTGTGATTCCAGCATGTTTATCCTAAGATCTTTGGCATTACAGCTTGAGAACTCTGTTGGTGCATATCCAGAACCTTGAGATGTTGAAGCAGAAGAGATTATTCTTAAGTACTCGTCAAATTCACTCTTCCACATAAATTATTCGCACCTATTATCTTTTTTTTCTGGCTGTTACATAATAAGAAAATTATAAGTGATTACAACCCAATTATTTGTATATTTATATAAATAAGAAATATATGATTGTTCACCTTCGACAGAGGACATGCATAATATTGTCGTCCAGATGAATTTTCTGTATGCGGTGTTCTTAGTCTTATATTTCCTGCTCCACAAGAACACATAAAAGGATTAAATGGTTCCATCTCAGGTTTTGAAATTTGTGTGAAGATAAGAGGTTGTGAGGTTGAGTGGTTTTGAGGATAAGATCTGGTAGCTTTTGGTGGGATAAGATCTCAAGTTTTCTTTATGTGATATATAGAGCAAGATCTGGTAGCTTTTGGTGGGAAGTTTTGGCGCCAGTATTTTTGGAGGGAAGTTTTGGCGCCATTATTTTGGTTGGATGTTTTGATGAGATAAAGAGTTATAGACTAACCAGTTGGGAGTTAAGACCAGTTTTGATGATATCACCTCGACTCGTTAGTGTATCGATATCATCTCGACTCGTTCGTTTAACATATCATGTATAACAGGAAGATCTCGACTCGTTCGTTTAACATTTCATATATCACGATACTATCTCGATTCATCCATTTTAACATGTCATGTATCGTTAGTTTAACATATCATATATAACGATGTCACCTCGACTCGTTAGTTTAACATGTCATGTATAACGATATCACCTCGACTCGTTCGTTTAACATCATATATAACAATATCACCTCGACTCGTTAGTTTAACATATCATGTATCACGATACTAACTCGATTCATCCGCTTTAACATGTCATGTAAGAAGAAAACCATCTGCTGATGCAGTGAGACCTCTTACGTTGCATTTTTTCATGCCAACTCTCCATAGAAGTCCAATTAAGCTCTGTTTCTTCATTTGTCAACCCAAGATATAGTTACCCTTTCCTTTCGGCATCCAATCATCTTCATTTGTGGGATCCGGATCGGGAATATTCTTATATACCAATATACCTGCATACGTTAGTGAACACACATACAGATATATGTTGGTCGACAACACCCAAACAGCAATCGACTAATAAAAGTCAATCCAACATAAAAATCAGTTCATATAAGGTATGAGAATTATGTGTTTATCAAACTCAAATCATCTAATCCTAACAATCATATGCTAAATTCCTAGTCCTTCGACATAGGCAAATATCATTTTTAATTAAGCACGTAGGATAATTAAGAAAGCCCGTTAGATGATGTAAATTTGAAAACATTCTCCCCCTCAATCAATGACTCATTTTATGAAAAGTTTAAAAGCGCTGAAGTCATTGATTGTGTTTTCAATTTTTTTTCAAAAACTCTGAAACTGATTGATTTTCAAGCAACTCATTTACCACCACTTTTAGAAAACAACAAATATTTTTCTGAAGAATTTTAGACGGAAAAACATATGTGTAGGAACAGCAGTCCTTCGACATACTTTCCTCAAATAGTTTTAGGATAAGTGCATGAAATATTTTGAAAATAGGTTTAGCGCAGCACTTTCCTTTCTTTAAAAGAGCGGGTTGCTATCTGAAATAATAGCAAACCATTGTTTAAGCGCGGGTCACAGTCAGAAGTAACTGCAAGCCATAGTTTTAAGCACGGGTTACAGTCTGAAATAACTGTAAGCCATATTTTGAGACATGTTTTGGAAAGAAATATTTACACCTCCTGCTCGAACTTCATCTAAAGTCCCGTGCCATTATTGAATGACATTTCTAAGACCGTAGATGTTATCGATACCAGAAGACATGTCTTGAGAAAACATATTTTTGGTATTTTTCAATTTTTTTTTTGATTTTGTATGGGCTTTTGTTGATTTATATTTTTCTATTTTGTTTTTTGAAAAATATTTACAATGATATAGAAATAGTTTAAGAAGATGATGATACGAGTACCGAGATAAGGAAATCGTTCAGCACTTTGTAGAAGATAGAAGTCATCATCTCTTAAACTTTCACCACCAAAGCATTCGAGGATCTTGAATCGTCGCAAGAACTTGAGCCTTCAAAAAGTGAATTTTTGGTAGCTTCCCCCCAAACCGACAGTCTACGTAAAAAGACCATTTCCCCCAAGAAAAAGAAGTGAAGTAAACAGTCTAATTGTATGAAGCTTCAAGAACCCGAAGAAGACGATAGCATCGAAGTAACAAGTTAACACGGATCATTTCTGTGGTTATCAAACCCGAAATAAATGATTAAGCCTGATCACATGAACTTGTTGTGCGTCTCCGATGTACACATAACTCTTCGAGTTTGAGCAGTTGTCAATTCAGGAGAACAATATATCAACACCTTCATATCACCAAATGCATTCCAGTTATCTAACATATAACCAATCAGCCCATAACGTACACATGTACCCAACAAGAGAAGAGACAATGACATCACAATAACTGGTTGAATCACTGATCTTCTCTGCGGAAGTCAACTCTGGAATAACTGATTAAGCTCGATCATGTGAATATGTTGTGCGACCCAGATGTACACATATCTCTCCTTTGATGGTTGCGATCTCATCGGAATCGTCATTACATTGTGTACATGAAGCACTAACCGGAAGCACTTTATCATAAATCATATAAAAGATGTCGATAAGCAATATCATCTCACGCTCTACATATTCTTCTCATATTTCTTCCTACTGAGAGCTGAGATAATACATACCAAAAGTATCCAGAGACCACTTCCCCCAAATGGTTGGAATAATACATCCTTCTCCCAAATAGTTGGAATAATATATCCTTCCCCCAAATAGTTAGAATAATACACCAGAAGCTATGAGTAAACACTGAGTATCTCTACGGTTATGACATTTGTCTTTTCCGGGGTTACTTCAATAGAGAAGAAGTATTAGGTGATCATCATGTGTACTCGTTGTGTATTTAGATGTATGTCTCCTTCCCCCTTGCTGGTTTTGATACCTCAGAATCAGCAACACATTATACATACCGAATATTCTTGAAATAGAGAAGAACAAGAATTAGCTCAAATGAATCCTGTGAGAATCAATTGTTACAGAAACTCTCCTTGACTACCTTAACTAACCCAGATGTAGACAATTTGAAGTAACCACAGATGAAGCA
The DNA here is from genome assembly GCA_019973895.1 of Chrysanthemum seticuspe. Taxonomy (NCBI): domain Eukaryota; kingdom Viridiplantae; phylum Streptophyta; class Magnoliopsida; order Asterales; family Asteraceae; genus Chrysanthemum; species Chrysanthemum seticuspe. The sequence goes on along the minus strand of BPTQ01000002.1, from coordinate 246,902,849 downwards.
AACCCGATATACCAAACTTGAAGCTGAAGTAGAATTCCCCGCATTTGTATCTTAAGCTTGCACTTAATGATGGAAGAACGATGTCGAGAATCTATGCTTCAAGCAAGTCTCTAACTACTCACTACTCAAACAAAGTATGAGACATTAACACCTCTTGAGATTATCCACATCATCGGTCTTTAACCATCCACCCCAACTGCTGGTAACTAGATAAACCAAGTCTTCAACTCAAATTCTTAAGCCCGAGCAAGTTATCGAATAAGAACACGCCTTTGTGAAAGACAACTTCAATCTCAAATAAGTGATAAATGATTAACTCCGAAGTAATCAACTTGTGTCAAATGCCCAACACGTGAATAAACATACAATCGGATGTACATTGATCCACTGAATGAACCAAAACAAATGATTCCTCAACATCAATGCCTTCTTCCTAAAGATATACATATATAGACTGATCTGGAAGATTCACCAATAATGTCTTCAAGAGAATGAGGTAGTCATTTTCCTTAATGTTCATGTGGTTGATTTACAGAGTGCACAATAATCCGTGAAGATTTGGCAAAGGGATACCAAAGAGCGGATCATTATTCATGAACAGTAATCCGTGAAGATTTGGCAAAGAAGTACCAAAGAGCGGATCATATTTCATGAGTGCAACAACAATGATAGTCATTAACAACGCCTTGAGGAATAACTGGAGATTGGGATTCTTGAGTAGTCTAAGTTTTACTTCTTAGATGATGCATCTTGATCAATGTAGATTGAAGAAGGTGAACTTGTTGAGTCAGCAAGAACCGGAGCAGGAGCTTCAGGAACTGGATGATCAACATTCGTTAGAGGTTGGAAGTACTTATCAAACATATCTTGAAACAAAGAATCCCAAACAATGAATCCCAGTTATCCTTAGTAAGTGAAGCATTAGGCGTTGGAGGAGAGTCGTATAACCATAATTCAAACATCCATCAACATGTAGTATATGTACTCTTCTCCCCCTCAAAAAATTGCATCCGAAGTTGACATTTTTTATTTAAACAAGTGAATAAGAATATACACCAATGAACGTAGATCCACTTGAGGGTTGAAAGAGCGTGGGAAAAACATGAAGCTTGTTGCTGAAGAATGTCGATGAGAATGGTCATAAACATGAAGATTTATCTTCTTTTGAAGATAAAGCGCACTGAAGCGTACACCTTTCTTTTCTATGAGGAACGGGGCCTGAAGTGTTATCTGCAGACGCCATTATGATGAAGTACGAGGCCTGAACTGATGTGAACAGACGTCATAGCCGAATGAATATCAAGATTGAGTTACTTGAACCCGTGAGTTATGAGATATCAATCCATTTGTAATCCATACTTTAAGCCAGTCCATGTAGTGAAGGATCGAAGTATCTGCAACTGAGTAAGGACTACCTGCACTAATATTATAAACTTGATTGCATATATTTTGGTTAGTGATATTAGTATCCAAACCCTTTGGGGTTTCACGGTCAACCTTGATTATGTCATCGGTAAACAGCTTTCCGGTAGGAATCTACCTAAGTCCAACATCCTTAAACAATTTACCAGACGGAATCCACTTTTGGCAAGGTCTAGGATTGGTGACATTTTTATGCACAGTGGTAGACTTATCGTTATTCCTAGACTCCAGAGATTTAGCAGTTGGGATCCATCTAGGTGAAGTTTTAGGTTTGTTTTGCTTCATAACATGTTGAACCTTAGCCATGTTAGTAGCCTTAGTGGATTGTACCTTAGCATGTGAATTAGGAAAATGTTTCTTATTCAGAAAAGACTCAGAATTTCTAGTTTCATTTTATACATGCTTAGCATTCTTCTTCATATAACTACTCTTAGATGCAAGCCAACCCCTAGTCTTTTGAGAGTTCCTAGGTAATGGTTTACTACTACTAGCAGTGCCTTTAAATCTCGTGGAATGCATCACCCTAGGTCTTGCACCTAAAATTCCGTCTTTTCGAATCTGTGCCTTTTTCCTAGCTTCTTCTAGATAATAGTTCTTCCACAAGTCATTCATATCATATGAATTTTGGGTTTTAATGCTTGGTATTGACACTGTTTTCGAACTATTCCTACAGGTGCTGGGAGTAGAAGTAGCTACTTGTTGAGGGTTAACGGAGCTAGAAGCATTATTCTTAGGTAACTTAGGTGAAGTGACTGGTTTTGACAAAACTTGTATCGCATCAACTTGGGAGGCAAGCCTTGTCTTCAAAGATTTTGTTCTTTCAGATATAAATGCAGTAGGCTGCCTAACAATGGACCGGTCTCTAGTGGGATGAGAAATTGGCTTCCCCAAGGTTGATGGTTTTGTAAACTTAGTGTTCACACTTTTCCCTACATTTTTCCTAAGTTCATTTTTTAAGGCAACAATAGCGAAACTCTTTTCCTGAAGTTGAGCTTTGAGTTCATCAATCTTTGCTATCAAAGAATTTGTTTGTTCTATTGACTTAGTTCTAGCTTCTTTGACAGAGTCACTTAGTTTTATGTGATGCTTTCTCAAATACTCATTTCCCTTTAGTAATTTGGCCACACAAACCGCTAATTCATCATTTCTCATTTGAATATCATCAATAGTATTAACATCAGAATTACTTGTAACCAACTTACTTTTCACATGCATATTAGAAATATGTTTCTTTAAATAGTTGATAGTTGACTCTTTGTCTTGAAGCTGAGCTTTCAAAGTGTTAATTTCAAAAAGTTCACGGAATTCAAGAAGTTCCGGATTTTTACATGGTTTGTTAAGTTGAAAACTTTTTCTTTACTCTGTATCGCAATTTCAAGTGAAATGCAATGTTTTTCAAGTTTTGAGAATTTGTTTGAAAGTTCATCAAAAGCCTTTTTATCAACCATATCATTTGTTTTGAAATTATTAGACTCAACCTCAACCAAGGAACATTTATCATAGTCATGTTCAGCATTAAGATCAGTATGTTTAGGTACATTTGCAGATGCACTAGGTTGAACAGTTAAGGGTACCTCATCACATGACACCTGTTCATTTATCGGTCTGATATCTGCATCCACATCATGTGTAACAGGAGTTACTGAGCAGCTGGTTACATCATTCTTTGCTGTCTCTGACATTCTGCATTCAACAACATCCGATCTTTCAACAGATACATTACCCGACTCATCACAACTATCTGTTAACTGCACCTGACACTCATCCACTTTTTCATCTTTCTGTGTAACTTCCTCAATGTACTTCTCCACATTTTCCATGAGATGTATAAGTGTCTCTATGAACACGCTACTTTCCATTCCAGTGTGTCTCTTGAAAGACATTTCAGTCATGTCTTGATCATAATCTGATGTAAATTCCCTACTGATGAATGACTGAAATTGGTTGTGGATCACTTGAAGTGCAGCACTGGAACTATCCTTATGAACCTTCTCTTTGTCAAGTTGTAGCTCCAATTGCTCTAAGTTGAACAGCAAGTTTCTAGTCAGTGTAGGTAAATCCTGACGGAAGATGGCACTACATGTTCGATCCATAATTGTGGACAAAAGCTGTACGAGGTGAGAGTGAAGTAACTGATAAGGTTCAATGTTACTTTCCTTTATCATGGCATTTTGTAGCCAAAATTGGTGCAATTCTCTCTCTTTAGATTCTGAACACGGAGTTCTCACATCCTCATTGATTAATTCCATCATCTGTATCCGTTCAGTATAGCTAATATTCTCATGATTGTCAACAGCATCATACAGTTTGAGTACTTCTGAAATTACAGAATCAGGAGTGTAAGACATGATGTTGATGTGTACACAGAATTTTACAAGTCTGTGATTTAAACCGAGAAATAGAATCTTTCGCGGGATTTTACTAAAATCAAGAAGAAACCGTGATACAATGACCAATAGAACGTGTTAAGATAACTGATGGATCGACACAATGATAGACAATTGTGTGTTACGTCTTATGATTGTTTGTGGGATTAGCAGAGATGTTGTTTGGTTGTGATTTTGGGTTGGTTGTTGCACGATTTTACGGAGAATTTTAGGCCTAAAAACTTAAAAACCTCAATAACTTCTGTTCGGAGCGGATTTAGGCCTCGAGGGTTGACCTAAGTTCATTCGGCATACCATTCTCCTCATTCTCACGGTCGTTTTGATGGGTAGAATGCTGAAAACGGAGTTACGGTTCAAATGTTATGGCCGTTTGAAGTTTTGTCGGGAAAAGTCAACAAGTCGCTAGCAAGACAAGTCGCTAGAGTAACCAAGTCGCTAAACACAAGTCGCTATGAATCAAGTCGCTAAAACCCAAGTCGCTGAACACAAGTCGCTAACGAACCAAATCGCTAAGCATACAAGTCGCTAAAGAGCAACTCGCTAAGTATCCAAGTCGCTAAGATCAAGTCGCTAAGAACAATAAGTACAAGTCGCTAGAAATAATGAAAGCAAGTCGCTAACCCCACCAAGTCGCTAGCCGTAGTGGAGAATCCACTAACTTGTACTGTTTGTCGGCTTGTGTCAATAGACAAGTTGCTAAGCTCAAGTCGCTACGACTAACACTACAACTCGCTAGAAATTACTGAAGCAAGTCGCTACGAAGAAATTCACAATGAGACTCAAGTCGCTACCTTGAAAAACTTCAAAAACACACTTTTCAATCCAAAACAAGCTCAACCACAGTGATTCAAGCTTTTCAAATCCAAACCCAAGCACTTACAATGATTCTAAACACAAAAGTACACTCAAAATTCAAACTTTAACACAAGAATTGATCCAAATGATGCAAAAACCACTAAACTTTTTCAAACTCAAAAACCATATAAAACCACTAGAAATCCAAGGATAAGTAAGAGAGATGATCAAACCATGACTCTTGATACCATTTGTAACATAATGGATTTCACAAACACATCATAACATTATAAATGGGGCGTATAGTTTAAGAGTTTAGAGAGAGAAAGTGGGATGGGAGCCTTTCTAGAGAGAGAAAGTGAAAGAAAACATAGAAGGTTAGATTAAGAATGAAAGGTCCAACCCTCTACCTTGGGAGGTAGAGGGTATTTATAGTTACATAATAAACGTCCTCCTTCGGACTGTGGATCAGGCATCCAGTGGGTAAAGACCCGTCCTTCCTCCACGGTGTTGCACTAAACTAAATAACTAACTAAATAACTAGTAAATAACGTAATGTCTACGAGCTAACTTATGCTAGATTATATTTGGGGTGACCGATACTTCACTATGGAATTTTCTAATTCCTAAAAATGCACATTGGGCAGCTATGACTAGGGTACTTCACTATTTGAGATACAGTCGCGATTATGGACTGCATTATGATCGATATCCAACTGTTATCGAAGGATATAGTGATGCAAATTGGATATCTGACATAAAGGATTCTAGATCGACTAGTGGATATGTGTTTACACTAGGAGGAGCGGCTATATCTTGGAAGTCTTCCAAGCAAACTGTTATAGCTAAGTCCATGATGGAATCAGAATTTATCGCGTTAGATAAATGCGGACAAGAGGCGGAATGGCTACGTCAATTCGTAGAGGACATACCAAGGTGGCCTAAACCGGTAACGACCATTAGTATACATTGTGATAGTTAATCGGCAATTGGCAGAGCTCATAGCATAATGTATAATGGAAAGTCTAGACATATCCGTCGTCGACATAATTCGATACGACAACTACTCTCAACAGGAGTTATCTCAATTGACTATGTGAAGTCAAAGGATAACATCGCGGATCCGCTTACGAAAGGCTTAAGCAGAGAGTTAGTTAGTAAGTCGTCTAAAGGAATGGGACTAAAGCCCTTGAAGGAATGAGTTTCTATGAAGGAAAACCTAACCCAGTTGACTGGAGATCCCAAGATCTGGGTTCAATAGGACAACCTAATCATAGAAATATGGGGGAAGTCACGTCAATTTGGGGGAGTTACTAAATATTGTAACTTCCTAGTCCATTCCTATAACAAATGTGATTTGTTTAGAGGTTAAACATATGGCTTTAGTGATTCAGGATGAAATCACAAAGCATAATGATTCAAGATGAAATCACAAAACATATGTTTTTAATGATTCAAGATGAAATCATCTATGTGAGAGAGAAGTGGGGTCGCTTCGAAGGGAAATGTGGGGGCGCAATTCCTAAGAGCTCTTGCAGAACCAGGCTAGTTTTCATGACCATAACGAACACGACTATGAGGACTTGACAGTGTTAGGGAGAGTCTTGTGTGAAGTGTAATGTCGTCTACGTAAATGGATGATGAGTTCAAGGACATCGCGTCTACTCAGATCTAGGAGACTAAGTGCATCTCACAAGGGAAGGTTTAAAGGGTTACACCTACCTATCCTATGCAAGACTTAACCGCAGAAATTTCACCGAAACTTTCGTGTGTTTTCGACCGATCTCCATTCATGTGGGGGATTGTTGGAAAATTCATTTTACAAAATGAGTTTTTGCAAAAATTTGGATACTATTTAATATATGTATATGTTATATATATTTATATTTCTTGGTATCTTTGCGTTCTCCTCGACGAGAGCTTCGCAACGAGCTAAAGTATGTCCAAAATGGAGTTAATATGAATGAGATATCGTGTCTCAAAGTGGGGCACGTGAAACACAAAATTTGGAAAAGTGGGAGTATCCCACATCGCCCAAAACAAGAAGTGAAACCTTGTTTATATAGGAATCTTGATATGAACCTTCAAATTGATTTGTTGGTTTTACTCCAACACCTAAGCGCGCGTGCAGGGGGGGGGGGGGTTGCAGATTTTTGGGCCAAAATGGGTTCGAAGCTTTTGAACTCATGCGAGCCCGCGCGACCTGCGGACACGAATGCAGCTCCGAAGCCTCGCATACGTGCGTATCTTTTTGCTGCAGATTCGGGTTTCCTTTTTCCAGAATTTTCTATAAATCTATTTAAGGAATAGATTTGAAACTTATTGACAAAGTTTACAGAATATTTGTGTGTAATTAAGATATATGCAAATCGTGTTTATTAGTTAACAGATGTTTGCATATCAGTTTAATATTGGCAGATATCTTGTCTTGGTGAACAAGATAGGTTTAGCCTATATATTAAACGCCTCCTCATTCAGTTTTAGACACCGAAAAATGTAACTCCTCTGCAGCCGATTTCCAGCAATTCATTCGATCAGAAACGCAAGTTACTTCCGTGATCTTTCAGGCAAGTTTGTCACGTCCGGCTGTACATCAGCTTTGGTAGTTGTACCCTGGGAAACAGACGGCGAATCTGTTTTAAGGGAATCGTGTTAAACACGAGCCTCTTGCCACGACCTTTACTGCTTTTCTTTAATTATCGTTTTATAGTGTCTGTCTTCTGCTTCTACCCCGTTCTGTCTGTTATTTAATTTACTGTTTTTATTTCTGTTAATTTATTTACTGTCATTATAATCTGATTTTATTATTAAAAGTGTACACAGTTTCCCACAATTACTTCTCTACAATATGGCGGGGCTATGGGCCCCAGCAACCATAAGCTTTCTGAGGTGAGCAACCCATCCAGTTCGCATTTGATCCATTTTCATGTTATTTTGGGCAAACGATCTAAAAGATTTCAAAATTATGCAAGTTACACATTTCTTTTGTTATTTCAGAAAATTGAAAGTTTGTTATACTTTCATAACAAAATACGAGTACACAATATAGTAAATAAATCTCTGATTATTCTTCTCACACATTTTATCATTTATCAAGTATTAGGTTTGCTATTCTTATCGTCACCAAATTAAATTTTAACGACATATCAACACCTATCAAACAACTATAAGCTTAAATTGCATAAAACCATATGGTCAGTGGTAAGTCATTTTTTAAGACAAATTTGATTTTAATTAATGTTTATTTAATGTATTTGTACTTTAAAAGAAAAGTTACAACTTTAAAAATACACTTTATCAAACATTTCAAGACAGGCACTTTGTAACTTGGATTGTGTAACACAGATTATCTTGGACGTTGACGAAGAAGTAACTGGGATATTTGGATCAATCGGGACAGGCATATGGGATAATAAGCCTCTAACTGTTATCTCATCGTTGATGTTCATAACAGACAAAAACGGCCATAGGGAAATTTGTGGCAATACAAGAAATTTTGAATTTAGAGCACTCCCAATCTTCACGCCCTAACGCCCGTTATAGGCTTCACTAACGCCGTTGGAGGGCATGCAAAATAACGGCGTTGGAGGGGGGCGTTGGCTCCTTAACGCCCGTTAAGGAGAAAAAAAAAATCAAAAATGTTACAAAACTAGCCCCTCTAACGTTACATTTTTAAAAAAATTTACATAAAACCCCCTAACGGCTAGTTAAAAAAAAAATAAAAAAAAATAAAAATATATATATATATATTTTTTACCACTATAAATACCCAACTAAAACTCTATTTTTTTCACACTTCCTCTCATACTTTATATACTTCCTCTCACACTTTCATAATTCAAAAATCAAATTCGTTCACAATGGATCCAAATGAAGCTGGTGATATTCCTCTGTCTTGGTCAGACGTTGAAGACAAAGAGGACTTCCAATTTATGGCGTCCGCGTACGAGTATCGCCTTCAGTTGGAAGAAGAAGAAGGTATTGAATCTCAACATCCTAGTCGTTCTCGTACCCATATATATCGTGAACGTGAGCTTGCAGAGGAACGTTTGTGCAACGATTATTTCGTACAAGGTTGTAAGTATTCAAACAGGAATTTTCGTAGAAGATTTCGTATGAGCCGGAAACTATTCCTGCAAATAGTTGAAGGTATTGAATCTTATACTTCCGATAATATTCCAGATCATTTTAATTACTTTAGGCAAACACCCGATGCTTGTGGAAAAATTGTCCAGTGGCTTGGCAAGGGCATTTTGCTACGGGTGATAAAAAATACCCAACAATTATGCTTGAAGCTGTTGCTTCTCAAGATTTATGGATCTGGCATGCATTTTTTGGGATGGCGGGGGCAAATAACGATATTATTGTTTTAGATAACTCTCCGTTATTCAACGACCTTCTTGCTGATAATGCCCCAAGAGCACCTTATATGGTCAACGGAACTAGGTATGAACAGGAGTATTACTTGGCTGATTGAATTTATCCACAGTGGGCAACTTTCGTCAAATCCTTCACGGTAACAACTGATGAAAAACATACGTACTTTAAAAGGAGACAAGAAAGTGCCCGAAAAGATATTGAACGTGCTTTTGGTGTTCTTCAAGGCCGTTGGGGTATACTACAACAACCGGCACGTCAATATGAAATTGCCACGATACGTAGAATCATGTATTGTTGCATTATTATGCATAACATGATTATAAAAGATCAAAAATTTGCATTACGTGACTATAACGAACTGTGGGTGGATCCGTCAGCAAATTTGAGGCAACGAAGATGGGTCGAAAGATGTGATACTCTCAGTCGTAATGCAAAAGAAATACACGACCGACAAACGCATACCCAACTCCAACAGGACCTTATAGAGCATGTTTGGCTGAAGAATCTTGAACGACATGGACAACAACAACAAGAGAGCGACGATGATGAATAAGTATGTGCTATGTCTTGTTTTTTTTTTTCGTTGTCATTTCCTTTATGTTGTAACGTTTAATTTGCGGTGTGTTTTCTTAATTTCGATGTATTTTTTTTATTTGTTGTAATTTTTTTTCGATGTATTTTTTTAATTTCGTATTGTAATATGTTTTCAAATTTAATGATATGTTTAGTTTAATAAATGAAGTGTTTGTTTTAGTTTAGGGGTTGAAATTGAAAATATGAAATGTTATTGATGTTATTGGGATGTTATGGTTGTGGTGTTTTTTGGAGATGTTAATGTTAAATGTTAAAGCTGATGTGGCGCTGACGTGCACGGTGTTATTGGTGTTATAATGTTATGGTTGGGAGTGCTCTTATGTTTACAAAAAGTTGGGACGCGGGTAAGCTTGCTGGGTTTCTGGCCGCTCATGAACTTACTTGGATGCACTCGGTTGCTGTTTGAAGAATTAAAAAGGCTTCTTTTAAATCGAATTAATCAGATAAAATATGTCATCTTCTTTAACTTGTGCCATATTCTTCTTTTTCGTTTGTAGGTTGGTTTTCTTGTGTAAATGCAAAATAAACCACAATCAAATAAATGATTGGGAAAAAACAACACTTCTCATCTTATGTTTTTGTGGATCATCTTTTCTATTTCCATCTCCGGTTAAGACGTACGTCTTTTCAACATCTCTGTTGTTTGATTCTATTATTTCAGTCGTCATTCGGATATGAGCCAAACCTTTATCGGTGATTTTAATGTAATCAAACATTTTAAGTAATAGTGTTTACACACTCTATTAGGCTATGCGCAGTGGATTCGGTGAAGGTCGGTTGGTTGCTTCGGTGAAGGTCGGTCGAGCCATTGTGGCTGGGAAGGTTGTGGTCGGTTGGGGGAAGAAAAGGGAGGAAGAAGGTTGCTTCCTCAACCGAGTGGAAAGCCACATATATCCAAAAAAATCCTACCGTTTTCTATTAAAAATAAATAAATAAATAAATAAAAAATAAACTTTACCACTTTTACAACATTATAAATACCAAACTCAAACACATTTTTAAACACACAATTTCAAACAACTTCTCATAAACACTTTCAAACACATTTTGATAATTATGTCGTACGAGTTGTTTTTTAATTCTTCGTCTTCCGACGAGGAAGAAGTTATGAGCGAGTTTACGGAGTTCATGGAGTATACGCAGAATGTTTGGGACACTTACCAAGCGTCACTGCCAAAGGCCCGACGAAACCACACGGCTAGGGATCATGTAGGTGCTCATAATCGTTTAGTTTTCGCTTACTTCTCCGAAGAACCGTTGTATGACGAAAAAACATTCCGTCAGCGGTTCCGGATGCCCCGAGACCTATTCACTCAATTGTGCAAGAGGTAACCAATCATTCTCCTTATTTTCAACAAACTCCTGATTGTAGAGGGGTACTTGCTATTTCTCCATTGGTCAAGTGTACTGCGGCAATTCGTCAATTGGGATACGCGGCAGTTCCTGATTCTCTTGACGAGTATCTGTAAGTGGCTGCAACAACAGCACGCGCTTGTCTCCGTAACTTTTGCACGGTTATCATGGAGTTATATGGTGCTGAGTATTTGCGAAAGCCCACGTATTCGGACCTTGAAAGATTATATGCTCATCACGAGCATAAGCATGGGTTTCCTGGGATGATGGGAAGCATTGATTGTACAGGTTGGCCTTGGGAGAACTGGCCAAATAGTTTGAGAGGTCAACATGCTAGGGGTGATCACGGGCCACATCCATTCATTTTATTGGAAGCGGTCGCCTCCTAAGATTTATGGATTTGGCATGCGTTCTTTGGTGTCTCCGGGATGAATAACGGTATAAACATTTTATATCGTTCCCCTGTTTTCAATGATATCAAATCTGGGAGAGCAGCGAAACTTGAATTTGAGGCTAACGATGTTGCTTACAAAAGGGGATATTATCTTACTGACGGGATATATCCGGAATGGTCTGTTCTTATTAAGTCCATTTCAAATCCTCGTACTGGTGATGAAAAAAGAATGCTGTACAAGAGGAAGCACGAAGCAGCAAGGAAAGATGTGGAACGAGCTTTCGGTGTGTTGAAGAAGAAGTGGAAAATGCTTAAAGTTCCGGCTCGAGGGCTGCGTAAACAGGATCTCGAAGATATTGTGTATACATGCATCATATTACATAATATGATCATCAAACACAAGCAGCGGGCGATTTGTCCTACATGGTTTCCACAATAGGGCCACCGTGATCATGATCCGGTAAGATCCCATGCAGAATCCTTAGTAGTTACTCAGGAGTTAACGGATCGATCAACTCATCTAAACATAAAATCTGATTTGGTCGAACACATTTGGAGAAACCGTGGAAATGCAAGCAATCAAGAGATTGAAGGCGAAGACGAAAGTGACGAAGACGTAACTGACGATGAAGCTTTTTTGTGATGTTTTCAGTTTTTAATAAGTATTGTAACGTCTACGTTTTATTAGTTTAAGTTTTTAATTATTGTTGTAATGTTAAGTATTTTTATTAATGAATTTTAATTTTGTTTTTAAAAATATTTGAATTAAAAAAAATAAATAAAAAAATAAAAAAAAAATCTCAAGTCACCACTGTGGCAACTAGGTCGTCGTCAGGTCGTTGGAGAGAGAAAGCTGATGTGGCGGCGACGAACTAGGTCGCCATTGTGCATAGCCTTAGGGTGGTGGCAGTCATGATCCCATGACTCACCACCCATCAATAATATCATTTCACCGCATCCCATGGCTCACCATACTTTTTTAGTGGCAACCATGATTCCATGGCTCACCTAATTTTATTTTTTTATTTTTTATATTCATAATTATATTAAACAATTTAATAAAAACATAATATTTCATTAATACTAAAAAAACAAATTACATAATACTTTTAAAAAAAAGGAATTCACTAATCATCGAGAATACATATCTAAAAATTGCACGGCCATCCATATTTCTCCGCGAGCTCACGTTTTTTGGTAATAGTGATCCCTCGCATTGTCGGATCGGTTATGTGATCGTACGGTTGGTTATAGAACTTCATTGTCCGAAAAAAAGCATTTTCTTCAACATTATGGATTTGTGCCGCCAACAACTTTTCGGCCAGTTCATCCTTTGCAAGTTTTTTCTCCACCACCGTCTCCAATAGTTGTGTTTTCCTTACCGTGTAGGTGTCGAAGCTCGCAGCAACACTTTCCTTTGTCGACGACTCGGTATCGGTCTTCTTGCCTTTTCTTTTCCGTGTAGGAGTTGTGTCGTCATTCAGATCCGGAATAACAGTCTCAACATTGTCATTGCTTCCCGTCTCGTAGTAGCTAGATTCCGACGACTTTCTTCGTTTGTCGGAATTAGCCGAAGATGCTTGACCCACACATGGTTGTTCCAACCATTTGTCTTCTAGCCTAACAACCTCCCATGCTTCAATATGACTAAAAGTCTTGCCCTTTGTTTTCTTATCATAATCGGCCAAGGCATTTTTCATGATGTGAACATCGCTACACCCATTCTCACGAAGACGTTTCTACAATTAATACAAGCATATAAATTAATACAAGTATATAAATTAATAAAAGCATATAAAATAATACAAGTATATAGAGTTTAAAAATTACTTGTTGGATGAGTAGCCCGTTAAAGACACTCATGGCGGCATTTATATTTTGACACTTTGTGTTCAAGCTATGATGACTTCGAGTAGTATCTTTGACGTTTTCCTTGAAATGCTCTAGAATTCTTTTCCAAAAACTATCTCTATTTTATTCATTCCCGACTTTACGACATGTGGAGATATGAACCCACGCTTTTGCCAAAGCCAACTCTTCGTTTGTCGTCCAATTTCTTTTCTCCGCATTAGTCGATTGTTTTCTTTTTTGGACTTCTTGAACATCTTCATCATTTTGAGCTTTGCCTAAAACATAGTATAACAAATAATATTATAACAAATAAAATTATAACAAGTAAAATTATAACAAGTAAAGCAAATAATGTTATAACAAACTAAATTTTAACAAATTAAATTATAACAAGTTTAGCAAATAATAATATAACAAATAAATTATAACGAATACATTAAAAAAAAACGTATATCGATTGGATTTTGTTGTTGCGTTTCGGGAACATACTCAATTTCATCATCCTCGTAATCATATAGCGGTAGTTCTCGTTCGACACTTGGTTCACGCCGCGAAGGACCTTCACGGTAGTCATTGAACGGGTCGAAATCACTTGTCATTGACATCATGTATTGGCTTGGATTCATCGGTGGAGGTTGGGGATAATATTGGCATTAATGTGATGGTAGATTCACCGGTGGAGGTTGGGGATAATAGTGAGCGGGTTGAGGACTCATTTGGGGATAGTAGGGAGGTGGTTGTGATTGAACTTGCGGACGAACGGGTTGTGATCGAGAGCTTCGTCCACGACCTTTGGATGAGGTTTAAACACCTTTTGATTTCTTTGCATCTATCTAAAGAATAAGAGTTGGAAGTAGAAGAAGTGAATAAAACGTGATTTGAAAATGGTGATTAAAGTGTATATTTATAGAGGGTTTTTTTTTTTTTTTTTTTTTTTTTTTTTTTTTTTTTTTTTTTGAAAATGGGTCTAACGGCTAGTTTTTTTTCACCTCTTCTTCATGCCAATTCGGCAAATATTGTCATGCTCCCTCCATGCCTAGCCATGCCGCAGCCGTAGCGGCGGTGTTGCTGTTCGGCATCAAGGCAAACCGCTGCATCCCGAAGCCCGTTGCCACCACCCTTAGCTGCTAACTTGATTTCGGATTAAATGAATGGAAAAAGTTATAGTGATGGATTATCCATTGCTAGAGTGTTGCGAAAGTTTAAAGATGTAACTATTCAAATAGTAACACAAAAAGAGTCATTAATGAGACGTCGCTGGAACCTATTTTAAATGTACATTGTTACTTTTCACCAAAATTGTGACTATTCATATGAACATATTCAAATCAATAACAATTACAATAAGTTCTTTATGTTTTGCTTTATTTCTTGTGCCAATAATTAGAGTGTTCATGTATTATCGGAATACAATTTACACCCCACACAGTCATCAGTACCATAAAGCTTCTCCACAACAGCTGATCAAGTACCGGTTTATGGGTACCCATTTGAGTTCTATGGGACGTGTAAAACTTGTGGCCATGATCATACAAATAACCGTTGCACTATAAGGCTATGCACAATGGCGACCTAGTTCGTCAGTGCCACATCAGCTTTCTCTCTCCGACGACCTAGTTGCCACAGTGGTGACCCGAGATTTTATTTATTTATTTATTATTATTATTATTATTTTTTAGCAACTTTATATATGAAATACTAAAATAAGGCTAAATGGCGAGTAGTAAAAGTATTAGACATGCAGTTTCACATCTAAATCATAAAACAACAAATCTTTTACGAGAAGGCTATGGTTGATTAGTAATGAAACCTCATGATATACAAAACTTGATTAAAAGAAACTATCTAATATGTGTAAGTTAATAAAATTGAGCTGATTGGGCTAGTAAACGAATTATTAATAGCATTATTGGGCCAGAGAAATACTAAAATAAGGGTAAGTGGACCATTATCACCATTTGACCTACACTTAAACAATGTCGCCTCCCTTCTTCTTCTTCAACATAGCCACTGAACAATGTCGCCTCACTCGTACATTTCTGTAAGCAACTCGAACACCATTTCCTTTGGTATTTATTTCATATCATTAAACATATATGTTGCAAAAGCTTATGCATGTTTTCGTTAAATGGAAGTTTTAGTGTGAAACAAAAGGTAAACTTTGAGCTTATCACTCGGTTGTGTGCTCAACCGAGTTTCGCTTCCTTCTCTCCCCAACCGACGGCGACCGAAGACTCCACAGGGGGACAACCGAGCTCGACCGAAGCAACCAACCGACGCCAACCTCTTCCACTGCGCATAGCCTAATGTGAGCAAGCTGGTTGGTTGGTTCAATAGACAACTTAAGTTAATGAGTGATTTCGCTTTCACAAATTATTCAAAGATAGTTGATGGCAAAACTTTACCTAAGCATGTAATATTGTCATCGTTGATAAAATCATTTGTATTTTTCTTTTGGAATAAGAGCTTCAAAACTATGACATATCCTTTATTTTAAGTTATAAACAAGATTATATCGAATTTGCCAATTTGGTTAGCATTATATTCACATATCGGCTGAAATTCAAGAACTAAAACACATTAAAATTCCACTTCGAGACATCAACTTGGCTAACAACTTTTCCAAAGATAACTTCACTAGGAAAGGTTGATTTGGGAGGGGTCTACAAAGGCCAACAATTAATTACTCCTATTAGCGAACAAGGGCCACGGGAGTTAATAATAAATTAAGGGAAAAGAGAAAATTTCTAAAAGAGACATATAGAGAACAGTATTACCAAAATATACCTTTGAATTTTGTGTCACAAAAAACTACTTTACACGCAAATTGCTTGCTCTCTCAACTTTTTTTGCGCTCTATGCTTTAGATCATTACAAGTGTACATTAAGATCAAATATGAAGTCAACACGTGGCAGAGAGCGCAATTTTTTTGCTCTCCCTATATTTTTGCGCTCCCAATTTTGAAGCTTTACTTGGTTTAGTGGGGACGGAGAGCAAAATTTTTGCTCTCCCAACCTATTTTGCTCTCCCAATTTTGAGTATTATGTGGACGATATAGTGACACGTATACGGAAAGCAAATATTTTGCTCTCCCTCAAGTTTTTGCATTCCACTATCTTTTATTACTTATTCATCCGTTTTTTTTTTTAACTTCTAATAAAAATATTTAAAAAAAAATACGGCCTTTTCCTTTTTTTCTTCTTTTGGGAGCGCAAATATAAGGGGAGAGCAAAACAATTTGCGCTCTCTGTACTTTTTAATTAATATCATGTTGGAAAAAATTGCGCTCAAGGTAGTTTTTTGTAAACCGAAATTAAAAGGTAGTTTTTTGTAGAACTCATATGCCAAATAACATTTTGGTAATAAGTTTAAAATTTCAAGTATAACCCTCCCTGGATGAATAATTATTAAAAGAGCATTGATTGGCATGCCTAACTTGTAGGCCTAAATACATGACCAATCTTATGTGTCATCACTCTATTAGTTATAGTATACAGACCCACTACTTCACAAACCAATAAAACACTTTCACATACATTTAGGTCCCCTAATCATTTTCTTTATTTTTTTTTGTGCAAAAAGTGAATAGTATTAATTATCTTTTTTTTTGAACAGAGATTCCATATCACTCCTCACAAATGGAGGTAATTTGAACACAACAAGTTACATCGAACATAAAGAGCAAAATCGAAACCGACTTGCCAAACAAAATACACGAGGTAACAAGTTAAGCCAAAAGAAAGCATACACCCTAATAGTTGTGACATACTACAACAACACCATACAAGGGTGGGGGGAATCACCAAGTTGAGCTTTTGGTAGACACAACCATATGAAGATGTAGCTTGACAAAAGTACACAAAGTACAAATAACATACATAGAAGATAAAACAAAGCATCCTAAAAGGAGCCTGAGCAAAACCCAACAGATCTAGA
This sequence comes from Chrysanthemum seticuspe, assembly GCA_019973895.1. NCBI lineage: Eukaryota > Viridiplantae > Streptophyta > Magnoliopsida > Asterales > Asteraceae > Chrysanthemum > Chrysanthemum seticuspe. The sequence continues at coordinate 246,885,736 of BPTQ01000002.1, read as the reverse complement.
ATCAAAACCCAAAGCAGCAGCAAGCCATCGATGACAGACCACAGCAGATCTGAGCAGAAGAGACCGGATGGCAACGGATCTAAGCAGAAGACAGCGGTGGTGGCAGCGACAACCACGACAATGACTTAATTATCAAAACTACAATAAATTCTCAAAGCAATGACTTAATTGTGAAATAGTATTAATTATCATTTTCCTTATTAAAATAGTGAAAGTGTGAAATTATCCTCAACTTGCGACACCAAAACAATGACTTAATTATCTAATGAACTTTTCAAACATGTTGTCATTGGTAGATATAATTAAATACATAGTGATTTATATTAATATTATACTAGTGTTTTGCTAACAACAACATGTAGATTGTTGTTAACACGTTTTGAAATTTATTATCAAATTATATACAATGTTCAAATAAAAAATAAACACCAACAATTCTTTTGACTTTTTCAGACACATATACAATGTACTCTTATTTTGTCGAAAAATAAATGCGGAACTGGTTGATATCTATGTTTTAGTATAAGGGCCAAGTGAAATGGTGATCACCAAGAGATCAACAACATCACTAGTCATATTAGTTTTCTTTCTTTAGAAATAATTTATAACCAACTTAATGTAATAACAAGATTCAGACCATCATTTTTTTATTCAATTTTTTTCTAAGCACTAAAGTCAAAATTTTATTAATAATTTAAAATATTATATTAATAATTCAAATAAAATTAAAAACATTACAATAAAAATAAAAAACTTAAACTAATATTCTAAATTATATTTCTCATTTGTTATTTGCTTCATCTAAAACAACTTATGTTGTTTTATATCGAATAAAGTCTCATAGATGCGTGAATGATAGAACATGATGTCTTTGTCCTTTTCCTTTTCTTGTTGAAATTGTAACATTTCATGTTGTAGATCAAGTTCTTTTTTTCTGGTGTGTAAGCATCTTCCTTTCCAAATCCACTTGCTCCCGACTTACCTGTTCTTCTCTTTGACGCACATGTTCTTCCGTTTTCAATTGCCGTCTCTTCAACGCTATTTAAGAATCCCGGGCTTCCTTTTTTTCCCCCCAAATACCCAATTTGATGTTTTTCCATTTATTGACTATCATATCAAGAAGAATAGGAGCAACAGCTAAAGATTCTGAAGGAACGGAGAAGGGTGACACTTTCTAATTAGCTCTGTTCTGGCCCATTGATCGAACTTCCCGAACCTCTTCCTCATCAGAATCATCTGCTTCTTCGTTGAGATTCAAACCACCATGTGCTGAGTCTCATGTATCGTGTGACGCGATTTCCGATGTCTTTGATTTTTTGAGAGCCTTTTCTTTGGTTTTGTAACATTTTGGCATCTCAACCTCTTTCCAATTACTATGCTTCTTCAAAAGTGTACATGGCTTTGTCTGTTAGGGTCAAATTTTGACCAAATTATCCCTCACAAGTATTTGAAGCATTAAAACAACCTAAGTTAAATAGTTGATTAAGTCAGAGAAACAATCCATTTTCTGATTAAGTCAAACTATAAACCATGAGCAAAGTTTACTCCCTTACAAGGATCAGCACTGCTAATCACCATCAGCTATCTCGCAAAGGTATACACCTCAACGAGTAAAACCTCAAAAGAGTTAAAGTCCAAGACCATGTGATATAATCAACCACTGTTATAAAGAACAGTGGGTCTGACCAAAAGAACTCATTGAGTATCTTCACATATCAGAGTATAAACAACTCATATATGTTGTATACTTCTTGGAGAATACAGTATAGCTTTGTGAAGTCGAATACTAAACGAAATGAATACTTTGTAACCTGAAGCGAAATCAGCTAGCAAAGTACAAGGAGAATACAAACAACCAGAGTCTTGGAGGACTGACAAATGTCTCTAGGGCTCTGAAAGACTTATCAACGTACGCCATCCAGAAGAACCAATCCTGACCAATTACATTTATCAGACACACTCAGAGTATACTTAAAGATACTTGCTAAATCATGTTGAAGGATCTGGCTGAAGTTCTCAAACACGCTTAGGTGGGAGTAATTTGAGATAAAGCAAAGCGAGAAAACCAGTGAGAAGATAAGGACTCATCGATAGCAGAGAAATCAACTTGCATGAGGTGTCAACACAATAAAGCAACCATAGCCACACAAATGCACATGTACCTTACTTTCAGTTTTCTTCTAGTTTAGAAATCAATGTTCTCTTGTAACTACTAATAGTGTATCTCCCTAGTATATAAAGGGAGTGATGCAGATTCTTGCAAACCTCACAACGAGTTTTACAATCCTCCTAGGCAGTGTACCTAACTGTTGTAGTGTAGTATAGGTAAGACACGGGGGATTGATCGTTCTCTAGGAGAATAGTGTTGGGAAGGTCGAGATGTATGACGAATATGTCTAAGGTGAGAGATGATTCTTTTTATCTTTTTATATTTTATGAAAGCAATTAAAATCTCGGTGTTCGATTGGGGGTTAGATTATCAACTCTTTAATAACTATTAATTAAACTAATACTTAAACTAAATGAAAAGTAAATCAAATGAAATTCTTATTATAGGTAAAAGCGTGTTCACTTGGATTTCACTACTCAATAGTTATCTTCTATTGATTAGTCGAATTGTCACTTCCTTATTTAATTGGCGCGTTGTATTCCTAAGGTCCTAGGAAGGTGCCAAATGCCCTATTTCTATGAATGTAATTGATAACAACCACAATTTACGCAATAAACACAATGAAAGTGATAAGGATTTAAAAGGTACACTTTTGAGGGATCATTTAAGCCCTTAATTGATCACTTTTGTATCCGTTACTACTTAATTTCGTTCCTTTTCACTTTTTAGGTCTCTTGAAGGCAAATTGCTGGAATGACACTTATTCGGACGAAAAGGCGCGAATATACGAAGAAAATGGCCAAATTCAAGAATCGAGACACTCAAGTTGCTGGAACTGAAGGGGACGGCGTCAGCGCTTAACTGCGATGCCGTCGCGACATGTTTTGTGATGACTCAGTAGACAAATTGCTTATTTACAAGTGACGGCATCAGGTTTTAAAAGAGTAGGGTGTCGCAGCTTAGACGGCGTAGATTTGATCCAGACGGCGTCAGAGACTGAAGGCGACGGCGTCACAGGCATAAGGTGACGTCGTCACAATGATAACGTGGCCAAGACGAAACCCTAATGACGGCGACCCAAAGTCGTCACAATTAAAGAGTGACGCCGTCGCAGTTTGTAACACTATATATAGAATCCGAATTTTTCAGTTTTAAGGAGGTAGTTTTGTGGTGTAAAAACCTAAACCGAACCAAGGCTGTCTTGGGCAGTATCTTAAGGTTCCATACCCTATTTTACAACAAGATAAGTGTTTTACTTCATTGATTCAATCATGTCTTCAATTGTTTGTGTGCATGCTTGCATGTTCCCCATGTCCGGCTAATTTACTTGTGTGTTTGCTTAGATATATGAAACCTAGTTATTGAATATTGATTGGTTGTCTCTTATCTTAATTGTGATTGACCTAGTATTGCGATAGGTCATCCATTGTGTTATTAATGCTTGATTAATCTTTGTTGAACCTTAGCTTATAGTTACTAGTGGAATTGTAGGCTAAACATCCAAAGATCACCTTAGTATTAAGTTTATGAATCCTAGAGACTTCGTAGTCATTAAACTTAGGTAACTTCAAAGAGTTAGGCATAAACGCATACCTTATGACCTTAGAAACACAACGCATTAAGAATAAGGACATGACAATTCAACCATCAATAGGAGATAACTAGGGAGTAATAATATCTAAGCAAATACATTTATCATAAGAGCACATATCAATTAGACATAGACTACACTCACCTTAGATTGGATAATTAGATAAGTAGAAGTAATCGGTAGGAATACCAACCCCAAATCCAATACCCCGAGATTCGTAATTTCTATTTTTAAAAAACATAAAAAAGATAAAAAAAAAATAATCTTCCTCAACCCCAACCTTAGCGTAGTACTTTCTCATTAGCATTCCTATTCCCCTAGAGAACGATATCAATACCCGTGGCTTACCCTAATACTACACTACAAGGATTAGGTTCACTGCCTAGGGTGTTATAAAACTTGCTCGACGCAAAGGAAGTTCCTTTGACCCTGAACGCGCTGCGTAAGCGTATCAAGTTTTTGGCGCCGCTGCCGGGGAATAGAATAGCTAGTTAGATTTCCACCTCGTTTAGGTTTCCTTGCTTGATTCCTATCAAGCAATCTTTTTTCCTATTTTTTAGCTTCCTCGTAATCTATCCCTCTTCTTCGTGACCTTTGTTCGTAAACCCCATCACTTTTCATCATGGAAGGTGATAATCAACCACCATTCATCAACCTACCACCAAATGACCCGCCAAGAGGCCGTACTCTTGGTGAATACTCGAGACCAAGCCACCTAGGCTATAGAAACACCATTGAGCTTCCCGACCAAGCCCAAACTACGGCCCTGCGATCCGACACTATCCGGTTGGTGCAAAACGGATTTGCATTCCATGGACTTCGTTCCAAAGATCCTAATCAGAATCTTAAGGATTTCCTTAAAATTGTCGATTCCATCGACCTCGATGCTACTACTCGGGAGACCACGCGCTTGCATCTCTTCCAATTCTCTCTACGGGACCAAGCTAGTAATTGGCTTGAGCGACTTCCCACCGGCTCCATCTCAAGTTGGGATGATCTCACTTCTGGTTTCCTTGCTCAATTTTTCCCACCGGGGAGAACTACTAAGCTTAGACGAGACATCTTGACATTCCGACAACTTCAAGGCGAGTCTCTCTATGAGGCATGGACCCGATTCAAGGACTTACTCCATAGAGTCTCTCACCACGACATTGATCTTTGGCTTCAAATCCAAATCTTCTATGACCATACCGATTTCATCACAAGGCGATCCATTGATCGAGCCGCCGGTGGAAGGCTTAGCGACTTCAACGCGGAGGAATCATGGGATATTATAGAAGGGCTTGCTGATCAAAGCTACAAAAATTGGAGTGAATCCCCTGAAACCCCCGTTAAAGTGGTTAATGCCATATCAATTCCTCATGAGTCTTCCAACGTCACTGGAGAGCAAATGAGTGCTCTTGAAAGAAGGATTGACTATCTAATTGAAAGGCAAAGGAGAGCCCCTGAATGAATCCCTCGAGAAATGGTTAATTCCGCTAATTCCACTAACCACCCAACACCCTTCTCTGAATCCCCAAGTCGTGAGCAAAATCTCAATTCCGAACGGCGCTTCCGTTCTACTTCTCCAGTACCACTCTCACCGAGCTTTAAGGAACAAATGAGGGAGTATATGGCAGCCCATATGGAGAGATTAGCAAAATTTGAAGAGGAGGTTTATAGGCAGAGGGAGGAGATGCAGTCCAAGATAACGGAGATGATGAACTTGCTAAAAGAGTATACCAAAACAAAAGTTCCCGAAAAGGTACTAGTAAGAAGCAATGATTACCCTCCCACTTTGTTTGTTAATGCCATTTCCATTGTGCCTGATGAGGAGGGAACAGTGGAAGAGAAGGAAACAGAGAAAAGCAAGAAGGAGGAGGCTACAACCAATGACGAGCCCGAGACCATTGAGTACTACCTTAAGCATGAGATTAATAAGAAAACCATTGTTAACCAAGTGAACAACTTTAGGTATAATGAGATTCTTAGGAAAGCCCTAGAAGGAGAAATAACAGAAAATGAGTATGACACCATGCCTATTGGACCTATGTATGAGCTGATTCTGAAAAAACCAGTAACAAAAAAAGGAGAAACCACGGGGAACTTCGTGATACCATGTAGCATAGGTAACAATGATAATATAAACGCCTTAGCTGATCAAGGATCTGATGTAAACATTATGCCACTATCAGTCTATAATAAGTTGACTAGGGAGAAGCCGACCAAGACCAATCTTAGACTTTCCTTAGCAAATCACACATATGTCTACCCCATAGGAATAGCGGAGGATGTCTTAATTGAGGTAGCTAATATTGTCTATCCCGTGGAATTCGTGATTGTAGACATTGAGGAAGATAAAAATATGCCACTCATTCTAGGAACACCTTTTCTGGCCACTGCCAAAGCAACCATCAAATGCGGTGAGGGCATCATGATACTCAAGAGCGGCAAGGGATACGCTAGGATACCTATTATTCCAAGGTATACTTTAAAGATTATGGAGAAGATTGCGGATGAGAATCCACAAGTCCCTAACAATATGGTTAGGAAGAAAATTAACGATTGGGAAAGAGGGCTTAGAGATTTCATGGTTCAAGGACTACATGCAACGCTGTGGAAGCACGATAGAAAGTTAGGAAATAATGCTACCTCAATACCACAAATACATAGGAACCCTAAGGAATTTTTAGAGGGAGAAAAGGTACTTTTGTACAAGTCACGAATAAGAGCATTAAGAGGTAGAAACAAGCCAAGATGGTTTGAGCCCTATACAGTGAAAGAAACTAATCTAAAGAATAAAACCGTTGTTATAATAGACGACGTTGGGAAGGAATCCATGGTAAGCATACAATGTCTACGACCTTTTGATAAAGGATTAGTAAAAGAAGAAGGTGACGGTAACGAGATTACGTAGGGGCACGACTTCGAGTCTAGCTACAAGACTCATAAATAAAGAAAAGCGCTTCGTGGGAGGCAACCCATGCTTAATTGTTTGATGGTTTGTGTCGTATATCATTTATTGATTGTTTATTCTCATGTTTAAATTTGTAAAAATGATTTATTTTGTCTTTAACCTTGTCTTAATTACATATAAAGGTATTTTACATAATGGATAAGTGTAGGGAGGATTACACACGTTTTCAAAAGAAACGTGAACATGAGAATTTCAATTAATTAAAAGATATACATGTGTGTTTGTTCGAGTCAAACGCTTGTATCGAGTCATAATGGATGTTTTTGCAGAATTTTTTCCAGATTTTAAAGATAAAAATGTTCCGAAATTTTTTTCAGAAAATCGCAGACCAGTTTCTGTCAGGATAACCTGACGGCGTCAGGGTTGCAACCTGACGGCGTCAGGAGGAGCAGAAACAACTTACTACTTTTTCTCGTTTTCTGTGCTACTTATAAATTTTTGGAATTTTCCAGGTCTTAATTTTCCAGAAAATCTGTAAACATTCATTCCACAAGCATTATATCCTAGTTAGTAGAGTCTTATATATATTGTTACCGCCGATTTTACGCGAAGGTTTCGTTTGTTTTCTTCAAGTGTGCAGGTTTTGTTTATCAAGAAGAAGATATAAAAGATTGGAAGAAGCTTTTCACGCATAACATTCTTCTTGAAGAAAGATTTAACCACTACTTCACACGGATCCTACCGAGCTAATCAGGGGAGTATTAGTTTCTTTCGTTTTTAATTACCTTCCATTATCATAACTGTGATACTTTCGGGGAACATTGGGGACAATGTTCAGTCTAAGTGTAGGGAGGGAAAATAAAACGGGAACTTTGAAACTATATGCTTATCCTTGACTATTTGCCTTGTCCAATTTCATTTGTGTAATAAACCATGAGAAATATCGGTTAGGGTAATTTTGGCACCAAATTTAAAAATTTTCATGACATGTAGGAGTGGGCCATTAGTCTTAATAAAGCGTCTCATGGATAGAAAATTATATGACTAGCACAAAAACCCTTTACCACTTAAATTCCACCCAAAATGTGAGGATCGCCCTTAGATTAGTAGGAATTAAAGCATTCATCTTTAATGCTTAGAGTGTGAACCGGTAGTATAATAGATTCTAGAACTTGTTTTGTGATACATTCCGAGATCGCTAGTAAGACTACACTTGTGTAGTTAGGAATAACCAAATGATAAGAGGCATTAGGATAACCCTTGTTTGATACCTGTAATATAATTACTTCTTCCACATCGGTTGAGTAATTCCCCCACACCCTTGCGTTGTACTCATCTTTATTACACGATACCCCTAGTTAACCCCTCAGAGCCTATCCTTTTCGCGGTTCTCGTGATGTTTCGGTTTTCCGGAATATCAATGAAGAGCATTGTTTACAATCCACCCCCAAATGTACACCCAAATCGCCTTAGCCTACCTTGTATGCACTCACTTTTAGTGCATTATTATTATCATACTAAACCCTTAGTTCAATTATCTAGTTGCTTGCATAAGTTGCTAAGTCGAGTCATATCCTTTGTACATAGTTTTGGGACGATTAGGACTCATGGGAAAAGTTAAATTTTTTGAAATGACGGGAAGGGAACGTTAAATTCAAATTCCCTTTATTTGCGTAATAATGTACTCCAAGTGTTTTGATCTTTTCAATTCGGGTCAAATTAGTGTTAGAGTAATAAAAACTCAAGTGTAGGGATGTGCCTATAAATCCCTATTATTTTGATGTTATCGTAGAGGATGGTAGAGTAAAAGTGTATGAAAAAAAAACGGGCTACCATCCTACATCTATCTTTAAATTTATGTTTGTTTGTTTCAGTTATCTAGAGTTTAGAGTGTCGAGTCTTTGCTTAGCAACGCCATTCTTCTCATGCTTGTAACATAAAGATTTTTGACTTGCCACCACTAAATCGCCTATCCCACAAAACCCTTTGTTTCCTTACCGTAAGCCTAACGTTACAACCCTTTAAAAGACCTCTTGGGTAGTTTTTCCTAGGTGCTTACGCCAAAGCGATGGAGGTTTGATCTAGTCTCAAGCCTATGGTAATCTATGTACTAGGACCGGTTAATGAGTGTTTATCTTCCATTTCCAACTTGATATATTTCATATACACCCGAGAGATGTGAGTATCCAAACACCCCTTGTGAGGTGCTAGTATGTAATTTCCGTGCTTGTTATGACTTTTGCGGGGCTTATATATGTTGTGAATTGTTCTAAACTAATGCTTCATGACCCCTAACTTATAAATTAATTGGCTAAAAGCACATTTGCTTGAGAACGAGCAAATACCAAGTGTAGGGATATTTGATAAGGATTTAAAAGGTACACTTTTGAGGGGTCATTTAAGCCCTTAATTGATCACTTTTGTATCCGTTACTAGTTAATTTCGCTCCTTTTCACTTTTTAGGTCTCTTGAAGGCAAATTACTGCAATGACACTTATTCGGACAAAAAGGCGCGCATATACGAAGAAAATGGCCAAAGTCAATAATCGAGACACTCAAGCTGCTGGAACTGAAGGGGGACGGCGTCAGCGCTTAACTGCGACGCCGTCGCGACATGTTTTGTGATGACTTAGTAGCCAAATTGCTTATTTACAAGTGACGGCATCAGGTTTTAAAAGAGTAGGGCGTCGCAGCTCAGACGGCGTCAGAGACTGAAGGCGACGGCGTCACAGGCATAAGGTAACGCCGTCACAATGATAACGTGGCCAAGACGAAACCCTAATGACGGCGACCCGACGGCGTCACAATTAAAGAGTGACGCCGTCGCAGTTTGTAACACTATATATAGAATCCGAAATTTTCAGTTTTAAGGAGGTAGTTTTGTGGAGTAAAAACCTAAACCGAACCAAGGCTGTCTTGGGTAGTATATTAGGGTTCCATACCCTATTTTTCAACAAGATAAGTGTTTTACTTCATTGATTCAATCATGTCTTCAATTGTTTGGGTGTATGCTTGCATGTTCCCCATGTCCGGCTAATTTACTTGTGTGTTTGCTTAGATATATGAAACCTAGTTATTGAATATTGATTGGTTGTCTCTTATCTTAATTGTGATTGGCCTAGTATTTTGATAGGTCATCCGTTGTGTTATTAATGCTTGATTAATCTTTGTTGAACCTTAGCTTATAGTTACTAGTGGAATTGTAGGCTAAACATCCAAAGATCACCTTAGTCTTAAGTTTACGAATCCTAGAGAGTTCGTAGTCATTAACGTTAGGTAACTTCAAAGAGTTAGGGATAAATGTATACCTTATGACCTTAGAAACACAACGCGTTAAGAATAAGGACGTGACAATTCAACTATCAATAGGAGATAACTAGGGAGTAATAACATCTAAGCAAATACATTTTTAACTATCATAAGAGCACACATCAGTTAGACATAGACTACACTCACCTTAGATTAGATAATTAGATAAGTAGAAGTAATCGGTAGGAATACCAACCCCCAAATCCAATACCCCGAGATTCGTAATTTCCATTTTCTAAAAAACATAAAAAAGATAAAAAAATTAATCTTCCTCAACCCCAACCTTAGCGTAGTAATTTCTCACTAGCATTCCTATTCCCCTAGAGAACGATATTAATACCTGTGGCTTACCCTAATACTACACTACAACGATTAGGTTCACTGCCTAGGGTGTTATAAAACTTGCTCGACGAAAAGGAAGTTCCTTTGACCCCGAACGCGCTACGTAAGCGTATCAGATAGTCAACTAGTGCATTCTAGGACATGAATACGTTTTTAGGACGTTCAAGCTCGCAACACTAACTGAAAAAGCAAGTTTTCCTAACCTAACGTGTAACAACCACTTAAACAAGAGACGACACATAATAGTTAACAACTAGGTTTCATTAGATCTAAGCAAACAATATAATAAATTAGCTAGACATGAAAAAGATAATGAAACAAGTAAAGATAATTGAACTTAAACATAATGATAGAAGTAATCAAGAGACTTATCTCTTGTGGAATGAGGGTATGAACACCCTAAGTTACTGTAAAAACCCTAAAAAACTCGTACACCAACTTTTCTCCCAAAGTGTGCACACTAAATGCTGAAAATTCTAAAACTATATATAAAATTATACTTGCGACGACTTCACTTTATAATTGTGATGCCGTCAAGTCGCCGTCATTAGGGTTTCGTCTGTTCCAAGTCAGTCTTGTGACGGGGTTGCTTTATTCCTTCAGACGCCGTCCTAGAATCTCTGACGCCATCCCCTTATGAATTTTCCAGGCCGTCACTTTATAATTTTCACAGAGAATTCCAGCTCCTTTAACAAGTGACGGCGTCACTTGTAATTTCTTCATTTTTCCACTAAGCCGTCTATAGTAAAATCTGGGCAGTTTTGATACTTTTATTTGCAAGTGACGGCGTCACCTTGTAGAATGTGACGCTGTCTGGTGCCTTTTTCTAGACTTTTCATGACTTGGTCGTTTTCTTCACATTTTCATCCCTTTTCATCCAAATAAGCATGTTTTTCTGATTTTGCTTCCAAAGTACCTAAAAAGTGAAAAGGACCGAATTTAGGCAATATTTGATCATAAATATATTAGTTTATGGCTTAAATGACCCCCTAAAAACGTATGTTTTAAATCCTTATCAAATATCCCTACACTTGTGATTTGATTGTCCTCAAGCAAATGTGCTTTTGTCTAATCAATTTACAAGCTAGGGGTCATTTAACATTGGTTTAAAATAGTTTACAACAAATACAACCTCTACAATAGACATAAAAAGCACGAAAATTATACACTAGCACCTCACATATGGTGTTTGGATTCTCTCATCTCTCGGGTGTATAATGAATTATCACATGTATGAAAATGGAAAATAACACTCTCTATCTGTCATAGCACATAGATTACCATAGGCTTGAGATTAGATCAAACCTTCACTGCTTTGGCGTAAGCACCTAGGATAAACTATCAAAGAGGGCTTTTAAAAGATTGTAATGTTAGGTGTGAGGATATAGAAAAACACAGATTTTTTGGATATGAGGAATTTACAGGTGGCAAGTAAAAAATCTAAGCTAATTACATGTAAAACGAGGCGTTGCTAAGCCAAGACTCGACTTACTAAACTAACTCTTTTTGTATTTTTCTTGACACTTTCTCGACTTAAAAATAAATAAAATATAAAAGCGAGATGGTAGCCCGTATGTTTTTCTCTTTTTTTTTTTTTTTTTTTCTTTTTTTTCATTTTTTTTTTCAATTTTTTTTTCATACACTCGTACTCTACCATCCGCAAAACATAACATCATAGCAAAGGGATTTATAGCAACTTCCCTACACTTGAGTTTTTATTAAACTAAAATAATGACCCGAATTGCATGGATCAAAACACTTGGAGTAATTAATTACGTAGACATGAGAAATTAAATTTGACTTTCCTTCCCGTTACTCCATAATATACTACTTAACTCATGATCATCCCAAAACTGTATGTACACAAGATATGACTCGATTTAGCAACCATGTAATCAACTAGATAATTAAACTAAGGGTTTAAACATATTACAATAATGCACTAAAGATGAGTGCATACAAGGAAGACTAAGGCGATTTGGGTGTAACATGTAGGGTGGATTGTAAATAATGTTCTTCATTGATATTTCAGAAACCGGAACATGACGAGAACCGCGAAAAGATAGGCTCCGAGGGGTTAACTAGGGGTATCGTGTACTAAAAATGAGTATATCGCAAAGGTGTGGGGTAATTACTTAACAGATGTGGCCAATGTAATTATTTAAATAGGTTAAAACAGGGGTTATCCTAATGCCTCTTATCATTTAGTAAATCCTAACTACACGAATGTAGTCTCACTAGCGATTTAGGAATGCATCCAAAAACAAGTTCTAGAATCTACATACTACCGGTACACTCAATAAGCATTAAAAATGAATGCTTTTATCCTACATATCTAAAGGCGAACCTCACATTTTGGGGTGTAATTTGAGTGGTAAGGGTTTTTGTGCTAGTCATATAACTCTTATCCATGAGACGATTTATTAAGACTAAAGTTTTGCTCATATATGTCATAAAAATTAAAAATTTTGTGCTAAAATTACTCTAACAAGTATTTTTTTTTTTTGTTTATTACACTATTACTAAGAACAAGACAAATATCAAGCGAGCAAATAGTGTCTAAGGTATCCCTTTTTTTCCCTCCCTATACTTAAAATGAACATTGTCCTCAATTTTACCCGAAAGTATCACGGTTATGATAATAGGAAGTAAAAAAAGAGAAAGAAACTAGTACTCCAAGAAGAATAAGCCAATCATAAGTGTTGCTCCCATTGTGCACTCGCATCTTCTTGTCCAATATAACCTTTAAATTCTAAGAAAATGAACACGAAACCTCGCGTAAAATCGGCGGTAAAACTATATATAAAACATATCTAAACTAGAAAGCGAATAAGATATAATGCTTGCAAAATAGATGTTTGCAGGTTCCTGAAAAATTAAAAAATTCTGGAAAATTTTAGAAATGCAGTTTCGACATAAAAACGAAAATCTGAAAAACTGTTTGCTACAGTACCTGACGCCGTCAGGTTATAGATCCTGACGCTGTCGGGATTGACCTGACAGAATTTTAAACTTTGTTTTCTGGAAAATTTTACCTCTTTAGAACCTGAAAACTACCGCAAAACAACTATTGTGACTCGATACAAGTATTTGACTCAAACAAACACATAAATATATGCTTATCATGTATTGTTAATTTCATGTTCAATTTTTGTTCTAATAAACAAATGTAATCTTCCCTACACTTATATTTTTGTAAAATACCTTTATATGTAAGATTTTTCTTACATTATTGTTAACAACTTACAGTTTAAAGCTTACAAAAATTTTGTAGTTTATAATATACAACTTACAGATACTTTTGTTAAATATGCCCTTAATATTAATGTTTTAAATACATATATCCGTAGAAGATAGTCAAAGTCAATGAAAAGAGATGTTGAAGTTCTATCTAAACGTGTATTAGAGTCATCGTGGATGATTCGAATTTCCTTATAGAAATAAAAAAAATCGAAACTTTAATCCTTATTTTAAGTTCTAAAAAGAGATCGACTTTACCAATATATTTCTGCTACCTTAAGTTCTTTCTTTTTTGTTTCATAATTCAAAACTAGAATTCAAATATAATGACTGACTTTCAAAAACTAGCTAGTAATGTAGGGGATATAGGGTAATAACGAACACCAGTGGATATACTTAATCTCTGAAAGGCGTGTAATCACTTTCAGATCAAATCAATTTGGCGGTTCTACCAAATTATTCAATCGGATACAATTCAGAGAATGAGAATTTTCTGTATGTGTGTGTCTGAGATATCAGAACCAGTTAGTTAATAAAAACGACCAAATAACCATATATAATGAAGATACGGGATAACTGCCAAATGCAGTTTTAGGGTTTCAAGTTGTCAATTTGTGTCCCTCAATTTCCGAAACTTAATTCTGAGGAACAACACTTCAGCAGAATCAATGGCTTCAGCAGAATCCATTGTATTTCAGCAGAAACACAACTTCAGCAGAAACCATTGTTTTCGGCAGAAATGAAAATTCAGCATGAATTCTTTACATAACAACTTAGTGGAAATAAAAAAATTTCCAAGCTGCTCGACCCCAGCCAGGGGCTCTGCCCCTTGGACCCTGCCAGGGGCTGCCGCCCCTTGGACCCTGCTACCAGGGGCGCTGCCCCCGGACCCCCGTCCCTTAGGGGCTTCGCCCCTAAGATCATAATAAATTCAAGTAGGTGTGCACTCCGCACCACCAAACCTAAATGATGTATTATTATGATGAAATTGGTCAAAACAAGTTAATCCAATTACACTAAAAAATCCAACAAGTAACCCCCTCAAAATTCGACTTGAGGATATCAAACTGGCCACCAACAACTTTGCGAACGATAATTTCATTGGGCAGGGTGGATTTGGTAGAGTCTACAAAGGCCAACTCAAATCAAGCTTCGGTGAGCCAGACACCGACGTTGCTGTTAAGATGTTAGACGTTAAATATGGTCAAGGACAACATGAGTTCGGGAATGAGATCCTCTTGCTCGCTAGTTACAAACACAATAACATTGTGTCACTTGTTGGATTCTGTGATGAAGAAGGTATGGAAGCCCTTATTTACAAGCACGAGGTTCATGGGAGCCTTGATAGGCATCTAGCCAATACGGACCTCACCTGGGAGCAGCGGCTTCAGATATGTCTTGGTGCAGCTCATGGACTCGAGTATCTCCATGGCAGTGAGGGTGCAAGAGGACATAGGGTGATACACCGAGACATAAAAAGCTCCAATATTTTGCTAGATGCAAATTGGGAAGCAAAAATTTCAGATTTCGGATTGGCTAAATTAGGCCTGACAGGCCAAGAGATAAGTGTTATGTACACCAATGCGGCTGGCACTATTGGCTATACTGATCCACAATATCATAAAACAGGTATACTAACAAAAGAATCTGATGTGTTCTCTTTCGGCGTGGTAATGCTTGAAGTCTTATGTGGGAGGCCTGGATTTGTTGACTATCACGATGAGCGTCGCTTCCTAGATACATGGGCGAAAACTTGTGATCAAGCGGGAGAATTACATAAACAAATCATCCCTGACCTCCTTAAACAAATGAACTCATTATCATTAAAAAAATTCTCCAATATTGCTTTTGAGTGCCTGAATGATGATCGGAAAAATCGGCCAACGATGACATATGTCGTCCAAGAACTAAAAGCGGCATTAGAACTTCAAATTGTAAGTCTGATTTTTCAAGAAAGAAATTTGTGATTTCATTGCAATCTTATTAATATACGAATTTGTAATCACAAATTTTATGTTATATGATGCTAGGGGCAAGTTGTGCAAACCGAGTTGTGGGGATCGAACAATGGTGGAGATCCGTGGTCGTATCTGTTTATCAACAATCAAAAGCTTAGGAAAATAATCATACGTCACGGGGAATTAATCATACTGCATCACAGGGAATATTGCATACATTCAATCACTTTTATTGTGGAAGATATCAATGGTTCGTCGTATTCTTCTAAACGATATGGTGGAGATGGGCCCCTCAACTATACGATTTCTGATCTCTCCAATTCGCAGGTGATCCATGTTAATGCGAACTATGAGATTTCTGAGGTGAGCAACTCTTATCCCTCAAATTCGCGGGTGATCCAGGAGTATTAATTTTTTTAGCATTATAAGTATTTGAGTAATTTCGACTTAAATTTATAAAACTTTCTTCGGCTTGAAAAAGTATTACTACGTAGTATGTTTAAATGCGTTTATCCAGCTCATCACTAGATCTACTATACCTTTAATTAACCTTATATGATTAGTCCATGCACATGAACCTTATTTTTATCTTTTCTATGGACTTGATGCTCTAATGAGAAGTCTATATGGCTGGATTCCAATTCACCATGGACATGATCAGCTGACCTTCATTGGAGATGCTCCTATAGTCCTATGTGTCGATAAAGAAACTGAAATCTCATTTTGAAAATGTTTGTTGTGTTTTCATAGATTATCCTGGATGTTGACGAAGAAGTTATTGCATGGGATATCCGGAACAGTTGGGACATGGGATCCTCTGGATGATAAACTAATCTCCTCGTTGTGTTTCAAGACAAACAAAAAGAGCTACTCGATCAGTTGGTGAGCCTAAACATATAATTTCTGAGTTCTCAAAATCATGGGACATGGGTTCACTTGTCGGGTTTCATGGCCGTTGTGGATATTACTTGGATGGATTTGGTTGTTGTCTGAAGACTTGGAACGCTTCTATCTAAATCTATTGAAAGGATTGTTATATTCTTAAACTGTCATATTGTTCTTTGTTGTTATATATAAAGCAACATAACTGTTTTCATGTGCAAATAAAAATCACAGACAATCAAAAACGGAGTAAAGGATTGGTAACAGAAATCACTTTATACAAGTTATTGTGTTTTCTATATTCAAATTAAAACTAATAATCATCCGTTAATTGTTTGGAACGCTTCTCAATTAAATCGTTAATTCATTCACTTACGGAGTTACGGACGTCAACAAAACCTAGATTGGATCCGGTACACCTCTTTTCAACATCTTTTTTATTTGGTGGGTGTTGTGTTCGAAATAAGCCAACCCAGTTACCTTCGATCTTCCAGTTCAACAACAGTGAGTGTTGTATATGAAAGGTGGGAATCGTATTAGGTAGTGACGGTTTCACAAATTCGAAACATGGTACGTCTTTCAAATACTTGGTATTCAATTCCTTACACTCACCTTTGATTTCTTTTACATAAGTTACCTAAACTAGATTTGAATTATTATAACAAAGTCTGTTACTCAATGCTAGGATTGTAGGGATCGAACTCACATGAACCAAATTATGGGGATCATTTAACCATATACATCACGACCCACGACGTTTATATGATTGGTTTTATGTCAAAAAACGAGCATGGTCGTTCTTCTCAATGTCATAGAAATGTGTAAGCTACTCAATGAAGGTTATAATAGCTTCGCAGGAGGACAAATTATTCATCTTCTTTATGGGGCCGGGTAAATTGAAAATGTTCAAATATCGATGTAGTTTTGACATTTTGATTTAATTAACTACTATTTTTCAGTATGGACAAACTTTTATGGTTACGAAATTTCATACTGTATTAAAATATCAACATTCATGACAGATGAACTTTTAGGTGAACAAAGAAGTAATTTGAATATCAGGAACATCCAATAAACATCTTAGCGGTTTTCCACTAATCTCGTTGTTGACCATTACGACTTATAAAAAGTGAATGTGTACGTTTTAATAAGGAGACAGGTTTGTTTGCTGGCTTTAGTGGCCGTTGTGAATCCTACGTCCATAGCTTAGGTTGTGTTAGACAATGGCGGGTTTGAGAATTCAAAGCAGTGAACGCTAATAACGTACAATTAGCATGCCAATAACTGTTCATTAATTTGGATTTTATACTATATGTTTGGTAGCTAAAAATACTTCAAGGGAAGCTTTGTAGGTCTAGCACTACTCTGTAGGAATGACAATATCGTCTCATGTGTACCAAAAAAAGTACAGAGTGTTGGTTTATATACTCCAAAGTCAAAGCTTGACTTAGAAAAGTCAAAGTATAAGTAACTAACCAGTTTTAACAAGCTTTGAACTGATGTTAACTGATGTGTTCATTTATACTTAAAAGGTTAAATTATTAACTAGTGATATTCTAGTTTAGGTACCACCAAAATGATTATCATACATTAATTTCTATCATTCTAGTTTATAAGAAGTGGGATATATATAAGTGGCTACAGGTACACCAAAACACGTCGACCCATTTAGCTAACTCATTTGTTTGCAACCATAAATTTATTTATATTTTATCCATATTTCAATAGACGAGTCCAATTTGGCATCTTGATCGATGTCTCTAATTCAAGAGCTAGACCACCTCAAAATCCCACTTGAAGACATCAAATTAGCGACCGACAACTTTTCCAAGGATAATTTCATCGGTCAGGGTGGATTTGGGAGGGTCTACAAGGGTCAGCTCCCTCACTCAACCACCATGGTTGCTGTAAAACGGTTAGATGTGACACGTGGGCAAGGACAACACGAGTTCTTGATGGAGATATCAATGCTTGCTAGTTACAAACACGAGAATCTTGTTTCTCTTGTTGGATTCTGTGACGAAGATAATGATAAAATCATTGTTTATGAGCACGAGGTTCGTGGAAGCCTTGATAAGTACTTGGCTATCACGGATCTCACATGGGTGCAACGTCTTCAGATATGTCTTGGTGCTGCTCATGGACTTAATTATCTTCATAGTGGTGTGGGAGAAGGGCATAGAGTGTTACATCGTGACATAAAAAGCTCTAATGTTCTGTTAAATGAGAATTGGGAAGCTAAGATTTCTGATTTTGGGTTATCTATAATAGGTCCAACAAATCAAGAGTTTACTTTTCTTGTCACCAATGCATGCGGCACACGTGGTTATGTCGATCCATCATATGAAACCACTGACATACTAACAAAAGAATCTGATGTGTACTCATTTGGTGTGGTACTATTTGAAGTTTTATGTGAAAGGTTTGCATTTATCATTGAATACCATGATGATCATCGGTTTTTATCCAGATTAGCAAAACTTCATTACAAAGAGGGAAAATTAGATGAAATTATTGCCCCCAATCTACGTAAGCAAATGAAGCCAGATTCGTTGCGTACATTCTCTAGAATCGCATATCAATGCTTGAAAAAGGATCGTAAAGAGCGCCCAACCATGGGATTAATTGTTAAAGAATTACAGAACTCATTAGAGCTTCAAATCGTAAGTTATTACTGTAGTGAAATATGCAAATATTTGAGTTTTAGTGGGTATATATGTAATTCTCCCTATCTTTATAGTGTCATGAGAATCTGAACTTTGTAATTTGATGGTAGGGTTGTCAAAGAATCACGCGAATCGGGCTATGGGGATCTAGCACAGGCGGAACTCCATGGTCATTGCTGCTTGATAACAATCAAAAGCTTAGAAAGATAGAGATAGATCACAAAGATTGGATTTATTCTATCATTTTTACAACTCAAGACTTTAGTGGTTTGTTGCAATCTTCTAAACAACATGGTGGTGCTAGTGGTTACAGAGGTGGCAAAATATCTGAGGTATGGTTAATTTTTGAAGATAAAATTATATTCGATTTTAACAATTTAATATAGTGCTTAGAAAACTTTGCTTAAAATGGATCAAACATTACATGGTGGCCTTTATAATGACATTGTAATGATTGATTTTTGAAGATAAATTTTGATGTCGACGAAGAAATAGTTGGAATAGACGGAACAGTTGGAGTGACAACTGGACGTCATGAAGGCTTTAAAGTAATTTCGTCGTTGTGTTTTTTTACCAACAAAAAGACGGACGGGCCTTTTGGTAAACCAACGGGGACTAGCTTTTCGGTACCATGGGATGCAGGTTCATTTGCGGGGTTTTATGGTCGAGGTGGCCTTTACATAGATGGTTTAGGTTGCTATTTGAAGGGAACAATGTGAACCTATTTTCACTGTAAATTCTTTGTATAAAATGTATTTTTTTTATTTTTTTAACTTTTTGTGATGTACAATATTTATTCGAAAGATTACGGAAAAGGCTAGCCAATGTCGGCCCAAAAGCCGAAAATATCTCATTCTACAAAGGACAAAATGGGGTAACAAAAGGTTATATATATATATGATAAATGGGCCTGAAACATGATCATTGATCAACCTAAAAAGTCCAATAGTATATTCATAGTTCATACGATGGACAAAGTGTTGTACATGTGAAGTTCGGGGTTTGTGTATTGGTATATACACCCTCAACTTCACATATCATCCAGCAAAAGAAATCTTACAAAAAAAAAAATGTATATCTGACTTCACATATCATCTGTAAAACATTTTGTCCATCGTATGAAGTTATGAACTATGTATTGGTATCTTCATACTCCTGCCATTTCATAAATATAGTGTTAAATAACCAAAGAGTTCATGGCCCAAAGAGTTTACTTAAGACATATGAGATAATTTGTGGTTATATAATGTGAGATAGATAGTTATCGTTCTAAAAAAATAATAATAAATAAATAAATAGTATTTGCTTTTGACTAAAGGTAGCTCAAGAGTAAAGCTACTAAATCTATCACTTTAGACCCTCACTTTTAAGGCCCTTGATTTCTAAAGCATCATTATGTATAAACTCGTCACATATGTTCTTTATCATCACCTTTAGGGCCAATATCATCTTTTAGGGTAATGGGAAAAAATAAATCAAGCTCATTTTGCAATTCACTCCTTAAAGACTAATATATAGGATTGTAAATGAACGATCACTTGTGAATTGTTCAAATAATGATTATTTTTATATGTTTTATACTCTTTTGGTCATGTATTTTTTTATTTTTTTAGTGTGTTGATAAATGAATACGAAAAAACTGTTCAAAGTATTCATGTAGGGTGTGTTTAGATTAATTGTTCACGAACAAACACGTACAAGCCAACTTGTTTCGGTCCACTTTGTCGTCTTAGCCCTACTTCTAGTTCATCGAAACAAGGACCTTTGGTTTCTCAATTTGTCATATTAGTTTTGGATTATGACTAGTTCTCAATTTACTAAGCATTCATGGTTTTCTAGTTAGACGTTATATTATTCCGATAACTGTATTAAAACATAGTAAATGATCGAAAAGACCCTATTTCTAAACTTTGCTTTAGGTCTCGATAAGGCTTAAGCCGCGCCTACTCACTTAATCTTAATGATATCATGTTGACTTTTTGGTCTATGTAATTCAGAAACAATACATTTTCCACGAAACCGAGTACTCCACTTTAAAATAAATTTTGAATTGTATGGTCGGTCACTTTGAAATTAGACAAAAATACAACATGAGTGTAAGAAACTTAATAATATATATTTTTTATGACTAACCTACAATTAAATTGAATAAATCGCATATGGTAACGTCACTGGCCCATTTTAATTGAAGGGTAAAAACACCAACAAATTTAAGCGAAAAGACCAAGAACATACAAACGCCATTTTTTATTCGTTATTTGGACCCCTAATCTCTTGGAATTGCGTAGTTAGAAAGTCACTAACTTGCATGGCCAAATAGCTCACGTCTTATATATACAACGATCGATCTCATTCACCCTTTTATCACCCATAAAAACTTCTTAGTCGCCATAGATTTTCTATGTTAGATTCTGGTTGTTTATTTCATCTATAAGAAAAACTCCAATGACGATCATTTTACAAATAATCGGCTTTCATGACTGTGAAGGCTGTACACTAAAGGTCAAGAACGCACTGCGTAAATTTGGAGGGGTCAAATTGGTGGAATTCGACCGCGAAACTGGTAAAGCCATTGTCTCAAGCACTAGGAGTCCCGAAGATATAAGACACGAACTGGAACGTAAAATGAAGAAACCAGTTGAAATTGTACCACAAGAAGCGATCGTCCCGATAAACCAAAACCCTCCTAATTCTATTGTATCTTCTGTCCTACCAACACAACCAACTTTCAATATTCAAGATTTAGGTGATGTGGTGAGATTGTCCGAGGGCTTGGATAGCATAGAGATTACACATACGAATACAATGAGGATCACCTTTAACCGTCGGACGAACCCACCCTATGCTACACCGCAACCTAGAAGGAATAATGGTTTTTATATGGAAGATGTTGGTTCTGCAAGTCCACGACAATTGCCACGAGCCCGGGGGGCCACCGTATACCCGTCAGCCCCGCCAATGTCCTCGGCAGAAGAAGAAGATGAGTTTGTTTATGGGTATCCACCCGAACAATGAACATCACTGATAGAATTTGTCATGTATATAGTGTGAGATTGTTATAATTTGTTTTTCTTAAAAGAGTTGTGGGTACTCTAGCTAAACATTATGCGAGCATGTATCTACGTGTGTACAGTGTACTTTTAAATTTTGTGTGTAGTTATGTACGTTTTAATTTGTTGTAAATTATAAATAAAAGTTTTGTACGTTTGAAAGTTTTAATATCTTCGACGTGTTAGTTTTTTGAGTTGTTAAAATCATCTAGTTACATAGACCTAAAGTCAAGATGTCTAAATTATTAAAAGATACACATGAATATTCTAAAGTATCAAATTCGTTTCCAAAATGGTACTTAAAGGAATAATAATTTTTGTACTTTGATTTACTTTCTTTCATAAAAACAAAATAAATAAATAAATCTATCTCTAAAATAATATACAATCATATCATTTCTATATTTTAACAGGAATCCAATAATAAAAGTACATGTTAACTTATGTTCTATGTTTAATTCTCAAAAATATATACCATTTTTTATCTAGATCAAACGTCATATATCAAAGTCGATTTTTATTGTCAATTCAGAACTAATAGGAAACTACGTAAAAAAAGATTGTAATAATGTTATTTTGATAGAAGATACATGAAAATAACAGGGGAAATATATTAAGTATGTTTATTATATGATTTTGCTAACCGAAACACGTTACACGTCTAGTTAGTTAGTTAATTGTGACTTGTGAGGTTAAAGGCCGTAAATCACCACAAACAAAATCAAACGAAAAAGATCAAGAACTTATTTAGAAATTTAGAACGTACAAAATATATATTTTCTAATTGTTATGTAAACTCGTAATCTTCTTTGTATATATATACCTTTGATCGAATACACCTTTTCTATGTACCAAATTATATTTTCTTCTACGTTAAGACTTATATCGATCTCCTTAAAACGTTCTCCAATATTTCGATTTAACTAGACATTTCCAATGACAATAAGTCTTCGGATAGTTGGCTTTCATAACTGTTATGGTTGTACAAGAAAAGTCCAAAAGGCATTGCGCAAAATTGGTGGTGTCGAGTTAGTAGCATTCGATCCTGAAAATGGGAATGCCATAGTCGCGACTGCTAAACTACCTGAAGTTATCCAATACGCTCTCGAGGCCAAGATCAAGAAAAAAGTCATCATTGTTTCACAAGAAGTAACCATGCCTACAAATCAAACTTTCGATCTTCAAAATTTAGGTTTGGATAGTGTGGACATGACACGTTCGAATATGGTCAGGTTCAACTTTAACCACCATGACAGACCACCGGTGTTTATACCTCAATCGCACGGCAATAATGGTTTTCATACGGAAGATGATGTGGATTATGAGTATGCAAGTCCACAACCATTGCCTGGAGTGCCAGGAGCGCCATCATGGGCCCCCACAGAGCCATCAGCCCCACCGATGCCCTCATCAGAAGGCGAGGTTGTTTATGGGTACCCACCTGAACATTACGGGTACTCAGCAACTCGTAACCATGATCATGATGGTCCAAATGGGTGTTGCACAATTATGTGAGAAATTTTAGAACTTTTGTAATTTATTTATATACGCTTTTTTGGTCATGTTTTGTTTAATGGACTACTTAATTATAAGTCTCGTGCACGCACGTGATTTACACATGAATCAAATTTAATCTAGATTTTTTATTTAATATACGGATATATTAGAATTTGCCCGTATTTAATGTTTTATAATTGTGATATGAGTACAACTAATTATTATGCATAAGTTTTCTATTACAGTAATATTTTGCAAAGATTTTTGTTTGGTGGAAGATTTAACTTTGTATAACTGACATAAGTGTTGAGCTTGATGTTATTTAATTTAAGAGTAAAATACACCGTTCGTCCCTAAACTTGTCAAAAAAACATCACAGTGGGTTGTACCTTGGCATTTTCATCATCGTGAGTCCTTTTATCAAGCTTTTTGATCATGCTGAGTCCGTTGACCCATTATCCTTCGATCAACACCGTTATTTTCCGTATGCTTTTGTTTTTAGTCAGAGGGCATAATGGTCATTTCATAAATTAATTTAGGTACACTAAACTAAACGCTTCTAGCTAGCACCTGACTAGGGCTACAGTGATTTCTACCTATTAATATTCCCTTTTTTCTTATCACCACTCATCCCTAACCTTTCTTTTCTCCAAAAATCTTATCTCCTTCATATCATCATCCTTTCCAATCTGAAAAAATGGTTCGCTGTTGGTACAGGCAAGCAGCTGTAGTTCGTACTTGCTGGAACAATTTACATCCAGGCCGTAGGTTTTTTTGTTGTCCCGTAAGTACATTTCTCATTTTTTGATATGTATGTTGTTAGTACATAACTCATTTTTGGATATTTATGTTATAAGGTTAATGAATAGTAACAATGGTGTTTATGTATATTTTGTAACTTTTAATTAGTTGTTAGTGTGCATATACATTTTTAGTTTAGATTACAGTAACAATGGTGGTTTTATTTAAAAACTAACTTTTGTTGTGTATATTTTAGAATTCGTCTTGTCGGTTTACCATCTGGTTGGACCCAGCAATGTGTCCTAGATCAAAGGTTGTCATCACTGAGCTTTACAGGTCCAAGAATGAACTCGAAGCAGCCTTGCAGTCATGCCAAAGAGACCTATTAAGGTCCAAAAATGAACATGAAGTTGCACTTCAATCGTGCCAAACACACATTCTTGCTCAAGAGAAGAATGTGTGGAAATGGAAAACCTTATGTGTCATCTCTTTGCTGGTTGAAATAACTTTGTTGGTTTTCTTAATGATCTAATGTGTAGGTAGTTTGGTGGTGATTCGTTGGGTTTTGTGTTTTGTAGAATGGTGTAGGAAAAGTTAATGTATTTTGTTTCTCTTTTGAATAAAAATGGTACTTACTTATCTACTTACTGATTATAAGGCTTTTTTTGGAAGATGTTAATTAATCACACCTCCTTGGTTGACTATTAGCTATTGTACTCCTTTTCTTTGTTTGGTCCTACAAATTTATTCCTTTATATGTTTGGTCATTGCAAAAAAAAAGTGTTACATACATCCGTAAATAGACTAACATTATCCAAGTCAAAGCACATATCCAAGTAACATGATCCAATTCGAAACTTATATCCAAGTATCAAAGATGGATGAACAGACACCACTTTCGAGTATGAACATAAACTTGCTCGGGTGTCTGTTCATCCATCTTTGATTCTTCATTGGTCTGGTGCAATATATATCCAAGTGCTTTTGAGGGGTCTTCTAATGCTTTTGATGGGTCTACAAGTGTTGTTAGGGTTGTTAGAGGTCCTGCAAGTGTTGTTAGGGGGCCGACACATGTTGTTGGGGGTGTTAGGGGTTCAAAAATTCTTTATCCACAACATAGAAGGGCATTCAAAACAGTTGGTGGTGTTAATTTTGCAATATCTAGTGCATCAGGTTCAGTACCAAGCATAATTGTAACAGGTTTAGAAGCAAAAAGAAATGTACAACAAAAGGTTAGAAAGGGATTTACTAATTGGCTTGATTATGAAAGTGAAGGGATTATATATCAAACTACAACATTTGTAAAGTGAATCTATTCCATCTGCAAGTCAAGGAAATCCATTTGACATACCAACTGAAACTACAACATCTGCAAGTGAATCAACTCTTCATTTGACATACCAACTGAAACTACAACATATGCAAGTAAATCAACTCCATTTGCAAGTTAAGGAAATCCATCTAACATACCAACTCAAGCTGGTATTTAACTTTTGAATAGTCAATTTTCATGTGTAATAACATTAATTGACTTTCTAAAAGTCAACAGTTATTATGACTATAAGCTTGCAACACTTTGTAGAAACGGGTAAAGTGAAATTAAATAGGAAAATGGATACATTTAAAACTCATTATCATATATACTAACATGAGATGATTTCATAGATAATGCAAATAGATATATTTACAAATGCATAAAATTTGTTAGTCTACAAAGTACAGAAATGCACATTTTTTTTAAAAAGAAAATATTATCTGTGAATTACATATTATATGAAAAACATTGTCTTTGAAATACTTAACACATATGATCTATGATGAAGCCATTCTTGCTGCTAAAATCTTCTTCTTAGTCCACATTGGTTTTGAAGTCTCGGATGCAGCAGAACCAACATCCACTTGACTTCCAGATTGATATTGGACCACAATTGCTTGAACTGCACTATGACATTGAGAATTAGATGGAACCATATTTGCTTGAACATGGCTTTCGTATTAGTCACTAGATGAATGAACATGACTTTTAGACTGACCACTAGTTGCTTGCACATGAGATTAAGCGTCAATTTGACCTTAAGCTTGGTTATTTGCTGCAACCTTTTTACTTTTAACATGTGTCTTCTTCTTTGATGCAACATTTGGCTAGGAACATGAACCTGTTTTTTGAGACTGACATCTACTGCCTTGACTTCCAGTTACACCTCCTTGTCTAAGACATGTTCTCTTGTTATGTCCAACATTGCCACAAATACCACAAACTACACTCCTACTATCTTTATCATTATCATCATTTTCAGTAGTTGCCCTATCTCTTTTCTTTCTTGGCCTACCTTTTGGTTTATGATGTTTAGGTGAAAGAATGCTTGTGGGCATATTTTAATTTTTACAATGTCGATAACTAGCTATAGGTTTGATGGTGTGTTTGTAAGTTTCCTGCCAAGTCTTAAGCAAGTAACATGGATGGACCCATGATTTTACAGATCCTACTTGCATTCCTCTGAATGCCATATAGCGATTGGTAGCAACAACATGTTTACATGGCATACATGTAATCTCCAATATTCTATATGTGTAATCCCTAGCTTCAACATTCACAACACACTTATCTCCCCTTCCACTAACCTGATACCTTTCTTCTTCAATCCGTAACACACTATATTTATAAGCCTCTTTCTTAATCAAGTCTAACATGTGTGTTGGCTTTGGGGTCCAACACTCTTGTCAATTACATTCACAACATTGACTAATCTATTCATTCATTATTCTTTGATGTATTCTAAAGAGGTTTATGGGTTGGTGCCTACCTCCTACTAGTTTCCCATTAAACACTTCACACATATTATTAAGTAACACATCAGAATGAGCTCTCCATATACAAGTATAAAAGATATTTTAGTAACACAAACAACAATGTTGAAACACAAAAGATGTACAGTTAGACAGAGATTTAGTACCTGAAAAATGTGACCTTAACCAATGGGTTGGTGGTATCTTACTTAACCAAGCAAGGGCAAGTTCGTTAAAACTCTTAAATGCAAGCATGGCTGCCCCAAATTGTTGGATGGTTGTTGTTGTTGCACATCTCCACAAATGTTCCTTGTAGGCTCTAGCATTTCATTTCAATTTTATATCCTCGTGGATGTGTCTCAAACAGAATATGTGTTATGCACTAGTTATACTACTGCTAAAGCTGGAATGATACCCTGCACAAAGGAATATCAATTCATTACTACTAAAAGTATCATTTATCAATAATTTAAATAATTACAATCAGTTATAAATTGACATTACCTTTTTTTGTCACTAATAAAAGTGTAGTTTCAATTTGGATACAAGTCAAGATCATCTGCTAGACATTCAAGAAACCAAGTCCATGAATATTTGTTTTTAACTTCTGCAACAACATACGCTAATGGGTATATTCCATTGTTGCTATCTATGCCAACAGTGTAAGAAGCTGACCATGAAAAGGACCCCTCATAAAAGAACCATTTAATCCCAACAACTCTTTTTGGCGAGCTTTATATCCTTCCTTGAAAGCACATAAGCATCCATACATTCTCTTGAAACTCTGCTTGGACTAGTTGGATCTGTTGCAGTTTGTGCACTTATCATAATCGTTGTATTAGTGTTTGTTTTTTGCAACTCTACAACATAGTCTTTCAAAATGGTGTATTGTAGCTTATGATCACCCCTAATCTCAATTTATGCCTTGTTTTTCCTCTTAATGCCTTTTGCATAAATACTTGAACTTCAAACTGTTTAGAAAGATGATCTTGAACAGACTTAATTGGAATATCTGGATTGACTTGAACTTGGTCAAATATTTTCTTTGAGAGAAACTTGTAGTCACATGCTTTGATCTCTTCTGATTGTAAACATTTGTGTTCATCCCTGAAAGTTCTAACAATCCATAAATCTTTAGCTTTTTTTTGCTACATACACAACCATGTACAATCATTTGTTTCCTCATTGCGTGCTCCCATAGATTACTTCCTTCTACTGCCTCTAGTTAATGGACCAGTTCTTTTTTTTTTTGGGTTGTACCCAGCCTAACCCCTTCACTTGCACCACAAACTGGTATTGTTCCTACACCTAGCCCTAATTCTTTGTTTGTCATTCTTTATGAATTGCAATTTCCTCCTACTTTATATTGAATGCAGGTTGATCTTCTCTTTGACTTCTTTTGCAGTAAGAAAAGTTTGACCACAGAAAAAGAATATTTCCTCGGCTACTTGTTCTGCCTTACATAAATTTTGTTTCTTGTATGCCCTCAAATTTTTCTTCCTAATTACAAACTCAAACTCATTCTTAGAACCACTTGCAAAATCATTATCATCTATGACATCTAACTCATTTTGCACCAAACAAATCATCTGGTATGTGACTATAGCTTCATATATTGGGTAAAGATGTAGTCTCACTCAATTTAAACATAGTAACATCAACATCGGGCTCCTCATACGTATTTTCCTCATCAACCACTATGTTTCCATCTTGAATGTTCTCATTAATATCAACATCACTCTCATAACTATTTGTTTCACTCACATTGTCATCACCTAACATTTCTTCAATTTCATAGGCTTTTACAAATTCACTTTTTTACATAGGCACATCAGGATTATCTATTTCCTCGTCTCGATGACCTAACTCTTGCTCAGTTAGACATACCTCTACATGATTAGCTATTTGGATATGGTCAACAATTTTGTCTATTTGCTCATTACCATCAACTAACACATCTTCAGATTGACAGACCTCTATAGATGAAAATAAGGGTTCAATTTCTGGAAACTGAGTAGATTATCCAAATGTCTTAACTTCCAAAGATGGTTATGTAACTAGACTTTGGTGCTCTACCAGAGGCTCATTAATAATGTTTTCTAAGAACAATTTTTTTCAGCAATATGGAACAATAGCAAGAGCTACATTCTTCTTTACTTCATCCACCTCATCAATAATTGTCCTAATCGAGTTTGTAGTCATTTCACTAAGATCCAATCTTGTCTCACCATTTTCAACATATACTTATCATCTTATGGTCATCAACAAGATCTTTCAAAAAGTTAAAATTCATAGTCTCACTTAAGCTATACAAACCGTCATCTAAATTACTACCAGGCTTAAAAAAGTAATAATAATTTGTTGTGCCTAGCTCGTAACCCATTTCATACATAAGAACATCCAACTCTTCAACTAACACATTATCAACATCAACCAAATCAACTATAGTTTTCTTACCTCCATAGTATATTCTACCAGATCAATATTTAAAAATACTATTGTGATGAACACTCATGCTAAATATATAAGATCTACCACCTGAAACAAAACAAAAATCAAAAGCTGCACATTATTAAACCTTAACTGCAAAAAAGAAAAACCTATTAGATATTCCAACGATTATAACAAAAAAATATACCGTATGTCTTCTTAGCAGAGTTGTACAAAATGGTATCATCAACTAGAAAACCTAGATCTCATCTTACTTTCCATAAAGTAAAATCCATATTTTGGAATTCTCAATAATATGAAACTGGTTTTGTGACATGCAATTAGGGTTTGTGATAACTCTTGTATAGAAAGTTTGGGGAAAAAAAAGAGGCAGTCTAAATGACCGAGATGTATGTGGGGCTGGAAGAGTGATGGACATGTGAAAATAATACCTATTAATTATTGAAAAGCATGAAATTACCGTTATACCCTACGACTAAAAACAAAAGCATACGAAAAATAACGGTGTTGACCGACGGATAATGGGTCAAGGAACTCAACATGATCAAAAAACTTGAAAAAATGACTCACAATGATGAAAATGTCAAGGTACAACCCACCGTGATGTTTAGCTATTTGGATATGGTCAACAATTTTGTCTATTTGCTCATTACCATCACCTAACACATCTTCAGATTGACAGACCTCTCAGATTGACAGACCTCTATAGATTAAAATAAGGGTTCAGATTGACAGACCTCTACATGATTAGCTATTTGGATATGGTCAACAATTTTGTCTATTTGCTCATTACCATCACCTAACACATCTTCAGATTGACAGACCTCTATAGATGAAAATAAGGGTTCACTTTCTGGAAACTGAGTAGATTAGCCAAATGTCTTAACTTCCAAAGATGGTTATGTAACTTGACTTTGGTGCTTTACCAGAGGCTCATTAATAATGTTTTCTAAGAACAATTTTTTTCAGCAATATAGAGCAATAGCAAGATCTACATTCTTCTTTGCTTCATCCACCTCATCAATAACTGTCATAATCGAGTTTGTAGTCATTTCACTAAGATCCAATCTTGTCTCACCATTTTCAACATAAACTTATCATCTTATGGTCATCAACAAGATCTTTCAATAAGTTAAAATTCACAGTCTCACTTAAGATATACAAACCATCATCTAAATTACTACCAGGCTTAAAAAAGTAATAGTAATTTGTTGTGCCTAGCTCGTATCCCATTTCATACATAAGAACATCCATCTCTTCAACTGACACATTATCAACATCAACCAAATCAACTATAGTTTTCTTACCTCCATAGTATATTCTACCAGACCAATATTTAAAAATACTATTGTGATGAACACTCATGCTAAATATATAAGATCTACCACCTGAAACAAAACAAAAATCAAAAGCTGCACATTATTAAACCTTAACTGCAAAAAAGATAACCTATTAGATATTCCAACGATTATAACAAAAAACTATACCGTATTTCTTCTTAGCATAGTTGTACAAAACGGTATCATCAACTAGAAAACCTGGATCTCTTCATACTTTCCATAAAGTAAAATCCATATTTTGGAATTCTCAATAATATGAAACTGGTTTTGTGACATGCAATTAGGGTTTGTGATAACTCTTGTATAGAAAGTTTGGGGATAAAAAAGTGGCAGTCTAAGTGACCGAGATGTATGTGGGGCGGGAAGAGTGATGGACATGTGAAAATAATACCGATTAATTATTGAAAAACATGAAATTACCGTTATGCCCTCCGACTAAAAACAAAAGCATACGAAAAATAACGGTGTTGACCGACGGATAACGGGTCAAGGGACTCAACATGATCAAAAAACTTGAAAAAATGACTCACAATGATGAAAATGTCAAGGTACAACCCACCGTGATGTTTTTTTTTGGTAAGTTTAGGGACGAACGGTGTATTTTACTCTTAATTTAACTATTAATATCATGTTGTACACAATATGCGAGTAATAGCACATATTGACCGATGAAGTTAAAATATAAAGTTTTTTAAAAATGTTTTTTCGGATATCCTTCTTTAAAACTTAAAATTTAAATTTAAGTCGTTGTTATAAATACAATCATGCATATTTATTTTCATATCACATTAACTCGTGCTTATATTAGATATTTATATTTATGTTAATAATAATTAAGACGTATTTAGTTATTAAACTTGTGTACGCATGAGTTAAAGTTATAAAAAGAAATAATATGAGTCATTATTGAACGTATATAGTATTTTTTTGGGGATATCCTTACTTAAACTCATAAAGAGGAATAACACGAGTTTTCCGTATAGCACACCTACAAACTCGTGTATTTATTTACATACACAATAACTCATGCTTACATTTTGATATTTATAATCTCGTGCATATACATGTTGTATTTTTAAATATAAAGTCTAAAGGGTTATTGTTTAAAATTTTAAGTTATTAAAAAACATGAAAAATTATAAGTTTACACTTAACTTCATATAATTTAATTAAATTCAACTACTAAAGTTTTATTAATTATTATTGTTTAAGTGTTTGTTTTTACAAATTTGACATCTGTATTTTTATATTTTTTTTCCATTAAATTTATTAAAGTTTTACCAATTATTTTCAACCTGATTTTCAATTAGCCAATAATAATGCTCGATTTTGCCACTTGTCAAAATAGAGCAACTTGGTTGTCTAATTTATTTTAATAAAATTGTTTTAACAAAATACTTTCCAAATTATATAATTCTTTTATTATATAAAAGATTTTGGTCATGTTTTGTATAGTATACCTTCCTTTTATTGTAATATGCTCATGTTGATCTTGTAAACTTGTAATCTCTTTGTGAATTTGTACAGGTATTGCGAGAAAATAAATAAATCTGGATTTGAAGGTTTTGCGGTAACTTAATCGTTGTGTTTGTAATGAACAAAAAGATGGATCTCTTGGTAAAGTCATAGTGGCTCGTGTTTCGGTACCATTGGGATGCAGGTTCACTTGCAGGGTTAAGTTTTATGGTTGTGGTGGCCTTTAGATAGATAGTTTAGGTTGCTATATGAAAGGGGATTATGTGTACGCATGTTTCTTCATAATAAATTTTGTTTACTATCTTGTGCGGCATATATTTGAATGATTGCATAGGGCTAGCAACGATCCACCCAAACGCCAAAATTTATCCAAACGCACATCCATGGTCCATACGAAGGTTAAATACGTACTGCTAACAAATCATATTTTAAAAAAAAAAAAAAAATGGGCCTGAAACATGATTAATCAGCAATGTGCGATAGTACATCTATAGTCCGACGAACAAAAAGTTTTACGGATGATATATATGTGAAGTTCGAGGTTTATCGGTAGTCCTGACTCTTGTCGAATACGTTGTTTAATTAATCTCCTTATTTGCTTTCCTTGATCATAAATTAATGTGTGCCATCTTCAATAAAAATTACAATGATATCCGTTCAAAAACGTACATGATATATCAACAAAAAAATGTTCATGTTGATTGATAAACAATAGACCGAGTATATATTTTCATCAATTTCTACGAAACCAGTATTCCATCTTATTAAAAAAAATTGATGGTTACGGTCAACTTGAAATATACTAAAGGTGCGTTTCTTTTCTCCACTAGCTAAGGAAATAATAAGACCAACCATTTAATAATATTTCTTTTTTTTAAAGGGCCCATTAACTTTCACTAATTCCTCTATACTACTAGAGCAAGAAAATACTAAGGGCGTGTTTGTTTCATTAAAATGTTTTGGGTCTGAATCTGACTACCGCATCTTACTGGTAAGAGGTGACTAAAAAGTCTAAATCTGAACGAAATAATGTTGTTTGTTTTTTTATAAGTGTCCGAATGATTTTAAGTGCTCGTTTTTGCAATTTGTTTATTAAACCAACGCAATGCGATAATAAGTAACTTATGTAAATATGAAACAAGATTTTTTATCATAAATATAACATAAGTTAATAAACAATCAAATATATTATATAAAGTTTACAAAACGAGTAAGAACCAGTAAGACAAGTCTCCCACCTCTTACTGAGTAAGATGTTATATGTCTAACTGGGTCTTACTCAATAGAAAAAAACAAACAAGCAGAACGTCTCCCCACCTCTTACTGGTAAGAGTAAGAGGGCTAGTAAGATTTTTTTTAAAAAAAACAAACACACCCTAGCTCTCCCCATTCAGTGGATAAACCAGACGTGAACCCCATAAAACTTATAACCCACTTATTCCACAACTAAAAATAAACATGCACTTAAAGCTATATGGATCTCAATAAGTTCTTAAAAATTTTCTTCTGATATACTCCGTATAACATACTATTAAAAATGATGTACACATGGTAAGTATAATAAAAATTCATATTGCCAATTGACACGATCGATACACGTGTTGACATAATGAAGCAGAAAAAACAAAGAACTTCATTGGAACATACAGATAATAATATTCAAACGTTATTTGAACCCATAATGTAATTGCATAACAAGTTCTGCTTCCAAAAATATTGGAAAATTAGTTAGTAGTTGCTTGCATGGACCAATCATTAGCATGTCGGCCTATATATAATATCATAAAGTTGTTTGTCCTTTTAAGAGTATCTCCCTTAAAATTCTTTTTGTAGTTTTATTGTCCCTTCTCTAAAGTTAACTCAATGTCGCAACAAGTAATCTTACCAACACAACCAACTTTAAATCTTCATGATTTCGTTGAAGTGCTGAAACTATCCAAGGATTTGGATAGTGTGGACATCACACATACGAATACATATAAGATCACCTTTAACCACCGACCGAGGAACCCGCCTGATGCTAGAACTCGACCTCAGGGCAATATTGATTTTCATATGGAAGATGGGGATTATGTGTATGCACCTCCACGATCTTTTCAAGGAGCACCACCATGGCAACCCACAGAACCGTTGACCCCAATGATGTCCTCGGCAAGAAACGAGGTTCGTGGGTATCCGGCTCATGAGTATTACGGGAACGCTGCAGCGTGTAAGCATGATCGTGATCGCCCAAATGGGTGTTGCAACATTATGTGAGGATGTATTTCTGACTTTGAAAAGGCCGATCGTAATTTATTTGTATACGTTTCTGGTCATGCTTTGTGTATACCTCTTTTTTGGTGATTTGAATTTTGTATACGTAATTTATTTGTATACGTTTCTGGCTCAAATGGGTGTTGTAACATCTGTTTGATTTTGTGTGATGTGATTTTTTTTTTCTTTCCGGAATATAATTGATATATAAATTAATTTTCTATATATCTATTTTCTAGTTAAGATATGCTGAATGTTTTAGGTGTAACATTATCATCAAATTAAATTTACAATTTTTAAGATAATTCTAAAAGGATAGAGTCATTTAGTTAAGCAAACGGAAAATTGTTAAGAACCTGATGAATGGAAATGGAAAATTCTGGTGAATTTCAAGATATACTTGTATAATTTAGAGCATCAGAATATAATTTCTTAGTACTTCGTCCGTTTCAAATTAAAAATCCACTTTTATATTGGGTTGTCAAAATAAGTAGTATACGGAGTACATGCATCGGTTGACAAGACTTATTGTATCAAAATGCTAAAATACTCAAATCTAATTGATCATGGCTTGAAGCCATATATACCAGTACTGCTTTAAGAACTATTGTATCGATCAAGACGGTATATCGAGCAAAAGCTTCAACTAAACACAATATTCCAGCATGCATGCATGCAACACCCATTAGCTCACAACCTAACATAATGGTATAACTGTCTAGTTCCGGATACCGGCAGCCAATAACCGTGGACTGATCACTCATTTAGCAGGTTAACATCATGACTTTGGTGGAACCTAATTCTGTTTGAGTTATCGACTTTTATATATTTACTATCGACCTAACTGGCTGGGGATTTTTTAACCAAATGGGTGGAAACTGATTGTTAACTTGTATCGACAAATGGACGGATCTGATTTTTGACTTATCAAACATCAAAATATTACACATACTTGCTTAAAAACATGAAACTAACAACGATTTCATTTTCTTCGGATGCCAGATGGTACGGACCTAAAAAGTGAACGAAAAACGAAGAATTCATTATAAACGATAAATAAATGAACATACTACCTTCTAATCAGGATTCTAACTACACATTTCAATTGACCGGTACATTTAAGATATATTTAAAAAAAAATGTATTTTTTTTTTCAAAAATTCAGAATACTTTGAAAAAATTCATGAGGTTCCCAAACTCGCAGGAACTCCTCTGGTTCAGTCCCTGACTCAAGGTTAATTACCGACATAACTACAAAAGCGTGTTTACTTTGAAATTAGACATAAGTAAGTCAAACAAGTTATCTAAATTATGTGTTATTTCAAAGCTCAACTAATAACGAAATTTACAGAATCTTAAACAAAAGCATAGTTGGTGTACGTGAGGCTGGCCCACACGTGTTAAGCAATTAACGGAAAAACCGCGAAACTTCGAATGTCTTTCCTTAATTACTTCATTTCGTGTTTGGTTTTTTCGTTCGACTATTCAAGTCATCATATATAAACCCCACCCCAACCTTATTATATGACCACCAAATTCAAACATAAACCGAAAACCGTCTCTCTAACTGAAATCTTCGTGCAACTACTTTATGTAAGTATTTATCATTTATGTAATTAATCATTTGTTCTATTTTAATTTACATTCGGTGCAACTACTTTTACATTTGTTTAATCAGCTTATTATTATATATGCTTTAAACACCAGAAGCTTCATACTTATATAGTTATATATGTTCGTCAGATCTTAGGTTTTATAAACTAGACCATATTAATGTTTGTTTCTGGTAGATGGTAAAACATAAATAGAATATAATTTGTTGACCAAGCTTTCATGTGAGATCCGGATTCGTGCTTTTTTATTAAACGTATGTGCTCTTAGATTTAATCTATGGTTTTAGTATTCATCAAAAGATTTTACTTATACATAGCATATGTGTACATAAGTACGTGCTCATAGATTGAGATCCTCTAAAATTTAAATGAACGTGATAGATCTTGCTGTTATGACATATGGTGCGAGTAAAAATAGGCTGTCCTTGATCTTTTACTTAAAAGGGACTCGTTTTTCATTTAACTTCTTCGTGGTTAGGCAACATAATCAATCGTGTTCATTTGGAACATGAAAAGATCTCAATCATGTGCTCATATATCAAATCTACTTGTTATAGTTATCTGTGTTATGAATATATCATATGTACGGGTTTCTACATCTTAAGGCTCATGTTGGTTTATTTTTTGTGGTGTGCAGAATCGTTGTCTACTCCCTCATTTGCAGATTGTTAGTGTTTCCCGGCCTAGCTTGTTTCCTTTAGTACTATTTTTTCTCGTTGTCTTATTTATTTTCAATTTTTAACTGATGATTTATTGAATAATGTAGCAGGTTTTTGGAATTTTCAACCACTTATTAATTTTTCTACTTTATTTGATCATTAATTATTAACTTGTTTCTTTAATTTTGATTTGTTGAAAAATTAATCTGAATACTGGGTCTTAATTTCCTCAGGATCAGTTAACATCAGTTAAAACTTTTAAGGACGGGAAGTCGTATTAAAGATCATAATGTTGTCACCTGGTGTATGTGGAGATATAGACGTGTTTCTGTACATATGCATAATAGATACTGATACAGCCATACAGGTCTATAGTTATATAGATAGATTAGTCTATAGATATGTCGATGTACATGTAAATGTATAAATATAGATATACATATATTAATATATACATGGATTGAGTGACACATACTTGGGCAAGTTCTAGGGTAGCTATAAGAATGAAGCTGTTTTATTTACTTACAAATGAATTTTTGTGTGTTTCTATTTTAACTTGGACATATTCAGAAATTACCGGAGATCGATGGCTACCTCAACAAAATATGAATTACAAATCATTCCCTGTGATATGTGTAATGGATGCATAAATAAGGTCAAAAAGGTACTTCGAGGGCTTGCTGGTGTCAAACTTTTAACGACAGACTTTGAGAATGAGAAATTTACTATCTCCTCTGTTGTTGAGCACCCTCAGGTTATCAAATTTGCTCTTGAGCAAAAATTTCCTCGGAAACGTGTCATTTTGTTGCCTGAAACTAACCACCCTAACCCACTTGTCCCGACACATTATATGCCCATTCCTCAAAACCGTAGTTCTCAAGGAGGTAATGCAAGGGTTCATGACATGCTGGAGGCGTTGGTGACTTTATCTCAGGCCCAAGGATTTCAGAGTGGCGAGTTCACACAGACGATAAGAATCAGCGTCACCAACAATGAGTATCAACCAAATATCTCTAGAAATTCTACACCATTGCCACCACCAACTACTCAACCATCAGCCCCACCCAACCCCACTACTCACGAGATTTTTTATGGTGCTCCGCCCATCTCCAACACTCAAGATTATGTTTACGGTTATCCTAGTGAGTATTATAATGACTACTGCACCATCATTTGAGCTGATACGTACAATATCTTTTTTTGTTTATTCATATATCATTTGTTATCTTGTATTCGAGCTCCGGGGGGTGATTTTACACCAATAAATTTACTTGGTACATCGCCAACTCTTTGTAAATCAGTTTTGTGTTATGAGTTGGTGATGCATCAAGTAAATTTATTGATGACAAATCGCTTTCCGTGAAAGTAGGTTGTATACTTGTATGTTTCCATGTCTTTTTCTTTTTAACTTGCATACTTTTATATTTGTATTGTAAATTGTAATGTGATCTACTATCCGTCATTGTTATATCCAATTAATGGTTATTATAATTTTCTTGCGTGAAAACTTAACTTGTTAACAGACAAAAAGAAAAAAAATAGTCCTCGAGAACATATAGAAATAGTGTTGTTATTCTAGCATTAAGCTGGTCGTGGACAAAATTTGTGAACCACAATAGTCTATTACATTTTTACGATTTCACGCTTCATCCAGAGTCATGATGTGTCTCTAACTGTTACACTTGCATGTGGATGTAAATTCCCCTATGTCAATCGATCCATAGACTGTTGTTTAAGGTTTAGGTTTTTACTAGGCGATTTATAAAGTTATTTTGTGGATATAACTTTCTATGCACAAGTGGTTGTGTGTTAAATTTGTAGTGTTCAGTCAATCAGT
The DNA here is from genome assembly GCA_019973895.1 of Chrysanthemum seticuspe. Taxonomy (NCBI): domain Eukaryota; kingdom Viridiplantae; phylum Streptophyta; class Magnoliopsida; order Asterales; family Asteraceae; genus Chrysanthemum; species Chrysanthemum seticuspe. The sequence continues at coordinate 246,847,038 of BPTQ01000002.1, read as the reverse complement.
CAGTATTATTTTTGCTATGTCGGTTGTCAAATAGCACCACTGTTTCATTATTCCAAAGTCTGATTTTGTCCAAGATAGATGTTTAGTTGATACTTGGCTTCCAGAAAAACGACGACACTGTTGTTTTAGACTGCTTAAACCATCATATCAACTAAGCTTTATATCAGGAGTAAATCACTTTTGGTATTTGATGTTTCTTTCAATGAAATTACACCGATGAGTACGACTGTCCAAGGGATCAAGCACAGTCAAGGAACTCAATCTATGTCTGTTATGCAACTTTGTTGTTGATTATTAAGATATTCTCATGATAGATTATTGAAAGGAAAATGAAAGTTAATGTCAAAGGATCAGGACTGAACAAAACAATTTAAGCCATACAAAATAGCTAAAGAAGCAGCCCAATTCCAAAGTAGAGCAATCCGGATCACTGGGGGTAGAACACCCACTTTGGGAGCAAGGCAATTCCCACCACTTTTTCACAGGACACATGTTGCTTCGTGAATGTAATGAAGTACCTGGAGAAATAGCTACATCATATGTTACAAACTTACAATCTTTTTTCCAATCTTCTATTCGGTTATAACCGACCTAAAGAAAGAGATCGTTGGTTTCTAATTTGATTGCCCAAAAAAAAAAGCTCCGGGTCACATCATGCGAAATAAACCTCCTCGTATACATAACATTACTAGCTCTAATCACTGTAGAATGAAAGGTAATTTAGTAATGGTTTGTGTGTTGTGGTGACTAAAAAAATACCCATAGTGGCTCGGTGTCTATCTTATAGTTGTATTAGGTGTAGGATTAACATAAATTGTATATTACTCGGACAAAAGGATATCATACTTTTGTTATATTGTCATACTTTTGTTATATTGTCAAAGTTGCCTGCTTCGACTCATTTCATAGCTAGTGACATCTTGTATTTGTTATAAGGATTGAGGTGTATGTGCATTGTTTGCTTGGGAAAAGTTGAACGCTTCAACTCATTTTGTAACTTTGTATAGGCTAATGTTTTGCCGCAAGTAGAATGAGCTTACAGGTTCAAAATACTTAACGTTCTAAGGTGACGATACTAGTTTATGTACGCAATAGGCCACATAAATTAACCATCCCCGGCCCCCTCAGCTCGTATGCTTTAATTTTACCTCACTTTCTTATGTGGTCTAGGTTTTGGAAAACTGACTAAGATAGCAAATATCAAGTAAGAAAATATCTATATAGCTAGGTGTATGAGGGTCAAACGAGTCGGTTACCTAACCTCGTATCTTTTAATTTTTTCTTTAGTCAGTGAAGGAATCTATAGCTACTTTAATTTGTAGCAGACTATTGCAATGGTAAAGATTTTATGCTAAGAAACATGAAGTATCAATATGCATTTTGTAACCAGAAAGAACAACGTATACACAATCTAAATATATGTACATGCACTGCCTGTTGTATGCTTATATAGTTATACATATTGTGTAGGGATAGGCTCGTAACCAGTATCAACATCATATTCTTCACCCACATATATCTTCCAAAACCAATGTTGCTTCCATATCCGATCCATTGTCTCAATAGGAAGATTTTTAGTCTCAGGAAGAAACAAATACACAAAGACAGTCATCACAACCACCCAACCGCCAAAAAAGAAGAATGTTCCCGCCTTAAAATGACAAAGCATTGCAAGAAACGTTTGAGCAACTATGAAAGTGAATAGAAATCCCGCTGCTACAGTTATACCTTGTCCTGCTGATCGTATTTCCAATGGGAATATTTCACTCGGAATTAACCATCCCAATGGTCCCCACGATAAACCAAAACCAGCAACATAAATGCAAATCAATATCAAAATTAAAAAGCCATACCCTTTGCTTAATTCAGCATGGTCTCCTAGTTTGGCTGCCATAATTGACCCAATAAGCATCTGTGACACAAACATTTGGACCCCGCCTATAGTAAATATAGTCCGACGACCTAATTTATCGACTATCAGTAAAGATAGAAAGGTCATGCTTAGACCCACAAATCCAGTCACAACTGCGGACATAAGCGAAGCACTTTCACCATATCCTATTGTTCTGAATAAGATTGGTGCATAGAAGGCGATGACGTTGATTCCTGTAACCTGTTGAAAGAAGGGAATAACAATTGCCATAACAAGCTGAGGCCTGTATTTTTGTTTCAAGATGTTTCTAAAAGGGTGTTTAATTTTTCTTGATATTTCATTTGCTGTCAAAAGATCGTTGAATTCTGATTGTATATCGTCTGTGCCTCGGATTTTTTCTAGCATTTGCTTAGCTTTATCAGGATCCTTGTTGTGTTGTATCAGGCTGTTTGGTGTTTCTGGCAGGAAAAGTGCTCCTAATGTTAGAATTGATGCTGGAACAGCAGCCATGGCTAATGATATTCGCCAGCCCCAATCACCTTCTATTTTTTCAGTGCCATAGTTTATAAGATTTGCTATTAGAACGCCTACACCGACACAAAATTGGAAACCCATGTTGAATGCTCCCCTGTATCGTGATGGAGCCATTTCTGATAGATATACTGGAACCGACTGGTGATAGAAAATATTGAAACACATGTCTTTTTTGATAAACACAAGCAGATGGCATTTGATTAAATAAAATTTATAAAGATAAGAAATAGTAATTTGTTCACCTGGTTTGCAAAACCAACTCCTACACCAAGCAAGAGACGGCCAATTATAAGCATGTATATGTTGTAAGCCGCACCACCAAGGGCTGAACCAGCAAGAAACGCGACCCCACCAATAAGAATTGAGGGCCTGCGCCCAAAGGCTCTAGTGATTGGTGAAGCGAAAATTGTAGAAATTAGACCGGCAACATACAGTGAAGACGTGAATGAAGTAAGGAGTTGGCTGTCGAATTTACAGTAGTTGCTTATCTCGGTGTCTGTTATCATCCTTGTGTACACGTCTGGGAAGAACTTTTCTAAAAATGGCTTCATAGAAGTCACCCCACCTTCAAAATAATGATAATTAATTTCCACATGATCTCAGTTGCTAGAAAGTCATAAGATCATAAGAACTTTAAGAAAAATATAGTTCAGCTTAAAACCTGAAATTCCAGTATCATATCCAAAAATGATTCCTCCGGTTGCAGCAACCATGCAAGACAAGACAACAAATGATGTTATCTGGCCATTATACTCCCCGACTACAATGCTTACGAGCGACCCAAAAGCCATAATTATCTAACCGGTCAGCTGAGTGTTGGTGTAGTTATACATATTTATGCGTAGATATATAATATATTGAAACAACAGGTGGTTGTTACTAGTCCAAAGTGACTGCTAAAGAAAAGTCTTACACTTATCCACAGCTTATTTAATTTACTAATTTTCTATACAACTGACAGAGTATTCATTGGATAGCAGAACTATTGTAGTTGAAATTTGAGGTAAAAATTGCATAAAAGAATAAAGACATTTTATTTATTTATAAGAACACGAAAAGAAGAATGCCCCATCCAGGAACACCACAAGTAAGAGTTGATGTTGATGTGAAGAACAGTGGATGAAGTGCGAATTTTTGTTGAGGTATGGAAGGAAGAAGAGACCATTAATTACAAAGGGCGCAGTGAGCAATCTTCTTGTTCTATACTCAAATAAACACAATGTGTCACTAAGAATGAGTAAAATATAGGCACCTTTCAATAATTTGCTAACTCATATTAAAATGTATGAAAATGATGGTATCTAGAAAACATGAGTTTGTTTGATGTATGAATTGATAATAACAGATCCATTGGTATTGTGTCCATTTGGTATGGTTACAAAGATTGGGATAGTGAAGGTTTGTATGTTTGTCATACTACAACAAATGGGTTAATTTTACACATTTATTGGGACACATATACACGATTTTAAGTCTGTACAATTATGGAGTCCACGCTTAATTGTTGCGTGGCAAATATGGGCGTCACAAAAAAAAGAACACAAATTAGCGTGAACAAAATGGAAAAGTATACACTAAAAAGCGTGTAGAAAATTGCCCCACCCTAAAAAGCGTGTACAAACCAGAAACTTTCTTGCGCAAAAAGTACACTCCTACAAGCGTGGACAAATCAACACATACAAAATATATATAAACTACTACTGTACTTGATATTGATATACACCTTTAATTTCTAAAATAAATATATAACTATATACATAAAAACATCACTGAAGAAAAGTATGTTGTATACAAATTCCACTGAGAGTACAAATGAAAATGAGATAGTACAGTTTTTGCTATGGATCTTGCTAGTAATCATACAGTTTTTGCTATGGATCTAGTAATCATCCTAATTATTTTCATTTAAAATGCATTCATGATAAATCTGCAAATACATCACGTGCTTGATGGGGTCATAGCATCCATGTCTTTCCGGGGTTTCAATTTCAATCCTGTAACCATAAAAATAAAAATTAGAAAGAAGCAAGCGTAGATGCACCTTTATGCAATGAAATTGGTCGTTGGTTATAGCATTGATCGATCTTTGAGAAATAAGATTAACCTTTAAGAGTTAACCATCTATCGCATCAAAGTATCTGCAAAAACAATCAAGAATCGTGTGAGATATGAGGTTGGGTTTGGCATGACAACATCATTAGATAACAATTATAACAAACAAAAACAAGAGACATGTATAAGAAAGATGTAGTTACCTGTAGTAGTAATAATCAGGTATGCTAGATGGTAGATTGTGATGTAACAGCTAACGATCGGAGCACCGATGATCCTCTATACACTAGAAAGAGCAAAAAGATTATCGAAGAGATAGTTTTACACGTTTTAATATAAACGATATACCATGTAACTTCATTTGCTTAGAATACTCACTATCGTCACCATACAGCTCTTCTCACGCTCTTTCGTGGTCAGTCACAAACTCCTATGGTGAAACAGAGACAAAGTTTATGTCAAAAGTTCTCCTAAGGTCTAGACAAAAAAACTTCATATTATATTTTGTAGTTCACGGGGGAGCAAAAGGCAGAAATTTTACTTCCTAAGATGTAGAAACTTCTTTAACTGGCTTCTAATCCTAGCATGACTATAATCCTAGTGATTAGAGGCCTTACACTGTATCGCTCTACAACTAATTCTAGTGGCAAGAGAACCCGAACATGTGTATCATAAATAATGATGCAATCGTAATCAATAACTTTGGTCTTTTACAATTCAAGTACTGATACAGTGATACATCTCACCTAGTTAATGAGATTATAGTATTCGCATAGATTTCCTACAAACTTAAACATAATTAACAAAACATTTTGACATGTGACAACTCATAACAAGTCAGTAGTAGCGCATCATAGCTATAAGGGACCTCACAAGGCTACCATAACATAAGCATGAACCATTAACCATCTACAAGATTCGGAAAAGGAATGAAGTTCGGTCTCCGTTATTGAGATTGCATACCGATGATTATATAAGAGCTGACCTTAAAAGCCGACTTGGGTGAATTAGCAATTTAAAATTACCCTGTGCAGCCTTGTGCTAACATAACCTGAAAATAGCATGTGGAGGAGAGGTGATCCTGTTAATCCCTTGCAATCTGATATGACAAATCCCTGAAAAAAAAAATTGCGTCTTTATTTCTATATGTCACTTGTATGGAACAAGGTCCTAATTTAACTTTACTAACCATTGATATAAGGAGCACCCTTTTCTAAACCATAAGTGGTTTTCCTTTGTGAACCTGGTATGATCTCAATCATCAATCTAACGTTTTTGGTATCTTCACTTTAGCTTTCGTGACAACGACCCCATATAGGATCTCTACAAACCTGTTCAAGTATAAAATCAAATTCATTTAGCCATTAAATCAACAACATCTAGCAGCAAGAAATAGTGATGCGTAAATTGTCTGCTTACTGCAATACTAGGTGCAAAAGCATATTGTATGTTAGTTGCTCTAACTTCAAGTGCTGTTGCAGCCCCAATCTTCTTAACTAGAATTGGATCCGTGTTCAAATATGCAGATAAATAGCATTAAATCTAGTGTACTTTATGAGGAAATATTGTAGAATTATAAACATTATTATTTCCATACAAGTGAGAGACTTAACATCACAAGCTACGGCTTTTCTGTGATTAAAGTTAAAACACATAGATGAGCGAACATACACTTACAACAACTAAAGTTGCTAATATTTCTGAAGACGCTTTTGTGGATTCAAATCATCATTCTTACGCTTAAGAAACGCAACATAGTCACTTACTTCTATATTTGATTGTATAAACACAGATAACCAAAATAACTCTTTGATTGATAATAGGAAAATAGCTCAAAACCTATTACATGTTATACAATACTTTGTATGTGTTTGTGGTATATAACCTCTTGCTAAACACCTCTATTTATATCCATAACAAACCCAGCACCCTAAGTCTTGATAATGGGCCCACTAATACTCCCACATGGATTATGATGACATAGATGATGACAGCCATCTAGAAGGCTGTAACTAACTCTCATCTAGAAGTTGTAAATCCTCTTATTTGACTTAGAATTCCAACAATCACCACCGAATCTCTAAGTCCTTCTAGAGATATCTTTGATTCCAATCAAGCTCCGCATTTCCTTGAACTTGGTTCGTGCCAATGGTTTTGTGAGAATGTCCGCCTTCTGTTTCTCACCGGGAATATACTCCACCTCCACCTGTTCGTTTTCAACACAATTGCGAATGAAATGAAACCTTGTGTGAATGTGTTTACTCCTTCCGTGAAAAACGGGATTCTTTGTTAGTTCGATAGCAGACTTGTTATCAACCCTAAGAACCACCTTCTCTTGCGTCTTGTTCATAATTTCTCCAAGCAAATCCTGAAGCCATATTGCTTGACAAGCAGCCGCGGTAGCTGCCATGAACTCTGCCTCGCAAGATGATAAAGCAACGGTATCTTGCTTTTGCGAACACCAGGTTATCGGAGATAACCCATAGTAGAAAATGTGACCAGTTGTGCTTCTTCCATCATCCGGATCAACATTGTGACTACTATCACTAAAACCAATGATTCTGTTTTGACCCATCCTCTCGTACTTAATTCCGTATCCCGTTGTTCCCTGTAAGTACCGTAGAATGCGTTTAATTGCACGACCATGTGATTCTCTTGGACTTTGCATGTATCGGCTAATAACTCCAACCGAGTATGCCATATCGGGTCTTGTTTGCAAGAGATATCTAAGGCATCCAACCACCTTTCGATATTGTGTAGGGTCGATTTCGGGTTCATCTTCGGCTTTTGACAATTTGGTTCCCGTGTCCATGGGAATGTGAGTTGGATTGCAATCTTGTAAACCAGCTTCCTTCAGAATGCGTCGAGCATAGGCTTCTTGGTTTATCGTAATCCCCGATTCTTCTTGCATGACTTCAATGCCCAGGTAGTAAGTCAATCTTCCAAGATCCGACATCTCAAAGTTCTTGGACATCTCGAATTTGAACCTTTTGATCATGTTCAAATTTGTACCTGTAACAAATAAATCATCAACATAAATTGCTAAAATTAGCAAGTTAGTTCATTCTCGCTTCCGGTACACCGATGGTTCTTTCAAGCACTTGTGAAATTTCAACCCCTTCAAAATTCCATCAAGCTTCGTGTTCCATGCTCGAGGTGCTTGTCTTAGACCATAAAGTGCTTTGTAAAGGCGATACACTTTATGCTCGTTGCCCTTCCTTATATAGCCTTCCGGTTGTGACACATAAACGGTTTCCTTCAACTCTCCGTGTAAGAAAGCCGTTTTGACATCTAAGTGGTGAAGCTCCCACCCATTTGTAGCGGCTAAGGCAATGAGAAACCGGATGGTTTCGATTCGAGCTACCGGTGCAAATACCTCTTGAAAATCAATACCAGGTTGTTGCACGTACCCTTTAGCAACCAACCTTGCCTTGTATTTAATGATGGTGCCGTCTGCATTTTTCTTCAGTTTGAACACCCATTTGAGTCCAATCACCTTCACCCCCATAGGCTTGTTCACAAGAATCCAAGTGTTATTCTTGTTGATCGAATTGATCTCTGCATTCATGGCTTTGACCCACTCTGGTTCTTTCTTCGCCTCTTCAACCGATACTGGTTCGTCATTGGTTATGAGGAGAAGTTCATCAAGATTATTAAGGTTAAGCACAAAATCTTGCAGTCGAGTTGGAAGTCTCCTTGTTCTCATGGGCCTTTGGTTTTGGACATTGTTCACGTTATTGTTGACCGGACTTGGTTGCTCGTTGTCTTGAACCTGCACTCCGTCTTCAATCTCGTGATCCGATTCAATTGGTTCAGTTTGATCATTGCTTACATCATCTCCTTGGTTTATAGCCTTATCTTCTGGATAGTCCCATGGAACTATGAATGATCCCGGTTCTTCATTGTTGGTACCTGCTTCTTTGTCCCAATCCCACCATTTGGTCTCGTTAAAAATAACGTCTCGACTTACAATTATTTTTTGTGTAGCCGGGTTAAAAAGCCGATAAGCTTTCGTACCCGGTTCGGAACCAAGATGCACTAGTGGTCTTGATCTTGCATCCAACTTCTTGAGATTTACCGGTTCAACTTTCACAGATGCTAGACACCCAAAGATACGAACATTCTCCAAATTCGGTTTTCTTTTATACAACTTCTCGTACCGAGTTGTATCGCCAAGGACTCTTGTGTAAACGCGGTTGATCAAATTTGTAGAGTGTCTTACAGCTTCTCCCCATAGATAATTTGGAACATGCATCGCCTTCATGATACTTCGTGTCATGTCCATGAGTGTTCAGTTTCTTCGTTCCACAATTCCATTTTGTTGTGGTGAATATGGGGTGGTAAGATGTCGTTTGATTCCATTTATATCACAAAAGGAATTAAACTCGAGCGAAGTAAACTCTCCTCCTCGATCACTTCGAAACACCTTCAAAGACTTTCCGAGCTCATTCTCCGCCAAAGCTTTGAATTTCTTGAAGTGTAAAAACGCCTCACTTTTCTCCTTCAAAAGAAAAGTCCACATATATCGTGAAAAATCATCAATTAGTGTGAAAATGTACCGATTTTGACCTTTCGTTGACGGTGTGATCGGACCGCATAAATCACCGTGAACGAGCTCCAATGGTCGTGTTGCTTTGTACGTCGTCATTAATGGAAATGACTTTCTTGTTTGCTTGCCCACCAAACAAGATTCACACAATTGATTCTCACTGTTAAAATGAGGTAACCCTTTGACTAGACCTTTCTTGGACATCTTTTTCATTGACTCGAAATTGATGTGCCCAAGTCTTGCATGCCAGCGCCACGTGTCTTCACCTAGTCTCGAATGAAGGCAAATAGGTACTCCAATTGTTAAGTTTATTTTATAAAGGCGGTTTGGAGTTCTTTGTACCTTCATTAATAAGCAGTTGTCGGCATCATGCATCGTCAAATAGTCATCTTTCATCCGAATATCACACCCGGCTTCAGTTGCTTGTCTGAGACTGAAAATATTATTTTTCAAATCCGGTATGAAATAAATCTCCGTCATCAATCGTTGTTGTCCCGATTTTCCTTGGAAAAGAATAGAGCCTTTCCCTTTAATTTCGACACACGAATTATCACCGAATTTCACCTTTCCGGTTATTCCTTCGTCGAGTTCGGAGAAAAACGATCGATTTCCCGTCATGTGATTACTTGCCCCGTTGTCCAAATACCACACATCATTTTCTTGTGCGTTGTATCGAGACGGTATCACATTCTTTTCGTTCAAAAATACTGTTTCGTGTAAAAACACAGTTTCATCAGTATCTTCTTGTTTCGTGTAAAAATACTGTTTCGTTCAAAAATATTGTTGGAATTCTAAGTCAAATAAGAGGATTTACAGCTTCTAGATGAGAGTTATTTACAGCCTTCTAGATGGCTGTCATCATCTATGTCATCATAATCCATGTGGGAGTATTAGTGGGCCCATTATCAAGACTTAGTGTGTTGGGTTTGTTATGGATATAAATAGAGGTGTTTAGCAAGAGGTTATATACCACAAACACATACAAAGTATTGTATAACATGTAATAGGTTTTGAGCTATTTTCCTATTATCAATCAAAGAGTTATTTTGGTTATCTGTGTTTATACAATCAAATCTAGAATTGGTATCAAAGCCTGAGAGAAGGGGCTTTGAATTCATACCTGGTGTTTTCTTGAACCATGTCAGATGTTGAAGACGCAGCAGGTCCTACACCGGTGAGGGTGAAGGAGGTCGGGACAACCACCGTAGCTTGTCCTATGCTATCATCCACTAATTACACAGTCTGGTCCCTACGAATGAAGGTAGTACTCAGAATTCACAAAGCTTGGATAACTATTGATCCAGGAACAGAAGAAAATGAAGAGAAGAATAACCTGGCGATGGGTTTGCTGTACCAAGCAATCCCTGAAACTCTGATAATGCAGATTGGTGATGTCGATAGTCCGAAGGTGCTGTGGGAATCGATCAAAGCTCGATATGTCGGAGCAGATAGAGTGAAGGAAGCAAGGTTGCAGACTTTAAACTCTGAGTTTGATCGGTTGAAGATGCACGAGACCGAGACCATCGATGTTTTCGCCGGAAAACTCGTCGGAATTGCTTCGAAGTCCGCGTCACTAGGAGAAACAATTGAAGAATCGAAGCTTGTGAAGAAGTTGTTAAAGGTGGTGCCCAGAAAGTTTATCCATCTCGTTGCGTCACTCGAGCAGGTTCTTGATTTAAAAACTTTTGGTTTTGAAGATGTTGTGGGACGATTAAAAGCCTATGAAGAGTGGATACGAGGTGAAGATGGTGGTGACGAGCAGAGGGTATTGTTTACTCGTGGTGGTAGATCGACCGGTGGTGGCCAGACCTCTGGTGGAGGCGGCGGTGATGGTTGTGTTTCTGGTTCTGTGTCGAGAGGAAAGAGAGAGGTGAAAGGGAAGTGGGGAAATAAAAACCGGAGTGGGGTTTTTATTAAAGATGGATCCGGGTCGGGTTCATCTAGTGAATCCGGGTCAAAGGCCCAATATACTAATAAACCCAACAAGTCCAAACCCAATTTTAATTCCGACTCAAACCGAAACCAGAAAAAAGAACTGTCGAAAATTATTTGTTACAGATGTGATAAATCAGGTCATTACGCGTCTAAATGTCCGGACCGATTCCAAAAATTCCAACATTACTAACCAAAGAGCTCATCACTGCTGATGCCGACATTAACACCACTGGTAGCCAAGCATCATTATCCTGGATACAATTTCCAACCCAACGTGACTATCGGTAAGTAATAGACTACAAATTAGCACAAAGAAAATAGTGAGCTTTCAATATTAAGTTATATGAATTTTGTGATAACACACTTAGTCACTTACTAGCCAAAGAGCTCATCACTGCAGATGCGCCATTAACCTTTTTAACCGCATACCATGACGTTACAAATGTTGAGACACTCTAAAAAGGCCATGCCACCAAAGAGCGACTTATCTAGCACGTTAACTCTTTTAAAATCTGAGGTTTGTCGCAATCCAACTCTTCAAAAAACTAATCATAAAGCTAGTCCGCAAGCGTTAACTTAAGACACGTAGCCATATTCGCATTTAATAACTAAAGGAACTCATATATTCTATCCCAGAAAAATGCGTAAGTTAAACGCAGCTTTATGAACTAGAGCTATTCTAATTCTATTGAAAAACACAAATTAAACTAACAGCCAAATAGCTTTTCCCTCACGACCCGAATTTCCCCATATTTTCCGCCATCTTACAGTCATCTCAATGACTCAATCTATATCACAATGTACACAAACAACTACTCTACACACTTTAGCTTATAGAAAACCTCGGTAAAAACCGAGAGAATCACCAAAGCTTAATTAAAATGCACACCTTCGTAAATTATCAATTCGCATAAGTAAATTATCAATTAAAATGCACACCTTCGTAAATTATCAATTAAAATGCACACCTTCGCCAAAGCTTAATTAAAATGCCTAAATTACGATTAAACTTTCAAATTGTATAACATTTTACACATACATCATAAATCGATCAGATCGGACTCATTCTGAAAACGAATATAAAGCCGTGAATAGGGACTGTAACAACGTCGCCTCAATCGGTAAACGTCATCGGAAAATATGATCGGAACACGCCGTCAGAAATAATCAATAGAGCACGTCACCGAAGACGATGATCGGAGGACGTCACATGAGGCGACGATAGGAACATGTTACCAGAGACGGTGATCGGAGCACGTTGCCGGAGATCGGAGCACATCATCAGAGAAGATGATCGGATACATTTAAGGGCTTCCCAGAAACCCTAAGGGGCCGTTTAGTTGGAGAGAAATACTCCATTTTTCCAGAAAATTTTTCATATGAAAAGGGAAAAACTGAAAATCCATTTAGTCGCACTTTTTTCCAATAATTTTCCAAAAATATGAAATTCTCATTTTCCAATTTCTAATAGAAAAAATAAAAATACCATTACACCCTTCTCACTTTTTTCATTTCCTAAATAATAACACCATCTCCTTTCACCCTTCCCACTTTTTTCATTTCCCAAATATAACTCCAACTAAACGGATTTTCAAATTTCTCAACTCTTCTCTAGAGGAGAAAAATCATTCCCTTCTCTAGGAATTTAGGAACAGAAAAACAGAAAAAATTTTCACCAACTAAACGGCCCCTAAAATTTTGTGAGATTTTAGAGAACGTTTTAAAACCCTATCGAATTAGAATTTGAGGAAAATGCAATTTAAATTTTTTTTAGGAGATATATATCTGTTAGAGTGACACGTAATCAAAATAATTTCACGCTTTCTTTTGTGAAAATTGTTTGAGTTAGTTTAATCATTTTTTTATTTTATTTTTTTCTCCGTATTTTTGTCCACGCTTTTTGCCGTAACGCATATAAGTGTGTCATTTTTTTACACGCTTATTAGAGTGGCATAGTTAATGCTTTTACACACATATTAATGTGCTTATTTTAAGCATTTTGAACACACATTCTACCGTGTAGAAGACAAATTAAAACTCCACATTTTTAAATCCGTGGAAACATAACCGTGTACATTTCAACTATTTCTTGTAGTGGCGAGTTTAACTTTGACTTTTAAAATCGGTGAAGTGATGTCTTAATCATAGCGCCCTCGCAACAACGCGCGAGTTAACCCACTTGTTTTATTTAAATTTAAAATATATTTACTATAGATTATAACTTCAAAGAAATTCTTATTTATAATAGGGAAAATGATGCAAATGGACCGCGCGCTCTGAGGCTTATTACTTTTCGGACAATTTTTTTTTTTTAATTTGAAAATGGACCGAGGGCAACCGCTGTCATTGGGCAACTCATCGACATTGTGACAAGTGTCCCGTATGTATAGGGTATTGTTTTTCGGGCAACGAAAATTCGCTGGGCAACCGTATATTTTAAAAGGGGTTGTTTCGTCATTTTACATTATATAGAAAGTACACATTTGAATAGTGAAAGTACAGTACATTTCAATTCAAATTCCAATAGCCACTCACACAAAAACATCTATAGTTATCGTTTTTCTCTGTTTTTGCTTCTCGCACAAAAGCATTCTTACTTATTGTTTTCACAAATCAAACCGTCTTCTTCGTCAGCCCCTTTCTTCCTTGTAACGTCAGTTATGTCACCATCTAAAAAGCTACAATGTTGATTGCAAACCACATTCGATTGATGATGTTTTTTTTTAAATGTGGCCAAATATGGTACGTAAATATTCTTCTCGTTGTTTATTACATATAATTATTTCCAATTGGTTCTATGTTATAATAAATCGTTGTTGTTATTTGATTAATACATATGTTAGATAGGTGTTAATTCCATTTTATAATCCATTTGCTCTTTTTTATTTCTGTTTGATTCGTAATTATGTAGGGTATAATACCTTAGATGTCGTTAGTTAAGTATGTAACATTACTTGGTTCATTAAAAACAATTAGTGGCAGTTTGTAGACTAATAAAGAGTTGTTTATATGCATCATCTATGCAATTGTTTACGACGTTGGTATAGATTCCTTCAATGGGCTTAATTATTTTTATTCACGCAAATGGCATTGGCCATCACTTAACATGTCATTTTTTATTTTATTTTTTAAAAACACTAACATTAGTTAAATAATATGGGATTTTTTATTTTTTTTATTTTTTATTTATTTTTTGAGCAAGTTAGATATTAATCTTGCAAATCTGATTTATGGCTAAAAAATAGCTCATTCAAAATAATGATGATGAGTAGAGATACAAAAATAATACTACCTCCGTCCCTAAGTAAGTGTCAACTATTCACTTTTAAAGTCCTCTTTTTTTTTAACTTTAACATTAAATTATTTTATTTGTGTGATATGATACTTGATGCAAAACATATGAATGAATTAAGTTTTAAATATATTTTCATTAGTATAATTTTCATTAACTATTACATAACACAAATGAAATAATTTAAGGTAAAAGTTGAAAAAAGAATTTAACATAACACAAATGAAATAATTTAAGGTAAAAGTTGAAAAAAGAATTTAAAAGTCAACACTGAATATTTATTTAGAGACGGAATGAATAATAATAAATTAAAGGCATTGATGTATACACGGAACCATTTGCTTCGTACACATAATTCTAATATGAAATGACAATCATATCCCTAACATTATTTAATCCACTTTTATATCCCTTACCAGAGAGTGTTTCCTCCAGATACATCCTACAATACATATGTTCTTTCATTAATAGCAAACTAAACCAAAAAAATTAGGAATTAACTGATTAAATTTTATAGTAACTAAATAAATAATTGGTAAGAGCTAGATTAGCATACTTAATTCGTATTAACAAGGAGACGTGAAGTAATATGTCTAATGCAACTCAATATTATGTGATTACTGCTATTTGGATTCTTATTGAAAAAACAACTGGGTCAATATGAGAGCTCGATTTCGCCACATAAGCAAAAATCGTGTGATATGATTGGTTAATAAAAGTTAAAATTAAATTGATTTTAGTCAAACTTTAATAAATTTGGGGGAGAAAATTTGGTTGATAAAAAAAACACATAAAAATATAGGTGTCAAATTTGTGAAAACAAAAACTTAAAAAAAATAGGAGGTAATTAATAAAACTTTAGTGGTTGAATTTTTAAAAAAATATATAGAGTTAAATGTAATATTATAAGCCTCTATGTTTTTTAATAACTTTGAATTATAAACAAATAACCCATTATACTTTATACCTTTTGTACTTTATATATTAAAAAATACAATATATACGTTGTTTAAAAATAACAAAATATAAATTTGCATAAGATTATAAGTATCAACTTTTTTTACTATATAGGTTCAATAACGACTCATTTATTTATTTTTAAAAGTTTAGCCTATGTGGACACGAGTTTACATTTTAAATACGGTTAAATTACCGAAAACAAGAATATAATTATCAAGTTGTAAGCACAGGTTACTTTAATATAAAAATAAATATACGCGATTATACTTATAACAATGACCCGTGTAATTCTTATTTATGTATATAATGATATCTAGAAAAACATTTTTAAAAAACTTAAAGGAGTATACTTTAACTTTATCAACGCTCATTATGTGCTATTAAACTAGCATCATGTGTACAACATAATATCAGTAGTAAAATTTGAATAATTTGTCAGCTAAAAAAATTAAATCTTGAGTTATCTAACATAAATTTTTACAAATATTTTACCAAATTCTAATTGATATTAATGTTATTCCTTGTGGGGTGGACAATGGTTGGTGCCAAAAGGCATCTGGGGTCAGGGTGTTCTCGCAAATCTACACATTTTTGTGGAATTAATGCATAATGAAAAACTCGTGCATAAGTATTAGTTGTACTTATATCACAATTTTCATGGGCAAATTCTTATATGTGTATATACTTAAATAAAATGTTAAAATAAATTTGATTTATGTGTAAACTTCGTGCGTGCATGAAACTTATAACTATATAATTGTATGCAATTACTTTTAAAGACACAATATTCAGTATTAATACAGAATAAATTTTTTTGTCAAAACCCCGTGCATACACGGGTATTATAACTAGTTAAATGTAATAAGAAATTAAAAAATTGGTTCTCATATTCCTAGGTTGACAGCAACTCTTTTGCTTTTTCTAAGTTACTCACGTGACCTATCTTGTCAAAAAAGAAAAAGTCCTTATTCTCTTGGTCTTCCTCATAATCGTTTCTGGGCAACTGTATATTATAACTTCCGGCGAGTTTTTAATCTCATTAAAAGAAATGGGCCATTTCTTTCTTCTTTTTCTTCAACTAGCTTTGGGTAGAGGGCACTTTCAATTTTCAGTGGAGGGCACCAAGCTTAAAGTTCACAAATTAACATTACAAAATGTGATTATTAAAGAAACCATGGGGGGCAGTTGCCCCTACCCTCTACATGGGTCCGCCCCAGGATCTTATTCTCTTTTTCACAATATCCTTTTCTAATAACCATATGTGTGTGTTTTCCGATTTGCATTATAGTAAATCGACTTATTTAAGATTAGATGATAAGAGATATTTAAATAAGAACAAATTCTTGGTAGTTGAAGAGAAAAAATAACTGATTCAAGTTGTTACTAGTTAACTTGGAATTGATTTGACATCTTAATGGGAAACCATCATTAGCATTGGAAGGTACAATATTATAATAATACGATTTGTTATGTTAATATGATTTAAGATTATTTGAGGACAAAACATTCTTTACATACTAAGGGATCAATCTCCACCCTTCATCTTCTCACCATTATTATTTTTTATTTATTTTTTTTTCAAACAAAACTAATCTAACAAAAATTAAACCTAAACCCTGTGTGTCCATAGAAATCTTTTATATAATAAAAGAATTACATTATTTCGGAGTGATTTTGTCAAATCATTCTTATTGAAAAAACAATTGAGCCAATAGGAGAGCTTGATTTCGCCACGTAATCAAAATCGTGTGATGTGATTGGTTAATAAAAGTCAAAATTAAATTGATTTTAGTCAAACTTTAATAAATTTGATGAAAAATTTTGGTTGATAAAAAAACACATAAAAATATAGGTGTTAAATTTATGAAAACAAAAACTTAAAAAAAGAAGAGGTAATTAATAAAACTTTAGTGGTTGAATTTTTAAAAATTATATAGAGTTAAGTGTAATATTATAAGCTTCCATGTTTTTAATTAACTTTGGATTATAAACAAATACTCCCTTATACTTTATATTCTTTGTACTTTATATCTTAAAAAATACAATATGTATGTTGTTTTAAAATAACAACATATAAATTTGCATAAGATTATAAGTATTAATTTTTTACTATATACGTTCGATAAGAACTCATTTATTTCATTTTTAAAGGTTTAACTTATGTGGACACGAGTTTACATTTTAAATACGGCTAAATTACTGAAAACGATAATATACGCAATTGTACTTATAACAATGACTCATGTAAATACAATTGTAAGCACGGGTTACTTTAATATAAAAATAAATATACGCGATTGTACTTATAACAATGACTCATGTAATTTTATTTATTTATATAATGATATCTAGAAAAATATTTATAAAAAAAATTTAAGGAGTATATTTTAACTTTATCATCATTCATTATGTGCTATTAAACTTGCATCATGTGTACAACATAATATAAGTAGTGAAATTTAAATAACAAAATCAATGTCTTTGTCAGCTAAATAAAATTAAATTTTAAGTTACCTAACAAAATTTTTTATAAATATTTTATCAAATTTAATGGATATTAATGCATAATGAAAAACTCGTGCATATGCATTAGTCGTATTTATATCACAATTTTGATAGACAAATTTTTATATGTGTATATACTGAACTAAAATGTTAAAATAAATTTGTTTATGTGTAAACTTTGTGCGTGCACGAAACTTATAACTATATAATTATATGCAATTACCTTTAAATACATAATATTCAATATTAATACAAAATAAATTTTTTTTTTGTCAAAACTGTGTACGTGCACGGGTATTATAACCAGTATAAAATTAGTACAATTATAAAGTTTTTGAGGAGATATAAGCAATTCTTTCGAAATTTAATGATGCTCTTAGAAGACGAAAGCCAAAAATATTGCAAAGAGTATCTATCAAAACGAGTTGACATTGTATGCAAAATGACTTTTGTATCCTTTTATTTATTTATTAAATTGATTAATATAATTGCATTTTAAAATACTAGAAGGGTACCCGCGCAATGCAGCGGCGGGTACCCGATGACTATTTTGTAGCGAACAAATGTTTTTCATTTTTACGTCTAATTCAAGTAAGTTTCTCTCTTTTCAACTCCGCTTCTTCCCGACTACTAAATAAAACTCATAAAAATATATCAAAATGAATGTTGAATTAAAGAGCACAAAATTTTAAAAAATATGTTGAAATTAGATCATAAAAAAATTAAACAGATTAAAAGATATTTAAATTTAAAAATAAAGGTGATTAATTAGTTAGGAATTGACA
The DNA here is from genome assembly GCA_019973895.1 of Chrysanthemum seticuspe. NCBI lineage: Eukaryota > Viridiplantae > Streptophyta > Magnoliopsida > Asterales > Asteraceae > Chrysanthemum > Chrysanthemum seticuspe. The sequence continues at coordinate 246,828,553 of BPTQ01000002.1, read as the reverse complement.
TGTGTCACCCCATTATTGGAGCTCTTTATTTTAGTTTGTTAGAGCTCTTCTCTTTTTGTTATTTTTTAGTTAGAGAAATAACACATGTCACTCAATGATTGGAGCTCTTTATCTTTTTCTTTTTTTTTTAATTCTTTCCATAATAAGCAAGTAAAAAAGTCTGAATTTTTAAGCCTTCTAATTTTAGAAGGCCTAAATGCATTATAAAGTAGTATAGATTTACAGATACGGCTGGTAGGGGTGAGCAAAACCGACCGAATCTCGAATCCCGTCCCGATCCCGAGTCCCGAATCATGTTAGTCGGGCTTGTCGGGGTCGGGAGTCGGTTTCTGTTTTTCGGTTAGTCGGGTTCGGGCTTGTCGGGATCGGGTCGGGACGGGCCGAAAACCAAAAAACAACAAACAAAACCAATCAATTCCCGAATCCCGTCCCGATCCCGAGTCCCGAATCATGTTAGTCGGGCTTATCGGGGTCGGGAGTCGGTTTGTGTTTGCCGGCTTGTCGGGATTCGGGTCGGGCCGGGTCGGGATCGGCCCGATGCTCAGCCCTAACGGCTGGTATTTCTCTTACTTTTTTAACAATAAGGTACCTTTTTACCTGAACGAATCCCGTAGACAACGATGTAAGTTGTCAGCTTAAAAATTCTGCGTGTCGAGGTTAATTACCGACAAAAACGTGTTTATTTTGAAATTAGACGTAAGTAAGTCAAACTAAGAAAGTAAGAAGTTATCTAAAATTATGTTTTCAACCAATAACGAAATTTATAAAATCTTAAACAACAACAAGTCGTGTGACGCTGGCCCACAACTATACCACGTGGCACACTATCAGGGCCCGTTCGGTTTATAAGTGGGTTGGATTAGGATTTGGATTTGGTATAGGATTTGGATTTGTGATAGGTTTAGGAGAAAGAAATTATATTTATTTATATATATTTTTTATAATAAATATTGAATAAAATATATTTTTAAATTGAATTATTTTTATTTTTATAAATAATAAATAAATAAGAATGGTAGGTATGCATTTTGAACTCACAAATGTCAGAAAACAATATATAAAAACATATATTATATGGGTTTTGAGAAAAGTATTATACGTGGGTTCAAACCTTTGTGTAGAATTTCTTTTAGCCTACAGCTTTGAAAAACCATCAACCCCCAAACTGCACCTTAACGCCTTCCACGTCACCGTACAACATTACCAACCTCGTTTGCCAGGAAGCTTCTCGAATGTACGTCATTCTTTATTTCATTTCATGCTTGGTTTTATCGTTCGACACGTTAAGTCATCACTATATAAACAAACCCACCCCAAACCCACCAAATTCAAACATTTAAAGAAAACTATCTCTCTATCTATTGAAAGAAATCTCCGATCGTGCAATGTAAGGATTTATCATTTACGTAATTAATTGTAAATTTTTTTAATATACATATATATTTGGTGCAATTGCTTTTACAGTCATTTGATGTGCTTATTTAGTATGCTTTAAGTAACACCTTCAAAATTGAAATGGTTATATATGTTCGTCTATATAATTCGTTGTTTGTTACTTTGATCCATAGTTGTCAGGATCTCGATTCTTACGATACTGCAAAACAAAAATAATCCGCATCCTATATAGGATTTTTGTAAGCTTAACATACTATCTTAAGATCTATTCCGATCTGATCTTATTTTCCTCGGATTACAAACTAAAAAACTATATATTTATGAGTTGTGTTTTTGTAGAATTTAAAAAACATGTTAATTTTTTTAAACATTTCATAATCATAATTTAGGACAACATTTCTATGAAACATTCATAGTATTTTATGTTTATAATGTATAATAGTTTGTAGATTTGTATGATATTACATAAACTATTAAGAAATAACATTGGAGTAGGATATTAAGATCCCGATCCGATCTTACGATCATGATCTTGTAAAAACGAAAACGATCCTTGATAGGATCCCGATCTTGAAAACCTTGCTTTGATCTATATAACAGTTTTATGTTAAACTGGAAAGCATAAATATAGTATAATTTGTTGACCAAGATTTCATTTGAGATTTGGATTCGTTATGTTTTCTACATGTATGTGCATTGATTTAAATTTAGATGATCACGAATACTAAAATTAACGCATTGCCTTCCGAGGGCAACTTGAATAGAAAACTTCGTTCATTTACCTGTTTACTCATATTCTATCAAAAGAAATTACTTATACGTAGTTTATGTGTACATTGATAAGCATTCATATATTAAATCTACTTCACTACTTGTTACTTGTTATGTGCTTTTTATGGATATTTTATACGCGTTTGTACATCTTTTAGGCTCATGTTGGTTTATCTATTGTTGTGTGCAGAATCTTTGTCTCCTTCATTTGCAGATTAATAGTGCTGGCCTTCTTTCCTGGTTTGCATATACCTCTCTTCTATTTTCTTTCCATTCATTGTTAAATTTTCACTATCTTTTTATTTAGTACTAATCTGATGATTTATATATTGAATGATGTAGCAGGTTTTTGGAATTTAAATGATTGTGAGCTAACTATTTATTAATTTTTCTACTCTATTTAACCTTTGATTATACTTGTTTTTTAAATTTTGATTTGTTGGATAATTAATCTAAATAATGGATCTTAATTTCCTCAGGATCAGTTAAAAGTTTTAAGGACGGGAAGTCGTATTAAAGATCATAATGTTGTCACCTGGTGTATGTGGAGATATAGGCGTGTGTCTGTACATATGCATAACAGATACTGATACAGATTTATAGTTATATAGATATATTAGTATATAGATATGTAGATAGATATGTTGATGTACGCATAAATGTACATGCATATATGTGATGTGCACATTAGTTTTTGTGGTGTGTATATCACCTTTCATAAATATAGATATACATATATACATGGATCGAGTGACACATACTTGGGCAAGTTCTAGGGTAGCTATAAGAATGAAGCTGTTTTATTTACTTACACATGAATTTTTGTGTGTTTCTATTTTATCTTGGACATATTCAGAAATTATCAGAGATGGCTACCTCAACAAAGTATGAATTACAAATCATCCACTGCGATATGTGTAATGGATGCATAAATAAGGTCAAAAGGGTATTTCGAAAGCTTGCTGGTGTCAAACTTTTAACGACAGACTTTGAGAATGAGAAATTTACTATCTCCTCTGTTGTTGAGCACCCTGAGGTTATCAAATTTGCTCTTGAGCAAAAATTTCCTGGGAAACGTGTCATTTTGTTGCCTGAAACTAACCACCCTAACCCACTTGTCCCGACACATTATATGCCCATTCCTCAAAACCGTAGTTCTCAAGGAGGTAATGCAAGGGTTCATGACATGCTGGAGGCGTTGGTGACTTTATCTCAGGCCCAAGGATTACAGAGTGGCGAGTTCACACAAACGATAAGAATCAGTGTCACCAACAATGTGTATCAACCAAATATCTCTAGAAATTCTACACCATTGCCACCACCAACTACTCAACCATCAGCCCCACCCTACCCGACTACTCAAGAATATGTTTATGGTGCTCCGCCCATCTCCAACACTCAAGATTATGTTTACGGTTATCCTAGTGAGTATTATAATGACTGCACCATCGTTTGAGCTGATACAATATCTTTTTTTGTTTATTAATATATCATTTGTTATCTTGTATTTGAGCTCCGGGAGGTGATTTTACACCAATAAATTTACTTGGTACATCGTCAACTCTTTGTAAATCAGTTTTGTCTTATGAGTTGGTGATGCATCAAGTAAATTTATTGATGACAAATCGCTTTTCGTGAAAGTAGGCTGTATAATTGTATGTTTCCATGTCTTTTCTTTTTAACTTGCATACTTATGATATTTGTATTGTAAAATGAAATGTGATCTACTATCGGTCATTGTTATATACAATTGATGGTTATTACTATTACTATAATTTTCTTGCGTGAAAACTCAACTTTTTAACAAACAAAAAGAAAAACGATAGTCCTCGAGAACATATAGAAGTAGTGTTGTTATCCTAGAATTAAGCTGGTCGTGGACAAATTTGTGAAACACAATAGTCTATTACATTTTTAAGTTTTCATGCTTCATCCAGAGTCGTGATGTGTCTCTAACTGTTACACTTGTATGTGGATGGAAATCCCTATATGTCAATCGAATCATAGACTGTTATTTAAGGTTTAGGTTTTTACTAGGCGATTTATAAAGTTAGTTGTTTTGTGGCTATAATTGTCTATCTACTAGTGGTTCTGTGTTAAATTTGTAGTGTTCATTCAATCAGTCAGTATTATTTCTGCTATGTCGGTTGTCAAATAGCACCACTGTTTCATTATTCCAAAGTCTGATTTTGTCCAAGATAGACGTTTAGTTGATACTTGGCTTCCAGAGAAAACCAGGACGACAGCGACACTGTTGTTTTAGACTGCTTAAACCATCATATCAACTAAGCTTTATATCAGGAGTAAAACACTTTTGGTATTTGATGTTTCTTTCAATGAAATTACATCGATGAGTGTACTGTCCGAGGCATCAAGTACACTCAAGGAACTTGATCTATGTCTGTTATGCAACTTTGTTGTTGATAATCAAGATATTCTCATGATAGATTATTGAAAGGAAAATGAAAGTTAGTTTCAAAGGATCAGGCCCGAACAAAACAATTTAAGCCATACAAAGTAGCTAAAGAAGCAGCCCGATTCCGAAGCAGAGCAATCAGGCACACCAGTGTTGGGATCACTGGAGGGTAGAGCACCCACTTTGGGAGCAAGGCAATTCCCGCCACTTTTTAACAGGACACATGTTGCTTCGTGAATGGAATGAAGTACATCATATGTTACAAACTTACAATCTTTTTTCCAATCTTCTATTTGGTTATAACCGACCTAAAGAAAGAGATCGTTGGTTCCTAATTTGATTTCCAAATAAAAAGCTCCGGGTCACATCATGAGAGATAAACCTCCTCGTATACATAACAATTACTAGCTCTAATCACTGTAGAATGAAATGTAATTTAGGAATATCATAGTTGTTATCTGTTGTTGTCGTGACCAAAATACTACCCATAGTGGCTTGGTGTCTGTCTTATAGATGTATTAGGTGCAGGATTAACATGAATTGTATATTATTCGGACAAAAGGATATCATACTTTTGTTATAGTGTCAAAGTTGTTGGAATAATGTTTTAAGTATTTTGTATATTTATTTAGAACGATATTATGTACTACTGTTTGCAAGACTAAACGTATAATTATGTATTAGATGGTAGTTTGGCAAAAGCCTGGAAACTGTGTGGGCTTGGGCCAAAACGGGTCAAAATGGTTTTGATAAACCATTGTGACTCTTAGATTATAGATACGCCTCTTTTAGGTTTTATGAAACGTTATATCGGTTTGGAAGTGACGTTTCATAACATATATATAGGGAGAGGCAGTGTAGATGTTTGTATCATTCCATACTTCAATTAATATATACAACGTTTATACATATTGTTGTTGTTATTTCTACATCAGTAAACAAATCCCAAACACCCCATATTGTTTCTGTACGCCAAGAAACAAAGCAACCATGTCAAGATTCAATCAATATCCAAAGGAAACTTGGCCTAGTGGAACTCGTTTCCATCAGTGGCATCAGAGACACGATTCAAATTTCTGGGAAAGGCCAAGTGCAAGTGGTTTGTTGCCTTACAAACCACGTAGAAGAATTTCATACGAGACGAAGGAATTGCTCAAGAGGAGATTGCTTGAAATTGAAGCACGCAACGCTTCAAAGGGATACGAGGCTGTAACAAGGAAGGAAAGGAGAGCGAGGTGTTATGCCTATAGAAAACGTGGGTACTATTTTTGGAAGTGCCAAGACAACAAATTCTCAACCCATTCGAAAGCAAAACAGGAAGAAGATGAAAAGAACCCCAAGTATCTTGAACATGTCCATGTTAAAACAACCCACATGATCAAGGGGACGGATTACGCAAACTGGAACCACATTTGGTACATAAGCAACACATATAACAATCATATGTGCCCCACAAAGTCGTTGTTCAGGAGACTCAAACCAAAGTTTTCGATGGAATGGAAGGAGGAAGATGAGAAAAAAATTATTTTCTCATATGGTATAGGCGAGGCTTTTGTTGAAACAAATGAGAAGAAAATGCTAATTCCATGTGTTTCATATACACCGGAGGCAAGTTTGAACGTGCTTAGCACCAAACAACTTTTGGCACAAGGTTTCGAAGTGACTTATGAAGACGACGCATGCAAAGTCTCTTACATGTTTGATGATGAAGAGATGGGGCACGAAAATGGAAAGAATGTCGAAGGGGAGTCAAGTTCGATGGCTAAGGAACACGACAAGTATTTGGAAGATTACTACGAGTCAATTGATCCAAAAGACACTTGCATGAACATAAAAGGATTAGAAGATCTCAAATGGAAGGAGGGAATGATCCATGATTATTTGGATGACGAATTCTTAAGCATGAATGGAACTCTCTACGTTATGAAGGTTAATTCATTTACGAAGTTTATTTCATTTTTAATCATGATCGAAGATGACAATCTAGTATACAAGAATTGGAACGTTTTGAGCAAACATTTTGAAGAGATGGTAAAATGGTTTTACCAAGTTTATCTTGGTCGAATCATGGTGGAACCCTTGCCCCCCGTCATCAAAGGTATACAAATCGATTTACTCGGTCTTTATAAGATAATAGGTAGTCTAGGAGGCTATCTTGGGGTTACATTTGGTAACCAATGGGGAGATGTTGCACTAATACACGGTCTAGAACGAGAACACGATGAGGAACTAAAAGAATGTTACAAGAAACACATTAACTTAGTACGGTGTTATTTCGAGACTACATTACGAGCCCGAGGCAAGGACAAACTTGTGATAGCCAAGAAAGAAGGTTATGGGAAGACCCCAAAGATTGAAGAAGGGTCGAATGGGCAGTTGATAAGGTTTTAAAATGTACCATTTTGAGGGGTCGTTTAAGTCCTTATTTGATCACTTTTGTATCCGTTATTGCTTAATATCGTTCCTTTTCACTTTTTAGGTCTCTCGAAGGCAAAATGCTGGAATGGCACTTATTTGGACGAAAAGGCGCGAATATATGAAGAAAATGGCCAAAGTCAGAATCGAGACACTCAAAGCTGCTGAAAACAGAAGGCGACGGCGTCCGGTGTTAATTGCGACGCCGTCGGAGGATTTTTGTGACGATACAATAGCCAAAAACCCTATTTTCAAGTGACGACGTCGGGCTTTAAAAGAGTAGGCCGTCGCTACTCAGACGCCCTAGATTTGATCCAGACGACGTCATAAACTGAAGGGGACGGCGTCACAACCATAAGGTGACGCCGTCATAAGCTGATCAAGTCACAACATGCGCGCGAAGTAGCTGATACTGTTTTGGCCATAACTTTTGCATACGAACTCGGATTTAGGTGATTCAAAAGCCCACGCGACCAGAACGAGAAAATCTACAGTCTAGTGAAAAAAAGTCATCACAACGCCGTCACTCTTTATGTGTGACGCCGTCACTCTTTGCCGACAGAAAATCTGCCTATAAATATAACATTATAACTTCACTTTTTGTAAGCCCTAAACCCTAAGTCCGATTCCAGGGTTTAGGTAGGTGTTTTTCCAGCAACTTTAAGGGTTTCAAACACTCCATAAACATCGTGTAATGATTTGTTTGTTAATCCAATCCTATTGTATGTCTTCAATTATCATAATTGTTGCTTGCTCTTCATTAATTATGCTTGGCTAATTCACCTAGTGTTTGCTTATGATTGTATGAAACTTGTATATAATTAATTAGATCTTATTGATTTCTTAGTGATGCTTGTGTCTATCTTCATCATTAGGGTGTGACAATTTCAATGAGTCTAATTTGTTTAGTTTATAATTCTTGCATCCTACTGTCTTTTGTTTGATTGGTTGTCTCTTATCTTAATTGTTAATGATCTAGTAATGCGATAGGTCATTCGTTGTGTACTTAATGCTTGATTCATCTTTGTGAACCTTAGAATATGATTACTTGAGTAGTTGTAGGCTAAACCATCCAAAGAGTGCCTTAGAGTAAGAGTTTATTATCCCCAGTGGGTTTTGTAGACGAGACCCTTTGGTAAGTTCAAAGAGTTAGGGATTAATGCATACCCTACGACTTTAGACACACAACGCGTTAAGAATAAGGACGTGACAATTCAACCATCAATAGGACGTGACAATTCAGTAGGTAGAATTGGATAGCTAGCAAGGAGTAATACATCATAAGTAGATACGCTTCACGTTACTGGTAGACCCATAATTTAGTTAGTATCTTTTGGGATAGTTGACTAGCAACTAATTCCACCCTCCCCTCCAAAACCGAGATTCATAAAATACAAAAATACAAAAATAATCATCCCTCATCTTTAGACTTAAATCGACATATACTTCAGCCTAACGACACTATTCCCCTAGAGAACGATATCAATACCCGTGGCTTACCCCTAATACTACACTACAACGATTAGGTTCACTGCCTAGGGTGTTATAAAACTTGCTCGAAGAAAAGGAAGTTTCCTTGACCCCGAACGACGCGTGTAGCGTTATCAAGTTTTTGGCGCCATTGCCGGGGAATAGAATAGCTAGTTAGTAGTCCACCTCGTTTAGGTTCTTTGCTTGATTCCTATCAAGTAAAATTTTTCTCATTTTTAGCTCCCTCTTAGTCTATCCCCCTTCTTCGTAACCCTCGTTCGTAAAAAAACCATCACTCACCATGATCCGTATCTTCCATCGAAGATTCTTCACTCTACCCGTTCCCAATCCCGAGATTGAGAACGCAATCCCACAAAACCCTTCACCCACTCACCATTTTGGTAATCACCTAGGGCATAATGAGATAAATTAGCAACAACAAAGTCCTTTCTATTACTCCGATTCTGATGAGGAATTTGATTATGGTGAGGCATTTGATAGCGGAGAGGTCATTAATGAAATTGAGGAAGACCCTTCCCAATGTTTTGACCCTAGGTGTAGGATTGAGAAAGATGGCCCCTTTAACATGCAATTCCTTTGCAAAATAGGACTAGAAGGGTTCGATGCTTATTTGAATTCATTCTTACCTTTGAACTTAATCTCAAGGGACCTATACAACAAAATCAAGGTCAATGAGTTAACTTATCAAGGGAGCAATGTTGTTGAAGCAGTCATTTATTTGCACGTGTTTGTCGGAAGTTTTGCTTATTTGGTAGAGTTCATGGTCTTAGAAGACTTAGGAGAATTTATATATAAGGACCTCACTCAAGTAATTTTTGGAAAACCTTTCAAAAAATTGACTAGGTTGAATGAACGGATGATTGATGGTCTAATTACATTCTCTGATGAAGTTGAAGATTTTATCTACCAAATGCCACGCACTCATCCTAGGTTTAAACATAAGGACATCGAGGTTTGTAATAGAATGACCCCTATTCCATTGCTTAGTGAAAGGGATAAGCAGAGTGGGCTTAGGTACCCATATGAGAAAACTAAGCGGTATTACAAAAAATGCCTTGAATTAGGAGATGATTACAAAAAGAATGAAAGAGCGTTGGAATGGCTTAAGTATGAGCACGAGAGGATAGGTGAGAAAACGTAGGAGCACGACTATGAGTCTAGCTACAAGACTCTTTAATAAAGAAAAAGCGCTTCGTGGGAGGCAACCCATGTTTAATTGTTTGCTTGTTAGTGTCATATATCTTTTATTAATTGTTTATCCTCATGTTTAAATTTGTAAAAATGCTTTATTTTATTTTTAACTTCGTCTTAATTGCATATAAAGGTATTTTACATAAGGGATAAGTGTAGGGAGGATTACACACGTTTTCAAAAGAAACGTAAACATGAGAATAACAATTAACTAAAAGATATTTATGTTTGTTTGTTCGAGTCAAATGCTTGTATCAAGTCATAATGGATGTTTTGCAGAAATTTTTTCCAGATTCTAAAGATGTAAATTTTCCAGAATTTTTTCCAGAAAATCGCAGACCAGTTTTTGTCAGGATAACCTGACGGCGTCAGGATTGCAACCTGACGGCGCCAGGAAGGAGTAAAAACATCTGATTACTTTTTTCTCGTTTTCTGAGCTACTTATAAATTTTTGGAATTTTCCAGGTCTTAATTTTCTTAGAAATTCTGTAAACATCCATTCCACAAGCATTATATCCTAGTTTAAATCGAGTATTATATATATTATTACCGCCGATTTTACGCGAATGTTTCGTTTGTTTTCTTCAAGTGTGCAGGTTTAGTTTGTCAAGAAGAAGTTACATAAGATTGAAAGGTGCTTTTCACGCAATAATTCTTCTTGAAAAGAATTTAACCACCACTTTACACGGATCCTACCGAGCTAATCAGGGGAGTATTAGTTTCTTTCGTTTTTAATTACCTTCTTTTATAATAACTTTGATACTTTCGGGGAACATTGGGGACAATGTTCAGTTTAAGTGTAGGGAGGAAAAATAAAACGGGAACTTTGAAACTATGTTTATCCTTGACTATTTGCTTTATCCAATTGTGATTGTGTAATAAACCATGAGAAAATGTCGGTTAGGGTAATTTTGGCACCAAATTTAAAATTTTTCATGACATATAGGAGTGGGCCATTAGTCTTAACAAAAGCGTCTCATGGATAGGAAGTTGCATGACTAGCACAAAAACCCTTTACCACCCAAATTCCACCAAAATGTGAGGATCGCCTTTAGATTAGTAGGAATTAAAGCATTCATCTTTAATGCTTAGAGTGTGAACCGGTAGTATATTAGATTCTAGAACTTGTTTTGTGATGCATTCCGAGATCGCAAGTGAGGCTACACTTGTGTAGTTAGGAATAACTAAATGATAAGAGGCATTAGGATAACCCTTGTTTGATACCCGTAATATAATTACTTCTTCCACATCGGTTGAGTACTTCCCCCACACCTTTGCGTTGTACTCATCTTTAGTACACGATACCCCTAGTTAACCCCTCAGAGCCTATCCTTTTCGCGGTTCTCGTGATGTTTTGGTTTTCCGGAATATCAATGAAGAGCATTGTTTACACCCCACCCCCAAATGTACACCCAAATCACCTTAGCCAACCTTGTATGCACTCACTTTTAGTGCATTATTGTTATCACCCTAAACCCTTAGTTCAATTATCTGGTTGCTTGCATGAGTTGCTAAGTCGAGTCATATCCTTTGTATACAGTTTTGGGACGATTGGGATTCATGGAAAAAGTTAAAATTTATGAAATGACGGGAAGGGATTAAATTCAAATTCCCTTTGTTTGCGTAATAATGTACCCCAAGTGTTTTGATCTTTTCAATTCGGGTCAAATTAGTGTTAGAGTAATAAAAACTCAAGTGTAGGGATGTGCCTATAAATCCCTATCATTTTGATGTTACCATAGAGGATGGTAAAGTAAAAGTGTATGAAAAAAAAAACGAAAAAAAAAAAAAATAGAAAAAGAGAAAAAGAAAAAAAAATATAGAGTGTAAAAAAAAATACGGGCTACCATCCTACATCTATCCTTTAAATTTATGTTTGTTTATTTCCGTTACCTAGAGTTTTAGAGTGTCGAGTCTTGGCTTAGCAACGCCATTCTTCGTAGGCATTTAACATAGAGATTTTTGACTTGCCACCACTAAATAGCCTATCCCACCAAACCCTTGTTTCCCTACCGTAAGCCTAACATTACAACCCTTTAAAAGACCTCTTTGATAGTCTTTCCTAGGTGCTTACGCCAAAGCGATGGAGGTTTGATCTATTCTCAAGCCTATGGTAATCTATGTACTAGGACCGGTTAATGAGTGTTTATCTTCCATTTCCTATTTGTTATATTTCATATATACACCTGAGAGAGATGTGAGTACCCAAACACCCCATGTGAGGTGCTAGTATGTAATTTCCGTGCTTGTTATGACTTTTGCGGGGCTTATATGTGTTGTGGACCGTTTTGAATTAATGCTTCATGACCCCTAACATATAAATTAATTGGCTAAAAGCACATTTGCTTGAGGACAAGCAAATAACAAGTGTAGGGATATTTGATAAGGTTTTAAAAGGTACCATTTTGAGGGGTCGTTTAAGCTCTTATTTGATCACTTTTGTATCCGTTATTGCTTAATATCGTTCCTTTTCACTTTTTAGGTCTCTCGAAGGCAAAATGCTGGAATGGCACTTATTTGGACGAAAAGGCGCGAATATATGAAGAAAATGGCCAAAGTCAGAATCGAGACACTCAAAGCTGCTGAAAATAGAAGGCGGCGGCGTCCGGTGTTAATTGCGACGCCGTCGGAGGATTTTTGTGACGATACAGTAGCCAAAAACCCTATTTTCACGTGACGACGTCGGGCTTTAAAAGAGTAGGCCGTCGCTACTCAGACGCCCTAGATTTGATCCAGACGACGTCATAAACTGAAGGGGACGACGTCACAACCATAAGGTGACGCCGTCATAAGCTGATCAAGTCACAACATGCGCGCGAAGTAGCTGATACTGTTTTGGCCATAACTTTTGCATACGAACTCGGATTTAGGTGATTCAAAAGCCCACACGACCAGAACGAGAAAATCTACAGTCTGGTGAAAAAAAGTCATCACGACGCTATCACTCTTTATGTGTGACGCCGTCACTCTTTGCCGACAGAAAATCTGCCTATAAATATAACATTATAACTTCACTTTTTGTAAGCCCTAAACCCTAAGTTCGATTCCAGGGTTTAGGTAGGTGTTTTTCCAGCAACTTTAAGGGTTCAAACACTCCATAAACATCGTGTAATGATTTGTTTGTTAATCCAATCCTATGGTATGTCTTCAATTATCATAATTGTTGCTTGCTCTTCATTAATTATGCTTGGCTAATTCACCTAGTGTTTGCTTATGATTGTATGAAACTTGTATATAATTAATTAGATCTTATTGATTTCTTAGTGATGCTTGTGTCTATCTTCATCATTAGGGTGTGACAATTTCAATGAGTCTAATTTGTTTAGTTTATAATTCTTGCATCCTACTGTCTTTTGTTTGATTGGTTGTCTCTTATCTTAATTGTTAATGATCTAGTAATGCGATAGGTCATTCGTTGTGTACTTAATGCTTGATTCATCTTTGTGAACCTTAGAATATGATTACTTGAGTAGTTGTAGGCTAAACAATCCAAAGAGTGCCTTAGAGTAAGAGTTTATTATCCCCAGTGGGTTTTGTAGACGAGACCCTTTGGTAAGTTCAAAGAGTTAGGGATTAATGTATACCCTACGACTTTAGACACACAACGCGTTAAGAATAAGGACGTGACAATTCAACCATCAATAGGACGTGACAATTCAGTAGGTAGAATTGGATAGCTAGCAAGGAGTAATACATCATAAGTAGATACGCTTCACGTTACTGGTAGACCCATAATTTAGTTAGTATCTTTTGGGATAGTTGACTAGCAACTAATTCCACCCTCCCCTCCAAAACCGAGATTCATAAAATATAAAAATACAAAAATAATCATCCCTCATCTTTAGACTTAAATCGACATATACTTCAGCCTAACGACACTATTCCCCTAGAGAACGATATCAATACCCGTGGCTTACCCCTAATACTACACTACAACGATTAGGTTCACTGCCTAGGGTGTTATAAAACTTGCTCGAAGAAAAGGAAGTTTCCTTGACCCCGAACGACGCGTGTAGCGTTATCAGCAGTGGTCACTAGAAGGAAATGCACAAGTTCTCAAGACGTATGGCATCGAAGATACATGGTCGGACAAGAAGGATACACCAAGAGGATGATTTGACAATCATCAGGAAAAAGAAAGGATGGACGTTTGAAAAAGACTTACACATTAAGGGGGACATTGTTGGATTAATGTTTAAAGTCTTTTGTATATTTATTTAGAACGATATTGATCTGTGCCAAACCGTCAAGTTTTTCTCACTCAAGCCAGCCACTTGTGAATGGCCGACCGTAAGAAACTTAAAACGGTTAAGCCGCAAAATCAATAAAGATCAGGGGAGTATAGTGTTTCCCCGGGTCGTTATGTCCCAGCGAGCTATGCGATGGATCACCAAACGAATAGTGATCGAGAGATTTGAACGGAAAAAGGGATTGACAATGATTATAACTACAGAAATAGCCTATAATTACAAAGGCTTAAATGCAAATTAAAGAAAATTAAAAAGATAAAAACTATTAAATAAACGCTATCACTATATTTAAAATGATGTTTTTGTTTTTATGTTTTTATAAAACTTAATTAAAAACTACGTAACGTACAAATGAAAATGTGAAACTTACACAATATTAATCCTACAAATATGAAAATGATATTTTTATAAACCTAATGATAAAAGAAAATATATAGAAAAAGAAAAGTATTTTTACAACTATTTAATTAATTATTATTAATTAAAAACTATTTTTAATTATTAAATATTAACCTAAAATACAAGAAAATATGAAACAAAGCTAGAAAAAATAAAATTTTGACTTAGAAAAATCTAAAATAACAAAATAGAATTTTCAAAACTATTTTTGTATTTTTCTGATTATTTTTTTCTATTTTCTAGGAATTAAAAACTATTAAAAACTAATTAAATTATCTAAAAATACAAATTTAACTAAGAAAAATCTAGAAAAATATTTTTTTTACTTTTTATATTTATCTTAACTTAATAAAAATGAAAAATTATTTTTTTGAAACTTTCTTAATTAATTGTATTAAATGCTAATTAAAAATGCTTAAAAACCAATTTAAATCAAGAAAAATAGCAAACAAGCTTGGAAAAATCTAAAAATTTCAGGAAAAGTCTAAAATATTATTAGGAATCTAAGAAAAATGGAAAAATAGGTGCTTATGTGTGGAATTATGGAACTGATGTGTAAAGTGCTTATTGAAATAAGCACTTGAATAAGCAAATGGGCACCAAAAGCTACCAAATGAATACACAAGCTATATAATGCTAAAAGAGCTAAAATGCAACAAGTATCAACTACTTATAACCTCTGGAATGCAAGTTACAATGATTTGGTGAAATGAGTTATAAGCTAAAAACAGTAACTGAGGGGGCTACTTTGAACAAGAAAATAAGCACCTAGATAAGCTGAACATGAAAACCAATAACTGGAACCTAAAATAGACCTGGGTGAGAACATGTAAACCAAAAATCAAACCTAAGTGAGCTCTATTGAGCTCTGTGCAAGGGCTGCAAGATCTGCACAAAACCTGTGCAGATCAGTGCAGTGTGCACAGGGCATATAAGCCTGTTTTGACAAGCTCATATGAGGCTTCTAAAAATTTGATAAAAATCTGGAAAAATGCTAATAAGAAACAAGACCAGCTGAAGTTTTTAAACCTACAATTTTCATTTAGATTGGTTCAGAAATGAGCCCAAGAAAATTCTTCCTAGTTGAGCCCAAAACAGGTTTTATGCAATTTGACTTTTTAAGCAATTATGAAAAGTTGACTATTTTGAACTTTGATCTAGATTTAAGGACTGCAATTGATGTGAAATGATGAAACAAGGCTAATTCAACCTTTCCCTAAGTATTTTAAACACAAAATGAGATTTTGTTTTGACAAAATCCCAACAGTAAATCTGTTAAGACATATTGAAGTTGGATTTGACTTTCACTGCTTGCAGGCACAAAGTATTGACAGATCTTAGTACATATGAGCTACCCAAGCTTAAAGCAACAAGAGTAAAGCTCTGAACAAGCCAAATAGACAGGTGAATCAACAGATCCAAACACCCCTTTTAACTGTCCAATGAACTCAAAACTGAGATGGATACTTAATTAGATACTATAACTGATTAAAATGAGTTTAAATTACCTAATTACAACTAATTAAACACATAAAAACAAATTGTAACCACAGATACACATACAAGCAAAATATGCAACATGGATGAAAACTGAAAATGAGACAGATACTTACATGTGTCCAAATTGTTATGCAAGCTAAAACCAAACCCAAAACCAATCTAAACTAGTCCATTTCAACCTCTGCAACACCCAAATCATCACCATTTCCATTCTTGGCCCATTTTGACTTTTGTTGACTATGAATGAGAATTGTTTGAAACTGATTCCCAGGCTAATCAAAAGCTATAACAAGCTTAAATTAACTTGTTTGAATGAGAACAGAAGCTATTGGAAGCTTAAATATAGGAACATGAGTTTGACATTTCCAACAGTAATCACAAGAACAAGAGTTTTAACCAAACTTTAGAATTGATTCTTAAAAACATATTAAAATGATAACATAACTAGAGTTTTGATCTTAGAAGCAAAAGATTACAGAATTTAATCTAAACTAAGACATTTATAAAAAAACGACATAAAGAAAAACTTTTTAAAACTAACTACTCCTTTCATTGCTTCTTTCTTCCTCTTTTATAGCTCCAAGTTGTTTCTCTCACTTCCCTCATTGTTTCCCACCACTCTTTAGGACCCTTGGATGTCTTAGAGTTGATCTCAGCCTATGATTGGATTTTTGGCGGGAAATGGTTTTGACCTGATGGGAAGGTTGAGTGTGATGAGGGAGGTGCATTAAATGTGTCTTTGGAGTATAGTTGAAGGTGGAGTGATAAGGTGGGAAAGGTGTGAGCTGGGGGGATGGTGATTGTCTGGTTTTGCAGGCTAGAGGTTGAAGAAAACAAAAAGGGCGGGTAGGGGTTTTTTTGACCAGTGTTTGACTGGTGTAATTGATAAGGTTTTAAAAGGTACCATTTTGAGGGGTCGTTTTAGTCCTTATTTGATCACTTTTGTATCCGTTATTGCTTAATATCGTTCCTTTTCACTTTTTAGGTCTCGTGAAGGCAAAATGCTGGAATGGCACTTATTTGGACGAAAAGGCGCGAATATATGAAGAAAATGGCCAAAGTCGAAATCAGACACTCACAGTCGCTGAATGTAGAAGGCGACGGCGTCAGGAGCTATTTGCGACGCCGTCGGAGAATTATTGTGACGGGTCAGAACTCAAAACTCGTGTTTTCAAGAGACGGCGTCTAGTTGTGAAAGAGTTGGCCGTCGCTACTCAGACGGCCTAGATGCGATCCAGACGACGTCAGAAGCTGAAGAGGACGGCGTCACGGACATAAGGTGACGCCGTCGCAAGATTAACGTGGCCAAGACGAAACCCTAATGGCGGCGACACGACGGCGTCACTAAACATAAGGTGACGCCGTCGCAATTGTAATCTTATATATAGAATCCGAATTTTTCAGTCTTTGTGTGGAGAGTCTTTGGAGTAAAAACCTAAAACCGAACCTAAGGTGTCTTGTACAGTATTTTAGGGTTTTTAACCCTATCTTACACCAAGATAAGTCTTTGCTTCATTAATTCAATTATGTCTTTGATTATTTGTGTGTATGCTTGCATGTTCTCCATGTCCGGCTAATTTATTTGTGTGTTTGCTTAGGAAGTATGAAACTTAATTATTGAATGTTGATTGGTTGTTTCTTATCTTAGTTGATTAATGATCTAGTAATGCGATAGATCATTCGTTATGTACTTAATGCTTGATTCATCTTTGTGAACCTTAGAGTATGATTACCTGAGTGATTGTAGGCTAAAACATCCGAAGAGTGCCTTAGAGTAGGAGTCTATAATCTCTAAGTGGATTTGTAGACAAGACCCTTTGGTAAGTTCAAAGAGTTAGGGAGAAACGCATACCCTACAACTTTAGAAACACAACGCAACTAGGAATAAGACGTGACACTCAACCATCAATAGGAGATAATTAAGGAGTAATACAAACTAAGTAAACACATCTTTAAACTATCATACGAGCACACATTAATTAGACATAGACTCCCACAACCTTAGTTTAGATAATTAGATAATAGTAGAGTAATCGGTAGAAATACCAACCCCCCAAATCCAATACCCGAGATTCGTACCTTTCCATTTTTCATAAAATATAAAAAGATAAAAAAATAATCTTCCTCAACCTTAACCTTAGCGTAGTAACTCCCTACTAGCATTCCTATTCCCCTAGAGAACGATATCAATACCCGTGGCTTACCCTAATTACTACACTACAACGATTAGGTTCACTGCCTAGGGTATTATAAAACTTGCTCGAAGAAAAGGAAGTTTCCTTGACCCCGAACGACGCGTGTAGCGTTATCAAGTTTTTGGCGCCGCTGCCGGGGAATAGAATAGCTAGTTAGTAGTCCACCTCGTTTAGGTTTTTTTGCTTGATTCCTATCAAGTAAACTTTTTTTTCTCATTTTTAGATTTCTCTTAGTCTATCCCCCTTCTTCGTAACCTTTGTTCGTAACCTCATCACTTTTCATCATGGAAGGTGATAATCAACAACCACGTCCCCATACAAACCCCCTTAAGCAACTTAGAACCCGCAGTTCCACCAAAACTCTTCTTGAACCATTTGCAGAACCCGAAAGAGAGCTCAATAAGCGAAAAAAAGCTCTCCATGATTCAGAACTTCATGGCACTTCAATCAATTTTGATGAAGTTACATCTGATGAAGAATCTCCTCATTCACCACAATCTCCTGAAACCATTATCATTGACGATCTGAGCCAAAATGGCGAGGAAGTCCTTACCACTCCAGCCAATAGCCCCATAAATCCTCCTAAAGCGAAAACTCTTGGGGAACACTCCTACCCTTCTGCGTCTGGATTCACCAATGCCATTGTCTATCCCTCGGAACAGATCAATGAGGTATTGCATGCATCTGATTTTTGGCTAATCCAAAAGGCATGTCAATTCCATGGATCCCACAGTGAAAACCCAATTCACCACATCAAACAGTTTTTAAAAATTGTTGATGCTATCTATGCCGACGGAGCATCTAAGGAGACATCTAGACTCCGGTTTTTCCCATTTTCTCTTCAAGGGCAAGCCAAGGAGTGGCTCGATAAGCTCCCTCCAAGATCCATTTTCACATGGGAACAACTTACAACTAAGTTCACCAGAAAGTTCTTTCCTCCTGGAAGAACTGCAGCATGTAGGAGCAAAATTCTGCACTTTCACCAACCCGATGGAGAATCTATCACCAACTCCTGGAGTCGTTACAAAGATCTTATTCAACAAGCTCCACACCACGGTATTAACCTTTGGTTGCTTGTTCAAATCTTTTACGACAATGTCTCCCGAAAGGATCAAAAAGGGATTGATTTCTCAACTGGCCAGAGAATCGCAAATCTCACTGCGGAAGAAGGATGGAACCGAATAGAGGAATATATCCAATATCAAGACAGCCATTGGAATGAGCAGGAAAACGCGTCAAGCATTTCCACTTTCTCAAGTGAAGAGTTATCCTTAGATTATCGGATTGAGAGAGCACAAAAGAAACTAGCTTACCTCATAAAATCACTAGAACCAAAAAGGCTGACTAACCCATATCTCATATGCGACATATGTGGAGGATCGCATGAGAGCGATGAGTGCGATGACACACACCGAGAAAGCGTCTTCCTCTCCAGTCATGATATTTATGATGACCCTTCACTCCTCGCATTTTAAACCGATGAATGTGATCCTTGGGGCAATCTAAAATGGAGAAAGGAAGGTAAGGACGGACCTGAGTACACCATCCGTGATCCTTTCGAAGAAAAACTCGGGCAGTTTACCATGGAAGGGGCTGCAATCTTGAAAGGTCTTGAGAAGTTTATCCGAGAGCAGCAAGCTGAATTAGAAAGTCAGTTCACCAATCTCCACGAAAGAATGAGTGGACCTGGCATAGCACTTCACGATCCAACTTGCGCAATCACTACTCGATCAGGAACTACCACCAAGGATCCCCCACATCCCAACCGGGACCCCATCACAAGGGAACCCGAGTTAGGAAATGAGGCGATTCCCACACCTCTTCCAACTCCTCATGATCCTCCCCCACAAACACCAGCACCAGCCCAGCGCCCAACTTTCTCACGGATTCCTTATCCCTCTCGTTTAAAAAATCAAAAGGCTGAAGAAGACAATGAAAAAATATTGTCTTACTTGAAACAAACATCCGTCAACATACCACTCCTTGATGTATTCTATCATATCCCTAAATATAGTAGATACTTCAAGAGGTTGATATCTAATCGAAAAAAGCTTGAGGGATTGATATTATTAGGGGAAGAATGTTCAGCTATCATCCAAAAGAGCATGCCCAAGAAGAAGGAAGACCCGGGCAGTTTTACTATTCCTTGCTCTATAGGGGCGCTTTCTATGAAAAACGCCTTGGCAGATCTTGGGGCAAGCATTAACCTGATGCCTCACTCCCTGTTTCTTAAGCTCGGATATTCAGGACTTAAACCAACTAGGATGAGTATCCAATTAGCTGATCGATCAATCAAGTATCCCATTGGAGTTTGTGAGAACGTTCTTGTAAGGGTGGGGGAATTCAAATTTCCAGTCGATTTCGTAATTTTGGAGATGGAGGAAGATAATTCCGTCCCAATAATCCTTGGAAGACCCTTCTTGGCTACAGCTCGTGCCATTATTGATGTTCATGATGGAAAGCTCACTTTACGAGTAGGATCCGAGAGCGTGACCTTCGACATTAAGGATTCTATGAGACATTCTTCTTCCTGCGGTCGTCCCGTATATTTAGTTGAAGAAGTTGATGAATTTGTTGATGACATAGACGGCTGCATTGACGAGTATCTATTAAACGAATTCATGAATAATGATAACAACGTAATATACGACAACCATGAAATTGAGATGGTTGGAGCTGTGTCCTTTTATCCTCGTCAGGATGAAATTGAACCTATTGAGCTTCAGAGGCCGGGAAACCAGCTAAAACCATCGATCAAAGAGCCTCCTACCTTAGAACTGAAAGATCTCCCGAGTCATTTGGAATACGCCTTTCTTCAAGGAGAGGACCAACTCCCTATCATAATAAGCTCCTCGCTAACCACTATTCAGAAAGAGAAGCTCTTAGCAGTTTTAAAAGAATATAAAGGGGTGATTGCGTGGAGTGTTGCCGACATTAAGGGAATCGATTCTACATTCTGTACTCACAAAATCCTCATGGAAGAAGATTACAAACCAACTGTTCAACCGCAAAGGCGGGTTAACCCTAACATCAAAGAGGTAGTGAAAAAAGAGGTCATTAAGCTTCTGGATGCAGGTCTCATCTACCCCATATCAGATAGCCCATGGGTCAGCCCAGTCCAAGTGGTTCCAAAAAAGGGAGGGATGACGGTTGTAAAAAATGAGAAGGGTGAGTTGGTGCCACAAAGAACGGTTACTGGGTGGCGTGTATGTATTGACTACAGAAAATTGAATGATGCCACCCGGAAAGATCATTTTCCTCTACCGTTTATTGACCAAATGCTTGAAAGATTAGCTGGGCACGAATACTACTGTTTCCTTGATGGCTTTTCAGGTTACTTTCAAATTCCAATTGCTCCTGAAGATCAGGAGAAAACTACATTTACATGTCCTTACGGAACGTTCGCGTACAAGCGAATGCCTTTCGGGTTATGTAACGCACCCGCAACTTTTCAACGATGTATGATGGCCATATTCCACGAGTTAATTGAGGACAGCATGGAAGTTTTCATGGATGATTTCTCGGTGTTTGGAAATTCTTTCGACCTTTGTCTTTCCAACCTTAGGAAGATGTTGAAACGATGCGAGGAAACTAATTTGGTTTTAAATTGGGAAAAATGCCATTTCATGGTAAAAGAAGGAATTGTTTTAGGGCATAGAGTTTCAGGGAATGGAATTGAGGTCGATAGAGCGAAAATCGAAGCAATTTCCAAACTCCCTTATCCTACTACCGTTAAAGCCATTCGCAGCTTTCTTGGTCATGCCGGTTTTTATCGAAGGTTTATTAAAGATTTTTCGAAAATTGCCCGGCCTATAACACAGCTTCTTGTTAAGGATGCCCCTTTTGATTTTTCTGGAGAATGCAAGGAAGCATTTAACCGACTGAAGAAAGATCTCACTCAAGCACCTATAATGGTCACCCCTGATTGGTCTCAGCCGTTCGAAATCATGTGTGATGCTAGTGATTATGCTGTCGGCGCAGTGCTCGGTCAAAGGAAGGAAAAGCATTTTCAACCAATCTACTATGCTAGCAAAACCATGAATGTTGCACAAGAGAACTAT
This sequence comes from Chrysanthemum seticuspe, assembly GCA_019973895.1. Classification (NCBI taxonomy): domain Eukaryota; kingdom Viridiplantae; phylum Streptophyta; class Magnoliopsida; order Asterales; family Asteraceae; genus Chrysanthemum; species Chrysanthemum seticuspe. The sequence goes on along the minus strand of BPTQ01000002.1, from coordinate 246,806,469 downwards.
ACAACCACTGAGAAAGAACTTTTAGCCGTTGTATTTGCCTTCGACAAATTCAGGCAATATCTCGTTCTCTCTAAAACTGTCGTCTTCACAGATCACTCCGCCTTACGTTATCTGTTTTCAAAACAAGATGCTAAACCGCGCTTGATTAGATGGATCCTATTACTTCAAGAATTCGACATTGAAATTCGAGATAAAAAGGGGGCTGAAAATCTTGCCGCTGATCATCTATCACGCTTGGAGAACCCCGATCTTGAGAAGTCAGATCACACCGATATTCGTGACTCTTTTCCCGAGGAACGGCTAATGGCGATTAAAGAGAGTGAGCCATGGTATGCTGATTATGCTAACTACCTGTCCAGTAGAGTTTTGCCAAATTACATGACCAGACAAGATAAAAAGAAGTTTTTCACTGCGCTAAAACATTACTTCTGGGATGAACCATTCCTTTTCCGTATATGTCCCGATCAAATCATACGATGTTGCGTGGCCGGTAGAGAGATTGATCGAGTTCTAAAAGAATGTCATGCAGGACCATCTGGGGGACATCACGGTGTGAATATCACGGCACGAAAGGTTTTCGATGCCGGATTCTATTGGCCTACTATTTTTCGAGACGTTAAGAGATTAGTTCAAATGTGTGATGCATGCCAACGATCAGGAAATATTTCACGACGAGATGAGTCACCCCAGAACTTTATCCAAGTCTGCGAAATATTCGACGTTTGGGGAATAGACTTCATGGGACCCTTTCCATCTTCCGGAGGAAATGAATACATTCTCGTAGCTATCGACTATGTATCCAAATGGGTAGAAGCTCAAGCCCTTAGAACTAATGATGCAAGGGTAGTTATTCACTTTCTTAAAAAGCTCTTCGCACGATTTGGGATTCCCAAAGCATTAATCAGTGATAGAGGGACTCACTTTTGCAATGCTCAAATGGAAAAGGTGATGAAGAAGTATGGCGTCCCACATAGATTTTCTACTGCATATCATCCTCAGACAAATGGACAAGTAGAAAACACAAACAGGGCATTAAAGAGGATACTTGAAAAAACGGTTCACCAAAACAGGAAAGATTGGGCATTCAAACTGGATGAAGCACTTTGGGCATTCAGAACTGCTTACAAAACACCTATCGGGACAACCCCTTTTCGCCTGGTATACGGAAAAGCTTGCCACCTCCCTATCGAACTTGAGCAGAAAGCATATTGGGCCCTTAAGGCCTGTAATATGGATTATTCTGAAGCTGGGTCAAATCGGTTCTTACAACTTCAAGAATTGGATGAGCTGAGGTTGGAAGCATACGAATCGTCAATCACTTACAAAGAAAGGGCAAAAAGATGGCACGATCAACGAATAAAGAATCCTAAAGAGTTTTTGGAAGGGGATAAAGTGCTCTTGTATAATTCGAGACTAAGATTATTCCCAGGAAAACTCAAATCTAGGTGGTATGGACCCTTCTCAGTAAAAAACCAGATGAGCAATGGGGCGGTAGTACTTCTAGACCATGATGGAAGAGAATTCACAGTTAATGGGCAACGGGTGAAGCATTATCAATTGGATAATATTGAAATAGTGAACGATGAGGATACTGTTTTAGAAGAAGAAGGCGGTGGTGAGAAAACGTAGGAGCACGACTATGAGTCTAGCTACAAGACTCTTTAATAAAGAAAAGCGCTTCGTGGGAGGCAACCCATGCTTAATTGTTTGCTTGTTAGTGTCATATATTTTTTTATTAATTGTTTATCCTCATGTTTAAATTTGTAAAAATACTTTATTTTGTTTTTAACTTCGTCTTAATTACATATAAAGGTATTTTACATAAGGGATAAGTGTAGGGAGGATTACACACGTTTTCAAAAGAAACGTAAACATGAGAATAACAATTAATTAAAAGATATATATGTTTGTTTGTTCGAGTCAAATGCTTGTATCGAGTCATAATGAATGTTTTGCAGAAATTTTTCCAGATTCTAAAGATGTAAATTTTCCAGAAATTTTTCCAGAAAATCGCAGACCAGTTTTTGTCAGGATAACCTGACGGCGTCAGGATTGCAACCTGACGGCGTCAGGAAGGAGTAAAAACATCAGATTACTTTTTCTCGTTTTCTGAGCTACTTATAAATTTTTGGAATTTTCCAGGTCTTAATTTTCTTAGAAATTCTGTAAACATTCATTCCACAAGCATTATATCCTAGTTTAAATCGAGTCTTATATATATTATTACCGCCGATTTTACGCGAAGGTTTCGTTTGTTTTCTTCAAATGTGCAGGTTTAGTTTGTCAAGGAGAAGTTACATAAGATTGGAAGGAGCTTTTCACGCAATAATTCTTCTTGAAAAGAATTTAACCACCACTTTACACGGATCCTACCGAGCTAATCAGGGGAGTATTAGTTTCTTTCGTTTTTAATTACCTTCTTTTATAATAACTTTGATACTTTCGGGGAACATTGGGGACAATGTTCAGTTTAAGTGTAGGGAGGGAAAATAAAACGGGAACTTTGAAACTATGCTTATCCTTGACTATTTGCTTTGTCCAATTGTGATTGTGTAATAAACCATGAGAAAATGTCGGTTAGGGTAATTTTGGCACCAAATTTAAAATTTTTCATGACATATAGGAGTGGGCCATTAGTCTTAACAAAAGCGTCTCATGGATAGGAAGTTACATGATTAGCACAAAAACCCTTACCACCCAAATTCCACCCAAAATGTGAGGATCGCCCTTAGATTAGTAGGAATTAAAAGCATTCATCTTTAATGCTTAGAGTGTGAACCGGTAGTATATTAGATTCTAGAACTTGTTTTGTGATGCATTCCGAGATCGCAAGTGAGGCTACACTTGTGTAGTTAGGAATAACTAAATGATAAGAGGCATTAGGATAAACCCTTGTTTGATACCTGTAATATAATTACTTCTTCCATATCGGTTGAGTAATTCCCCCACACCCTTTGCGTTGTACTCATCTTTAGTACACGATACCCCTAGTTAACCCCTCAGAGCCTATCCTTTTCGCGGTTCTCGTGATGTTTCGGTTTTTCCGGAATATCAATGAAGAGCATTGTTTACACCCCACCCCCAAATATACACCCAAATCGCCTTAGCCTACCCCTTATGCACTCACTTTTAGTGCAAATATTTGTTATCACCCTAAACCCTTAGTTCAATTATCTGGTTGCTTGCATAAGTTGCTAAGTCGAGTCATATCCTTTGTATACAGTTTTGGGATGATTGGGATTCATGGGAAAAGTTAAAGTTTATGAAATGACAGGAAGGGAACGTTAAATTCAAATTCCCTTTGTTTACGTAATAATGTACCCCAAGTGTTTTGATCTTGTCAAATCGGGTCAAATTAGTGTTAGAGTAATAAAAACTCAAGTGTAGGGATGTGCTTATAAATCCCTATCATTTTGATGTACCGTAGAGGATGGTAGAGTAAAAGTGTATGAAAAAAAAAAAAAAATCGAAAAAAAAATATAGAAAAAGAGAAAAGAAAAAAAATAGAGTGATAAAAAAAAAAAAAAAAAAAAAAAAAAAAAAAAAAAAAAAAAACATACGGGCTACCATCCTACATCTATCCTTTAAATTTATGTTTGTTTATTTCAGTTATCTAGAGTTTAGAGTGTCGAGTCTTGGCTTAGCAACGCCATTCTTCATATGCAGTTAACATAAAGATTTTTAACTTACCACCACTAAATAGCCTATCCCACCAAACCCTTATTTCCCTACCGTAAGCCTAACATTACAACCCTTTAAAGACCTCTTTGATAGTCTTTCCTAGGTGCTTACGCCAAAGCGATGGAGGTTTGATCTATTCTCAAGCCTATGGTAATCTATGTACTAGGACCGGTTAATGAGTGTTTATCTTCCATTTCCTATATTGTTATATTTCATTTATACACCTGAGAGAGATGTGAGTATCCAAACACCCCATGTGAGGTGCTAGTATGTAATTTCCGTGCTTGTTATGACTTTTGCGGGGCTTATATGTGTTGTGGACCGTTTTGAATTAATGCTGAATGACCCCTAACTTATAAATTAATTGGCTAAAAGCACATTTGCTTGAGGACAAGCAAATAACAAGTGTAGGGATATTTGATAAGGTTTTAAAAGGTACCATTTTGAGGGGTCGTTTTAGTCCTTATTTGATCACTTTTGTATCCGTTATTGCTTAATATCGTTCCTTTTCACTTTTTAGGTCTCGTGAAGGCAAAATGCTGGAATGGCACTTATTTGGACGAAAAGGCGCGAATATATGAAGAAAATGGCCAAAGTCGAAATCAGACACTCACAGTCGCTGAATGTAGAAGGCGACGGCGTCAGGAGCTATTTGCGACGCCGTCGGAGAATTATTGTGACGGGTCAGAACTCAAAACTCGTGTTTTCAAGAGACGGCGTCTAGTTGTGAAAGAGTAGGCCGTCGCTACTCAGACGGCCTAGATGCGATCCAGATGACGTCAGAAGCTGAAGAGGACGGCGTCACGGACATAAGGTGACGCCGTCGCAAGATTAACGTGGCCAAGACGTAACCCTAATGGCGGCGACACGACGGCGTCACTAAACATAAGGTGACGCCGTCGCAATTGTAATCTTATATATAGAATCCGAATTTTTCAGTCTTTGTGTGGAGAGTCTTTGGAGTAAAAACTTAAAACCGAACCTAAGGTGTCTTGTACAGTATTTTAGGGTTTTTAACCCTATCTTACACCAAGATAAGTCTTTGCTTCATTAATTCAATTATGTCTTTGATTATTTGTGTGTATGCTTGCATGTTCTCCATGTCCGGCTAATTTATTTGTGTGTTTGCTTAGGAAGTATGAAACTTAATTATTGAATGTTGATTGGTTGTTTCTTATCTTAGTTGATTAATGATTAATGCTTGATTCATCTTTGTGAACCTTAGAGTATGATTACCTGAGTGATTGTAGGCTAAAACATCCGAAGAGTGCCTTAGAGTAGGAGTCTATAATCTCTAAGTGGATTTGTAGACAAGACCCTTTGGTAAGTTCAAAGAGTTAGGGAGAAACGCATACCCTACAACTTTAGAAACACAACGCAACTAGGAATAAGACGTGACACTCAACCATCAATAGGAGATAATTAAGGAGTAATACAAACTAAGTAAACACATCTTTAAACTATCATACGAGCACACATTAATTAGACATAGACTCCCACAACCTTAGTTTAGATAATTAGATAATAGTAGAGTAATCGGTAGAAATACCAACCCCCCAAATCCAATACCCGAGATTCGTACCTTTCCATTTTTCATAAAATATAAAAAGATAAAAAAATAATCTTCCTCAACCTTAACCTTAGCGTAGTAACTCCCTACTAGCATTCCTATTCCCCTAGAGAACGATATCAATACCCGTGGCTTACCCTAATTACTACACTACAACGATTAGGTTTACTGCCTAGGGTGTTATAAAACTTGCTCGAAGAAAAGGAAGTTTCCTTGACCCCGAACGACGCGTGTAGCGTTATCAGTAATAATACAAGGGGGGTCCAAATTGTTTAAGTGGCAGGGTCAAAAAGGGTTTTGACAAGGGGTCCAAGTGGTTAAGTTCTTTTAATAAACAAGGACTACTTTTGTAAATTCTGAAAATTAAGGGACCAATCCTGTCAATTATGCAAAGTTTCTCCAAGGACCATAAGTGACAAGTTTCAATAATGCAAGGACCAAACTTGACATTCTCCAATTTTCCAGGGACCATTTTTGCCAAATTTCAAACTTGGAGGACCAAACTTGTAATTTTCTCAAACTTTTTATATTTTTCACCAAAGGACTAATTTTGACAAGTTATGATATTAAAAGGACCTTTGGTGATTTTTCTTTTGAAATTTTGACTCAGGGACTATTTTTGACAATTTTAGAAACTTGAGGGACTGAAACTGCCAATTATGCAAACTTAGCTCATTTTTCATCTGATTTTGAACATTTTGCATCTGAAACACATAAAATGCAATTTTGGAATATTTTCAGTATTTTGATGCATTTCTGAGCATTTTTAGACGTTTTGCAGTTCAGATTTGACCAAAAATGATGAGTATTTACACACTCATCAATCCCCCACACTAAACTATTGCTAGTCCCTAGCAATCTTTTGAGAAAAACTTAATGGATTTGAATCTCTTTACCAAAATCCATTACTTCTGGAGTAGCCAAATGTTTTAGTTCAAGTAAGAACCATGGTACACCGATAACCATGTGATTTTGAGCAAACCACCAGCTTTCAACGGATTTGATTTGTCTTTACCAGAAGCCGTTTGCTCTGGACTAGCCAACTCTTAGATAAAATATCTTTGGTGAGTCGATTACCAATTATGGTTTTTCCACTGCCTTTACCACAAGCCATAAACTTGCGGGCTGGCCAACTCTTTACTTTTTAGGATATGGTGAGCTGAATACCATACAATTTTGGGCAAATTGCAAGCCGTCAACGGATTTGAGATATCTTTACCAAGAGCCGTTTGCTCCTGGATTAGCCAATCCTTTAGTTTTTTAGACAAGGCAGACTGATAACCAAATGAGAAAGTGTAAAACACTTACTCCAAAAAAAATTTTGGCCAAAAACGGGGGAATTAGGCGGTATATTTATATGATAAAATTCGTGAGAATTCCCCCCCACACTTAGAAATGAATATTGCCCTCAATATTCAAAGTACCGGCTGTTATGCCGAAACAAAGAACGTAAAAGGGAAATACTACGGCCATTATTTAGAAAGAGATTTTTTTTTTTTTTTTTTTTTTTTTTTGAGACTTATATATATATAAAATGTAGGGTAACTCCCCCACACTAGGGTGGAACACACGGGTGAAAACCCATGTTTAGCTACTGTTTTTGATTATCGAGTCGCTAGCTTGACTCGACCCCGAATTAATTGGTTCATGGGGAAGCAAAGTGGAAGAAACAATCTCCATCGGACTTTCATTCAAGATGTTTGGACAAACATTTGAAGCACGTGAAAGTTCCACACCGATGAGATATACATAGAACCAGCTCAAAAATGATAAATGAAAATGCCGGGGTCAAAGATAGTGTCTTCATTCCCGAAGGAGTGAAGATGAAGGGAAATCACAAGATATTTGAGGAAAGGAAGAAAGGTTCTGATAACAATCAAGATCCATTCTTCATCCTCAAATGCAGACGTATCGGGAGGAAGGGTGAAGGTAGTATCATCAATAAGCAAACTCGTATGATAGAGTACACCTTCCTCCGAGCCAATATCATCCTCAAGATCAAAATAGAAATGATCATGTTCCGGAGGAGATATGTCATGAGAGAGTTCACCGGAGAACTCTTTATGAAGAGAATCATTCACATGGAGTGAAATTGTGAACTCTTGTTCCGTTGTGGGCTCATCACTATCCTCAATCTGAGTGTCAAAGAGTGGATTCTCAGAAATTGAAGTGAATTCAGAGTCGAATTCAAATAGAGGATTGGTGAAAGTAGCTTTGAATGTTTCGGGAACAAAGTGATCAACATTCTCTATTGGACTGTTAGGGTAAGAAGTGAGTGAACGATCATTATCACTGAGACTTTCAGTCTCTCCCAGATCGGCTTCGAAATCAAAGAGTGGATTGATGTGAGTGAGTTCATCGGTGAACTCCTCAAGAAGATGATCAACATCAGATTGTGGAAATGATGCTTCAACATACTCGATGTTTCCATAGGAAGCACAATCTTCGCTACAATTGGAGAAAGTTTCAAAATGATCATTTGAACACTCAAGAGGGGAAAGAGAATCACACATATGATCAGAAGTTCCCTGTGACTCTCTCGGGATTGGGACAAGGTTCTCAACACTAGACTTTATGAATTCGTCCGATTCCTTTTCAGGAACAGTGTCAAGATGCTCGTCCCCCATGTTCAGAGAGTGAGTGGGAGCTTCGGGTGTGATAGCAGTTGTTTGAGATGGAATCTCAACTGCTGGGATATCAACTGACTGAGGGAGTTGAGAAATATTATCTTTAAAAGGATAAAAACTCTCCTCGTCATCGTCATAAAGAGCTGCCTTGAGAAATTGGGAACGCCTTAGAGCTGCTTGCTCTAGGATTAATAATTCTTCCCTAGATTTATGGGCCTCTCGTTCTTCTCGTTCTTCGGCCAGCAATTCTCCTATGGTCTTTTCACCACTCACTTGATTCTTAAAGTTACTAATCATATCATCAAGTGTTTTCATTGTGGTTTCAAAATCTTGGGAGATTTCTTGAGACAACGGCTCAGGTGGAGTTTGAACCGTATAGTGCTGTGGATGTTGGAAATTTTCAAACCTGAGAGAGTCATGATTGTTACAAGGAAATGGATTCCCTATTTGACAATCAGAGCTGAAATGGAGACCTCCACAGTACTCACAACAGTAAAACTGTTGAGTCTGGACAGGTGAATCATATGGATTTTGGTTATAACCAAAGTTCTGAGCATCACTGGAAAACTGTCCATAGACAAACGTGTTTCCGGATTGACACTCAAATCCTTGGTGAGGACCTCCACAAAATTCACAGCAGTAATGTTGGTTATATGAAGATAAGTCGGGCTGTGGTGGGTAATTGGAAAAATTTGAGGGGTCATTAAATGAGTTCTGATTAGGATCATAATCAAATGGATTCCTCGAACCACAAAACAAACAACTCCCGTTATGAATATCATTACCACATTGTACACACGTACACCAACGACAGGGTGAACCAAAAAGAGGCTCACCACAACCGACACAAGGAATAAACGATTGCATTTGAGAGTTATGAGAAGGAATCGGTTTATTCAAAGAATCAACAAAACCAACATAGTGATCCGAATGATTATCAAATCTCGAAGAACATTCTGAAAAATCCGGAGGTGGGACAAGTGGTGTGCTTTGAGAGCTAGCAATTTCCACCACTTCCGTTATGGTCTCCGGTTCTTGAACGGGTTCATCGGGTTGTGGCGGATGGTCGGAAAAACTTGGAGAATCATCGAGAGAGTTATCAGATAATTCGCACCAATAACAATATTTGCTTGCACCCATCCTTCCACATTGCTTGCATAAACAATCCAGATTCTGACAACAGAGCTGATCTTCTTCCATACGGATTTTGCAGTGGAAACAACGAGGATAATCGAACGTCGCCATGAGAATTAAACATGTAGAGGGTTAAAGAAATAGAATTAAACGGTTTTGAGGTTAAAGAAGAGCAGAATCAAACGGTACGAGGGGGTAAAAGAAATAGAATCATACGGATAAGAGGAATGAGAAGAGTGTTTTTGTATTTTTGGATAAGAAAATATAAACATATACAGATGGATGGTATGAACAAAGAGTGAATATCCAAATCACTAATCTGCTAGACGGAAGATAATCAGCACAGCTCCCCGGCAGCGGCGCCAAAAATTTGATCTGTGCCAAACCGTCAAGTTTTTCTCACTCAAGCAGGCCACTTGTGAATGGCCGACCGTAAGAAACTTAAAACGGTTAAGCCGCAAACTCAATGAAGATCAGGGGAGTATAGTGTTTCCCCGGGTCGTTATGTCCCAGCGAGCTATGCGATGGATCACCAAACGAATAGTGATCGAGAGATTTGAACGGAAAAAGGGATTGACAATGATTATAACTACAGAAATAGCCTATAATTACAAAGGCTTAAATGCAAATTAAAGAAAATTAAAAAGATAAAAACTATTAAATAAACGCTATCACTATATTTAAAATGATGTTTTTGTTTTTATGTTTTTATAAAACTTAATTAAAAACTACGTAACGTACAAATGAAAATGTGAAACTTACACAATATTAATCCTACAAATACGAAAATGATATTTTTATAAACCTAATGATAAAAGAAAATATATAGAAAAAGAAAAGTATTTTTACAACTATTTAATTAGTTATTATTAATTAAAAACTATTTTTAATTATTAAATATTAACCTAAAATACAAGAAAATATGAAACAAAGCTAGAAAAAATAAAATTTTGACTTAGAAAAATCTAAAATAACAAAATAGAATTTTCAAAACTATTTTTGTATTTTTCTGATTATTTTTTCTATTTTCTAGGAATTAAAAACTATTAAAAACTAATTAAATTATCTAAAAATACAAATTTAACTAAGAAAAATCTAGAAAAATATTTTTTTTACTTTTTATATTTATCTTAACTTAAGAAAAATGAAAAATTATTTTTTTGAAACTTTTCTTAATTAATTGTATTAAATGCTAATTAAAAATGCTTAAAAACCAATTTAAATCAAGAAAAATAGCAAACAAGCTTGGAAAAATCTGAAAATTTCAAGAAAAGTCTAAAATATTATTAGGAATCTAAGAAAAATGGAAAAACATGTGCTTATGTGTGGAATTATGGAACTGATGTGTAAAGTGCTTATTGAAATAAGCACTTGAATAAGCAAATGGGCACCAAAAGCTACCAAATGAATACACAAGCTATATAATGCTAAAAGAGCTAAAATGCAACAAGTATCAACTGCTTATAACCTCTGGAATGCAAGTTGCAATGATTTGGTGAAATGAGTTATAAGCTAAAAACAGTAACTGAGGGGGCTACTTTGAACAAAAAAATAAGCACCTAGATAAGCTGAACATGAAAACCAATAACTGGAACCTAAAATAGACCTGGGTGAGAACATGTAAACCAAAAATCAAACCTAAGTGAGCTCTATTGAGCTCTGTGCAAGGGCTGCAAGATCTGCACAAAACCTGTGCAGATCATTGCAGTGTGCACAGGGCATATAAGCCTGTTTTGACAAGCTCATATGAGGCTTCTAAAAATTTGATAAAAATCTGAAAAAATGCTAATAAGAAACAAGACCAGCTGAAGTTTTTAAACTTACAATTTTCATTTAGATTGGTTCAGAAATGAGCCCAAGAAAATTCTTCCTAGTTGAGCCCAAAACAGGTTTTATGCAATTTGACTTTTTAAGCAATTATGAAAAGTTGACTATTTTGAACTTTGATCTAGATTTAAGGACTGCAATTGATGTGAAATGATGAAACAAGGCTAATTCAACCTTTCCCTAAGTATTTTAAACACAAAATGAGATTTTGTTTTGACAAAATCCCAACAGTAAATCTGTTAAGACATATTGAAGTTGGATTTGACTTTCACTGCTTGCAGGCACAAAGTATTGACAGATCTTAGTACATATGAGCTACCCAAGCTTAAAGCAACAAGAGTAAAGCTCTGAACAAGCCAAATAGACAGGTGAATCAACAGATCCAAACACCCCTTTTAACTGTCCAATGAACTCAAAACTGAGATGGATACTTAATTAGATAATATAACTGATTAAAATGAGTTTAAATTACCTAATTACAACTAATTAAACACATAAAAACAAATTGTAACCACAGATACACATACAAGCAAAATATGCAACATGGATGAAAACTGAAAATGAGACAGATACTCACATGTGTCCAAATTGTTATGCAAGCTAAAACCAAACCCAAAACCAATCTAAACTAGTCCATTTCAACCTCTGCAACACCCAAATCATCACCATTTCCATTCTTGGCCCATTTTGACTTTTGTTGACTATGAATGAGAATTGTTTGAAACTGATTCCCAGGCTAATCAAAAGCTATAACAAGCTTAAATTAACTTGTTTGAATGAGAACAGAAGCTATTGGAAGCTTAAATATAGGAACATGAGTTTGACATTTCCAACAGTAATCACAAGAACAAGAGTTTTAACCAAACTTTAGAATTGATTCTTAAAAACATATTAAAATGATAACATAACTAGAGTTTTGATCTTAGAAGCAAAAGATTACAGAATTTAATCTAAACTAAGACATTTATAAAAAAACGACATAAAGAAAAACTTTTTAAAACTAACTACTCCTTTCATTGCTTCTTTCTTCCTCTTTTATAGCTCCAAGTTGTTTCTCTCACTTCCCTCATTGTTTCCCACCACTCTTTAGGACCCTTGGATGTCTTAGAGTTGATCTCAGCCTATGATTGGATTTTTGGCGGGAAATGGTTTTGACCTGATGGGAAGGTTGAGTGTGATGAGGGAGGTGCATTAAATGTGTCTTTGGAGTATAGTTGAAGGTGGAGTGATAAGGTGGGAAAGGTGTGAGCTGGGGGGATGGTGATTGTCTGGTTTTGCAGGCTAGAGGTTGAAGAAAACAAAAAGGGCGGGTAGGGGTTTTTTTTACCAGTGTTTGACTGGTGTAATAATACAAGGGGGGTCCAAATTGTTTAAGTGGCAGGGTCAAAAAGGGTTTTGACAAGGGGTCCAAGTGGTTAAGTTCTTTTAATAAACAAGGACTACTTTTGTAAATTCTGAAAATTAAGGGACCAATCCTGTCAATTATGCAAAGTTGCTCCAAAGACCATAAGTGACAAGTTTCAATAATGCAAGGACCAAACTTGACATTCTCCAATTTTCCAGGGACCATTTTTGCCAAATTTCAAACTTGGAGGACCAAACTTGTAATTTTCTCAAACTTTTTATATTTTTCACCAAAGGACTAATTTTGACAAGTTATGATATTAAAAGGACCTTTGGTGATTTTTCTTTTGAAATTTTGACTCAGAGACTAGTTTTGACAATTTTAGAAACTTGGGGGACTGAAACTGCTAATTATGCAAACTTAGCTCATTTTTCATCTGATTTTGAACATTTTGCATCTGAAACACATAAAATGCAATTTTGGAATATTTTCAGTATTTTGATGCATTTTTGAGCATTTTTAGACGTTTTGCAGTTCAGATTTGACCAAAAATGATGAGTATTTACACACTCATCAGATATTATGTACTAATGTTTGCAAGACTAAACGTATAATTATGTATTAGATGGTAGTTTGGCAAAATCCTGGAAACTGTGTGGGCTTGGGCCAAAACGGATCAAAATGGTTTTGATAAACCATTGTGACTCTTAGATTATAGATACGCCTCTTTTAGGTTTTATGAAACGTTATATCGGTTTGGAAGTGACGTTTCATAACATATATATAGGGAGAGGCAGTGTATATGTTTGTATCATTCCATACTTCAATTAATATATACAACGTTTATACATATTGCTGTTGTTATTTCTACATCAGTAAACAAATCCCAAACACCCCTTATTGTTTTTGAACGCCAAGAAACAAAGCAACTATGTCAAGATTCAATCAATATCCAAAGGAAACTTGGCCTAGTGGAACTCGTTTCCATCAAAAGTTGCCTGCATTAACTCATTTCGTAGCTAGTGACATCTTGTATTTGTTTTAACTTTTAAGGATTAACGTTATGTGCATTGTTTGCTTGGGAAAAGTTGAACGCTTCAACTCATTTTGTAGCTTTGTCTAGGCTAATGTTTTTGCTGGATGCAATGAGCTTACAGGTTCAAAATACTTAACATTCTAAGGTGACGATACTAGTTTATGTACACAGTAGGCCACATAATTAACCATCCTCCCGCAGCTCGTATGCTGTTTACCTCACTTTCTTATGTGGTCTAGGTTTTGGAAAACTGACTAAGATAGCAAATATCAAGTAAGAAAATATCGATATAGCTAGGTGTATGAGGGTCAAACGAGTCGGTTACCTAACCTCGTATCTTTTAATTTTTTCTTTAGTCAGTGAAGGAATCTATAGCTACTTTAATTTGTAGCAGACTATTGCAATGGTAAATATTTTAAGCTAAGAAACATGAAGTATCAATATGCATTTTGTAAAAAGAAAGAACAACGACGTATACACAATCTAAATATATGTACATGCACTGCCTGTTGTATGCTTATATAGTTATATACATTGTGTAGGGATAGGCTCGTAACCAGTATCAACATCATATTCTTCACCCACATATATCTTCCAAAACCAATGTTGCTTCCATATCCGATCCATTGTTTCAATAGGAAGATTTTTAGTCTCAGGAAGAAACAAATACACAAAGACAGTCATCACAGCCACCCAAACGCCAAAAAAGAAGAACGTTCCCGCCTTCAAATGACAAAGCATTGCTAGAAACGTTTGAGCAACTATGAAAGTGAATAGAAATCCCGCTGCTACAGTTATACCTTGTCCTGCTGATCGTATTTCCAATGGGAATATTTCACTCGGAATTAACCATCCCAATGGTCCCCACGATAAACCAAAACCAGCAACATAAATGCAAATCAATATCAAAATTAAAAAGCCATACCCTTTGCTTAATTCAGCATGGTCCCCTAGTTTGGCTGCCATAATTGACCCAATAAGCATCTGTGACACAAACATTTGGACACCACCTATAGTAAATATAGTCCGACGACCTGATTTATCGACTATCAGTAAAGATAGAAAGGTCATGCTTAGACCCACAAATCCAGTCACAACTGCGGACATAAGCGAAGCACTTTCACCATATCCTATTGTTCTGAATAAGATTGGTGCATAGAAGGCGATGACGTTGATTCCTGTAACCTGTTGAAAGAAGGGAATAACAATTGCCATAACAAGCTGAGGCCTGTATTTTTGTTTCAAGATGTTTCTAAAAGGGTGTTTAATTTTTTTTGATATTTCATTTGCTGTCAAAAGATCGTTGAATTCTGATTGTATATCGTCTGTGCCTCGGATTTTTTCTAGCATTTGCTTAGCTTTATCAGGATCCTTGTTGTGTTGTATCAGGCTGTTTGGTGTTTCTGGCAGGAAAAGTGCTCCTAATGTTAGAATTGATGCGGGAACAGCAGCCATGGCTAATGATATTCGCCAGCCCCAATCACCTTCTATTTTTTCAGTGCCATAGTTTATAAGATTTGCTATTAGAAAGCCTACACCGACACAAAATTGGAAACCCATGTTGAATGCTCCCCTGTATCGTGATGGAGCCATTTCTGATAGATATACTGGAACCGACTGGTGATAGAAAATATTGAAACACATGTCTTTTTTGATAAACAAAAGCAGATGGCATTTGATTAAATAAAACTTATAAAGATAAGAAATAGTAATTTGTTCACCTGGTTTGCAAAACCAACTCCTACACCAAGCAAGAGACGGCCAATTATAAGCATGTATATGTTGTAAGCCGCACCACCAAGGGCTGAACCAGCAAGAAACGCGACCCCACCAATAAGAATTGAGGGCCTGCGCCCAAAGGCTCTAGTGATTGGTGAAGCGAAAATTGTAGAAATTAGACCGGCAACATACAGTGAAGACGTGAATGAAGTAAGGAGTTGGCTGTCGAATTTACAGTAGTTGCTTATCTCGGTGTCTGTTATCATCCTTGTGTACACGTCTGGGAAGAACTTTTCTAAAAATGGCTTCATAGAAGTCACCCCACCTTCAAAATAATGATAATTAATTTCCACATGATCTCAGTTGCTAGAAAGTCATAAGATCATAAGAACTTTAAGAAAAAATTAAAACCTGAAATTCCAGTATCATATCCAAAAATGATTCCTCCGGTTGCAGCAACCATGCAAGACAAGACAACAAATGATGTAATCTGGCCATTATACTCCCCGACTTCACTGCTTACGAGCGACCCAAAAGCCATAATTATCTAACCGGTCAGTTGAGTGTTGGTGTAGTTATACATATTTATGTGTAGATATATAATATATTGAAACAACAGGTGGTCGTTACTAGTCCAAAGTGACTGCTAAAGAAAAAGTCTTATACACTTATCCACAGCTTATTTAATTTATTAATTTTCTATACAACTGATAGAGTTATGAATCAAATTAAGGTAGCATTGTATTCATTGGATAGCAGAACTATTGGAGTTGAAATTTGAGGTAAAAATTGCATAAAAGAAGAAAGACATTTTATTTATTTATGAGAACACGAAACGAAGAATGTCCCATCCTGGAACACCACAAGTAAGAGTTGATGTTGATGTGAAGAACAGTGGATGAAGTGGGAATTTTTGTTGAGGTATGAGAGACCATAAACTACAAAGGGCGCGATGAGCAATTTTCTTGTTCTGTCTGAAATACACACAATGTGTCACTAAAAAAAATGAGTGAAATCAGGGGCGGACCCAGGACTTCAAGTCATCAGATGCACAAATTTCTTTTTCCGAAAATAAAGTATAGAAAATGAACTAAAATGTACGATTTCATTAAAACTAGTAAACAAATTAAGAATACATATACTCCCTCCGTCCCAAATTATAAGTCCATTTTGACTTTTTCAAAGTCTTTTTATTTCAACTTTAACTTTAAATATTTTTTTTTTTGTGTTATATAAAACTTGATGAAAAGTATACCAATAAAAATGCATTTAAAATACAAGCTCATTTATATATTTTGCATCAAGTATTATATAACACGAAAAAAAATATTTAAGGTCAAAGTTGAAATAAAAAGACTTTAAAAAAGTCAAAATAGACTTATAATTTGGGACGGAGGGAGTATTTTTTTGATATATCGATCAACTAATTAAACACAACATGTATTTGTGTGACACAAAATTTCGGGACCAGGTTCATTTTGAAGAAATCATGAACTTTAATGAAAATTTACACTATGAGGCAAACATCTATCGGGTTCTCGTGAACCCCCGGGAAACCCCTTAGGTCCACCCTTGAGTGAAATTCAGGGACCTTTCAACATGTGCTAACTCATATTAAAATGCATGAAAATAATAGTATATACAAAGCATGAGTTTGTTTGATTTATGAATTGATGATAACAGATCCATATGTAGTGACATTGGTATTGTGTCCATTTGGTACGGTTACTACAAAGACTGGGATAGTGAAGGTTTGTATGAACTCATGTGTGTTTACGTTTGTTCTCAACTGTCTATCGCCAGAAGATAACCAAGAGTTTTGATACACAAACTCTTGATATCGACACACAATAATCGTATACAAGCAAGACTACACAGTTGCTCAAGTTTATGTATAACTATTAGAATAAACCAAAATATAAAAATCTATGAAAGAATCTAACTTATCAATTCTTTTGTAAAGCTAATTACATACATTGTTATTATGAACCTCTCGATTTAAAAAGATCTCAGATCAATAGCAAAAGAAAACACATATTCCTCTGGTCGAACATCATGAAGTCCATATTAAGCAACCTTCTAGAACTTAGCATGAAGTCTGCTTGATCTTCTCTTTGTCGACCTGTATTTGACTTGTGCTGCATATATACAATTTTCAAATGAGAGAATTTGAACTGTTTGCGCCAGTTTTGTTGTGAAAAAAGACGAATAGCGAGTATAGCTTGATATGTTATTAGGATACATGATCTGCTATATGTAAACAAGGGCGGAGTCGCGGAGACAAGGAGGGGTCATAAGGGTCACGTGCTCCCCTAGTGAAAAAATTGTAGCGTAAATTTTCTAAAATATCAAGTATTTTTTGTAATTTGCCTCCTCTAAGAACCGGTGTAGTTTCCAAAAATTATTAAAATGTGACCCTTCGAGCAAAATTTTCTGACTACTTCCAAACAATAGGTAAAGAATATTTTAATTTTAGAAAGTTTTGACATATATATAGAAGTTGGTTTTGGAGGAGGAGAGACTCTTCTCAGTGCGCCACTCATCAACATTGGCTTCCACTTAATGTTTTGCGTGAGTGTCGGGAATTTTAGAATAATAGTCACAAACCTTTTGCCACTAGACCACCCTTAAGTGGTTATGATTTATGATTTTCGATGTTAACATTTTCTAAATTATCTTCGTTTCAACATATATAAAGTCCAATTGATTAATCAATTTAACCTGTTTCGTGTGGGTAAGGGAAAAGCATTCGTGGAAAGAATCAAAAGGATAGAAAATAATAGCTAATTTTCAATGAATAAAATATCTATTTTTAAAATCACAAAATTGAATAGGGTGTTTCTTTTCTTTTTAAATGTTTTGTGGTTACTTGTTCTTCTATCGCCTTAATATTGCCATAGTTAAATTGTGTTGAATATTGAATTTAAAGAAGCCATTTAATTCTTAACTAGGCGAGTACCCGCGCCTGGCGGCAGCGGTTTCTAGCGGAAGACAATTAACGATATGCAATATTGTGGCAAGTGTTTCGTATAACATTTAAAATAGAACATGAAAAGATCAAAATGTAATTACAAACAGTTGTAACATAAATTCTTAACATGTATCAAAGAACATATAAAAACATTTAGTGAATATTAAAATTTTACATCAATTATGAGATAATAACTAATAATGCACGTTACTCGTCGCGTGAAACGTGTTGGTACACGACATTTGAGATGTAGACTCCTCCTTGACTGGTTTCACTAATACGTGTGTAGTTCCTTGACTGGTTTCACTTTTATGCATCTCAACTTTGCTTTAACCAGCCTCTTTTAACTTTTTGTGAAACCAAAAATTATACTCCTTAGCCTTCTCTTTCTCATTATTTAACTGAATTTGTATTCTAAAAGCTTAAATCAAAGAATAAGAACCTAGAATCCGAAATCACAAAAGCACAAAACGCTAAAACGCTTTAATAGATCTAAAAAAACCAAATTCACAACATTAGCGGCATAAAACTATCGTTGGCCTTCATAATAAATAGGAAATATATATATAAAAAAAGGGTTAAAAATTGATTACTTTGTTTGTACGTCCAAAAAAAAGCCCAATCTTTAAAGCAACTTTTATATCACAAAAAAACAACTAAGCCCAAGAGCAAGGTTGCAAAAATCGCGAATCGGTAGTAAGTCAGTCGACCCCCTAGTAGCTTGTAATCGGTCTAGGCGGGATTAATCGGTGATTAATCGGATTGGCATTTTTGGCAAGTTTTGGGTATTTCTGGGTAGTTTTGGGTATTCCCGAAAAGATTTTCCTTAAAAACATCTTGTAATAGATATAAACAACGACTATAAGTGATTACATTTGTTCAGGGTTGCAAAAATAGTCGGTCGGTGATTAATTGTTTTGGCATTTTTGGCAAGTTTTAGGTATTTACGGCAAGTGTTGGTATTTTCTGCAAGATTTTCCTTGAAAAACATCTTGTAATAGATATAAACGGTTATTATAACTAATTTACGACGAGTTTAGGGTATTTCCGGTAAGATTTCCAAGTTTTCAGCGAGTTTGACCATTGTTAACCCTCTTTGACCATGGTTGACCGATTTGTTTGAACGATTTACACAAATCGAAAAGGTCGGTAGCCCAGTAGCACCTAATCGGTGATTAATCGGCCTTGTAGACCTTTTTTTGCAACACTGCCCAAGAGTGTTACGTACAATGCCGTAGCATTAAAAAAGTGGTACCACCGAAGTAGGGCTGAGCAAACCACTCGAACGGACCGACCGAGACCGGACCGACCACATTCAGTCCAGTCCTCGATCTCGACTTTTGGGCTAATTCGGTCTCGGTCTTGGTCGGTCCGGTCCAGTCCGAGACCAATGCTCAGCCTTATACCTAAGTACTTTTTGCTCATAATACCAGTTTTGCTTATGACACCAAAACACATCTTCCTAGCATAATAGAAATTTTCTGATACCATGATGCATACATTTTTTTTTTTCATTTATTTAAATAAAATAATATATCAAATAAAGACATGCTAATTCACTTTAAAAAGAATATTCTAATTTGATTCATTATTTTTGAAATTGTATTGTAGCATGTACATAATTGGTCATGGTTCGATGATATTTATATGATCTGGTATAAACTTGTAACTGATTATTTTAAATCCAAAATAAAAAAAGAATAAATAAATCCATGTCTATGATGTCTCGTATTTTATACAATTCACTTTAAAAAAATATTAAAGCATACATTTTAAATTGTGATGATGACTCGTATTTTAGTTGAACCATGTATTTTCAAAATAAATTTAACAAAACAAGTACTTTTGAAAATATTTAATTTATAATAGTTATATATATTTATCCTTTGTTATTGAAGTGTAATTTAGAGCTGTGAGTAATAAGAAACATTTAACAAAGGCTCAAAGATGTCTTCAACTTGTGGTGTGCAATTACCATCGTCCTTCCATTCCATCGTTCGTATACTACTCCTAATGTTTAGTCACAAAACTCTTTATATCTAGTTCAATTTTATATAAAGCCAAACATAAAAAAAGTCAAATTTCATCACTAAAATTAACAATAAATCCTTCAAATTTTCCTGAACCTTCTAGCAATATAACGAGAGTCTGCTCCATGCCTTGTGCACCAATACCATATCAGAGAATCTTAATTCATGTTGATTTAAATTATACTTTTTCATCTTAATTTCTTAAAAAAAAGAGTAGCCTTGTGAATAAAATTATGAAGCAATTTGGTGTGGATGGACGGTGATGGACTCGGTGCATAATCATATTACGTCTTGAAGACGCAGCCAAAGGTTAACTTAAAAACACAACACATGTTCCTAATAAATACCATTATATATTAAATATTTTTATAAGTAATCACTTTGATAAATTTGTTTTAAAAAACACAAGGGTCAACTTCAAAAGTCAACATGTTCCTAATAATTGCAGCCACCCATCCCACTTTTCTTTCTCATGTCACAGCTACAACCTTGGGTAGTCTTCTTCATCCAGCCAAACCTACAAAACGGACCCAAAAAAAAATACACGAGCACATCACAAACACAAACAAACTACTCGACGCAACCCCACATCACATAACCACTACATGTATAGGAAGCTACCAAAAATAAAGGTCAAATTTACAGATTTACCAAGGTAGTTCGTAGTTATTTACCACAACGAACAACAAAAGCACCTACCCGGCCAGATCTGAACGAAGAGGACAAACACACATAAGCCAACAACAAAACTACCTACCAAATAATACAGACATGCTAATTCACTTTAAAACGAATATTCTAATTTGATTCATTATTTTTGAAATTATATTGTAGCATGCACATAATTGGTCATGGTTCGATGATATTTATATGATCTGGTATAAACTTGTAACTGATTATTATAAATCCAAAATAAAAAAAGAATAAATAAACCCATGTCTATGATGTCTCGTATTTTATACAGTTCACTTTAAAAAAATATTAAAGCATACATTTTAAATTGTGATGATGTCTCGTATCTTAGTTGAATCATGTATTTTCAAAATAAATTTAACAAAACAAGTACTTTTGAAAATATTTAATTTATAATAGTTATATATATTTATCCTTTGTTATTGAAGTGTAATTTAGAGCTGTGAGTAATAAGAAACATTTAACAAAGGCTCAAAGCTGACTTCAACTTGTGGTGTGCAATTACCATGGTCCTTCCATTCCATCGTTCGTATACTGCTCCTAATGTTTAGTCACAACACTCTTTATATCTAGTTCAATTTTATATAAAGCCAAACATAAAAAAAGTCAAATTTCATCACTAAAATTAACAATAAATCCTTCAAATTTTCCCGAACCTTCTAGTAATATAACGAGAGTCTGCTCCATGCCTTGTGCACCAATACCATATCAGAGAATCTTAATTCATGTTGATTTAAATTACACTTTGTCATCTTAATTTCTTAAAAAAAAGAGTAGCCTTGTGAATAAAATTATGAATCAATTTGGTGTGGATGGACGGTGATGGACTCGGTGCATAATCATATTACGTCTTGAAGATGCAGCCAAAGGTTAACTTAAAAACTCAACACATGTTCCTAATAAATACCATTATATATTAAATATTTTTATAAGTAATCACTTTGATAAATTTGTTTTAAAAAACACAAGGGTCAACTTCAAAACTCAACATGTTCCTAATAATTGCAGCCACCCATCCCACTTTTCATTCTCATGTCACAGCTACAACCTTGGGTAGTCTTCTTCATCCAGCCAAACCTACAAAACGGACCCAAAAAAAATACACGAGCACATCACAAACACAAACAAACTACTCGACGCAACCCCACATCACATAACCACTACATGTATAGGAAGCTACCAAAAATAAAGGTCAAATTTACAGATCTACCATGGTAGTTCGTAGTTATTTACTACAACGAACAACAGAAGCACCTACCCGGCCAGATCTGAACGAAGTGGACAAACACACATAAGCCAACAACAAAACTACTTACCAGAGAATACAGACATGCTAATTCACTTTAAAAAGAATATTCTAATTTGAGTCATTATTTTTGAAATTATATTGTAGCGTGCACATAATTGGTCATGGTTCGATGATATTTATATGATCTGGTATAAACTTGTAACTGATTATTTTAAATCCAAAATAAAAAAAGAATAAATAAACCCATTTCTATGATGTCTCGTATTTTATACAGTTCACTTTAAAAAAATATTAAAGCATACATTTTAAATTGTGATGATGTCTCTTATTTTAGTTGAACCATGTATTTTCAAAATAAATTTAACAAAACAAGTACTTTTGAAAATATTTAATTTATAATAGTTATATATATTTATCCTTTGTTATTGAAGTGTAATTTAGAGCTGTGAGTAATAAGAAACATTTAACAAAGGCTCAAAGCTGTCTTCAACTTGTGGTGTGCAATTACCATCGTCCTTCCATTCCATCGTTCGTATACTGCTCCTAATGTTTAGTCACAAAACTCTTTATATCTAGATCAATTTTATATAAAGCCAAACATTAAAAAAAAGTCAAATTTCATCACTAAAATTAACAATAAATCCTTCAAATTTTCCCGAACCTTCTAGCAATATAACGAGAGTCTGCTCCATGCCTTGTGCACCAATACCATATCAGAGAATCTTAATTCATGTTGATTTAAATTATACTTTTTCATCTTAATTTCTTAAAAAAAAGAGTAGCCTTGTGAATAAAATTATGAAGCAATTTGGTGTGGATGGACGGTGATGGACTCGGTGCATAATCTTACGTCTTGAAGAAGCAGCCAAAGGTTAACTTAAAAACACAACACATGTTCCTATTAAATACCATTATATATTAAATATTTTTATACGTAATCACTTTGATAAATTTGTTTTAAAAAACACAAGGGTCAACTTCAAAAGTCAACATGTTCCTAATAATTGCAGCCACCCATCCCACTTTTCTTTCTCATGTCACAGCTACAACCTTGGGTAGTCTTCTTCATCCAGCCAAACCTACAAAACGGACCCAAAAAAAATACACGAGCACATCACAAACACAAACAAACTACTCGACGCAACCCCACATCACATAACCACTACATGTATAGGAAGCTACCAAAAATAAAGGTCAAATTTACAGATCTACCATGGTGGTCGTAGTTATTTACTACAACGAAAAACAGAAGCACCTACCTGGCCAGATCTGAACGAAGAGGACAAACACACATAAGCCAATAACAAAACTACCTACCAAAGAATACAGACATGCTAATTCACTTTAAAAAGAATATTCTAATTTGAGTCATTATTTTTGAAATTATATTGTATCGTGCACATAATTGGTCATGGTTCGATGATATTTATATGATCTGGTATAAACTTGTAACTGATTATTTTAAATCCAAAATAAAAAAAGAATAAATAAACCCATGTCTATGATGTCTCGTATTTTATACAGTTCACTTTAAAAAAATATTAAAGCATACATTTTAAATTGTGATGATGTCTCTTATTTTAGTTGAACCATGTATTTTCAAAATAAATTTAACAAAACAAGTACTTTTGAAAATATTTAATTTATAATAGTTATATATATTTATCCTTTGTTATTGAAGTGTAATTTAGAGCTGTGAGTAATAAGAAACATTTAACAAAGGCTCAAAGATGTCTTCAACTTGTGGTGTGCAATTACCATCGTCCTTCCATTCCATCGTTCGTATACTGCTCCTAATGTTTAGTCACAAAACTCTTTATATCTAGTTCAATTTTATATAAAGCCAAACATAAAAAAAGTCAAATTTCATCACTAAAATTAACAATAAATCCTTCAAATTTTCCCGAACCTTCTAGCAATATAACGAGAGTCTGCTCCATGCCTTGTGCACCAATACCATATCAGAGAATCTTAATTCATGTTGATTTAAATTATACTTTGTCATCTTAATTTCTTAAAAAAAAGAGTAGCCTTGTGAATAAAATTATGAAGCAATTTGGTTCGATGATATTTATATGATCTGGTATAAACTTGTAACTGATTATTTTAAATCCAAAATAAAAAAAGAATAAATAAACCCATGTCTATGATGTCTCGTATTTTATACAGTTCACTTTAAAAAAATATTAAAGCATACATTTTAAATTGTGATGATGTCTCTTATTTTAGTTGAACCATGTATTTTCAAAATAAATTTAACAAAACAAGTACTTTTGAAAATATTTAATTTATAATAGTTATATATATTTATCCTTTGTTATTGAAGTGTAATTTAGAGCTGTGAGTAATAAGAAACATTTAACAAAGGCTCAAAGCTGTCTTCAACTTGTGGTGTGCAATTACCATCGTCCTTCCATTCTATCGTTCGTATACTGCTCCTAATGTTTAGTCACAAAACTCTTTATATCTAGTTCAATTTTATATAAAGCCAAACATAAAAAAAGTCAAATTTCATCACTAAAATTAACAATAAATCCTTCAAATTTTCCCGAACCTTCTAGCAATATGACGAGAGTCTGCTCCATGCCTTGTGCACCAATACCATATCAGAGAATCTTAATTCATGTTGATTTAAATTACACTTTGTCATCTTAATTTCTTAAAAAAAAGAGTAGCCTTGTGAATAAATTTATGAAGCAATTTGGTGTGGATGGACGGTGATGGACTCGGTGCATAATCATATTACGTCTTGAAGATGCAGCTAAAGGTTAACTTAAAAACTCAACACATGTTCCTAATAAATACCATTATATATTAAATATTTATATAAGTAATCACTTTGATAAATTTGTTTTAAAAAACACAAGGGTCAACTTCAAAACTCAACATGTTCCTAATAATTGCAGCCACCCATCCCACTTTTCTTTCTCATGTCACAGCTACAACCTTGGGTAGTCTTCTTCATCCAGCCAAACCTACAAAACGGACCCAAAAAAAAATACACGAGCACATCACAAACACAAACAAACTACTCGACGCAACCCCACATCACATAACCACTACATGTATAGGAAGCTACCAAAAATAAAGGTCAAATTTACAGATCTACCATGGTAGTTCGTAGTTATTTACTACAACGAACAACAGAAGCACCTACCCGGCCAGATCTGAACGAAGTGGACAAACACACATAAGCCAACAACAAAACTACTTACCAAAGAATACAGACATGCTAATTCACTTTAAAAAGAATTTTCTAATTTGATTCATTATTTTTGAAATTATATTGTAGCATGCACATAATTGGTCATGGTTCGATGATATTTATATGATCTGGTATAAACTTGTAACTGATTATTTTAAATCCAAAATAAAAAAACAATAAATAAACCCATGTCTATGATGTCTCGTATTTTATACAGTTCACTTTAAAAAAAATATTAAAGCATACATTTTAAATTGTGATGATGTCTCGTATTTTAGTTGAACCATGTATTTTCAAAATAAATTTAACAAAACAAGTACTTTTGAAAATATTTAATTTATAATAGTTATATATATTTATCCTTTGTTATTGAAGTGTAATTTAGAGCTGTGAGTAATAAGAAACATTTAACAAAGGCTCAAAGCTGTCTTCAACTTGTGGTGTGCAATTACCATCGTTCCATTCCATCGTTCGTATACTGCTCCTAATGTTTAGTCACAAAACTCTTTATATCTAGTTCAATTTTATATAAAGCCAAACATAAAAAAAGGCAAATTTCATCACTAAAATTAACAATAAATCCTTCCAATTTTCCCGAACCTTCTAGCAATATAACGAGAGTCTGCTCCATGCCTTGTTCGCCAATACCATATCAGAGAATCTTAATTCATGTTGATTTAAATTATACTTTGTCATCTTAATTTCTTAAAAAAAAAAGAGTAGCCTTGTGAATAAAATTATGAAGCAATTTGTTGTGGATGGACGGTGATGGACTCGGTGCATAATCATATTACGTCTTGAAGACGCAGCCAAAGGTTAACTTAAAAACTCAACACATGTTCCTAATAAATACCATTATATATTAAATATTTTTATAAGTAATCACTTTGATAAATTTGTTTTAAAAAACACAAGGGTCAAATTCAAAACTTGTTAGGTTCCCATATTTGTAACACAAGCATCAATATAAGAAATGAGATAAGAGAGTGATCGGTTGAACAAGACACAAACACACGCGTATGAAATATAGAATGTTTATGCGTAGGATATGAAGTGAAATGAACAACCAACCTTCAAGTGAAGGTTTACATGGGTATTTATAGGAAGGAACTAGGGCAACATGTAAGTTCCCTTCCTTTCCCTTATTGGGCTTGGCATAGGCTCATGGGCTTTCTACATAAGCCTAGCCTTGATTACTAACATAAAAGCCATAATTTAGCTAACTATTACATATTTATTACTAACACTTGAATTTTAGTTTAGGAGTGATTCCAACAATCTCCCCTAAGTGTTAGTAATTGATGATTTGATCTTTAAACGTTGTAGGTGCTGATGTAATAGTAGCTTTGGCGTCTTCTGACATTCTTCTTTCTTGTGAGAAGAAGTGCCTTGATTCGAACAATCTCCTCGGTGTAGGGATCTTGTTTACTTTGAAGTGTTTTAGCTTTGACGTCTTCATTTTCATTGTTCTTTGATCTTTGTTCTTTGTGATGGTAGTGATAGTATGTTGTGGTTATCTGCATCAGGTCCGCTTCGTTGCTCTAGTGTCTCCACGTCTTTCTCCAACATGCTCACACGCTCTTTAACGTTGGATTTCAGTACTGATGTAGTTCTCTTAGTCTTTAAACTTTGTAGATTCTTTGACTTTGACGAAGAATCATTCTGACTTTGTGTTGCCTTTTGAGAGAACTTCGATTAGTGATGTTGTAGGTATGAGCATGTGGAGAATCTGCACGATCTTTTCCACCCGCAAGCATCCATAAGAAGAAAACATAAAACATGGGTTAGAAATAATCCAGCGCTTACAAGTTTGAACTTCGAGAGTGTTAACAGCATAGTGTGAAAACACAACTCTAATTCTCACAAAGGCTGTTCCTGAACTAGAGTCCCACAAGTGAGATAACGCGATGTACCGAAGTACATCTACAGTTCAGATGAGTCGTTGAGGTACACCGAAGCATCACCCCACGACTGTAGATCGTTTAAGACACACTAAGCGTAATCCACGGGGAGTTACCGAAGTGACCTGCTGTTAGGGCTGTTTGATGTTGACCCTGGCAGGAGTTTCCATTTAATCACTGAGGATCACATGTGTGAACCTCTCATAAATATTCTCGACAGATTGCTAAAATCTATGAAGGACTCGATAATGTATCACTTGCATCCTTATTGTTGAACGACAAGTGATGAAATGTCAAGTGAACCTAAGAGATATTTTGATGAATCTCGTGGCTCTAGACTCAATAGTGCGCTTTCGTTTTCCTGCACGGAGACTAGGGAGAGGGTCTCCTTCTTCAATACCAGCAATCTCTAAGAGAAAGCCGATAGTTTACGTAGGGTTCCCTGTGAGAATGAAACAAGCTTCTGTTGAGAGAAACTTGAGAGGCTAAGAAGGTTTAGTGCATGCGTCACTGGGTCCATGACGACTTTAATCTTCAATACCGGTGTCATCAAGTGACAACCAGTAGCATATGAATTGAACCCGGTGTCTGCCCTAAGTTGAATAATCTAGAGGGCTATTTATTTTCACCCTTTTCTTTACTTTTCTTTTTAATTCTTCAACTCCTTATTTCTCTGATTCTCATTTTCTCCTTTTTATAGTCATACCTAAGGACTTCTAATTCTAACTATTGGTGGTGTCCTTGGGTAGATCCCTCCGGCTCAGGCGGATCATAGGACGGTTATTCCTAACCTTAGTCACCTTATAACACCATGATTATCCTATGTTGCCATAAAACCGTTATCTTGAAAATCTCTCAAAGTGGTTATGAGTAAAAGCATTTAATACCACTGTTGAGAGTTTAAGATTTTTCAGAAATACTCCCCCTCCACACGTGCTTAAGTATTTTGACAGAGATCTGCACGGTGAAAGAAGAGCGCGCACTTTTGAATTGATCAACTCAAGATAGACAATCCCTCGCGAGACACGGTTACGTTGCATAGTTAAAGAGTTACATTGTCAGCTTTTAGGTGACAACTAGCTCTAATAACTACCTTGAAGATGTGGACAAACCTCGAAAGGTTGTCAAACCCGTCAACGTTAATGTCTACCAAGAGTTTCTCGAATGGTACATTCTACTCGGACAAGTCCTTTGCGAGACACGTTTACATCACTAGCGAACTAGCTTGAAATTATTACCCGTCCCGGACAAATCTTTTCGAGTTACAAACATTTAAGATTTCGTCAATTCATTGGTTAAGTCTTTAACACGACGATTCATTAGCAATTCCCAACATATTTCTTATCACATAATTTTTTTTCTCCCCCTCAAAATTGGCATATAAATGTTATTTTGATGAAATTTTGATATCGAATATGACCATTTCGAGTTTTGTGGGAAGATTTCCACGAAGATTAATTTGTGAACAAAGTTTTTAATCAAATACTCCCCCTCAACAAGTGATATTGTAACACCCCAACCCGCTAAGGGTAAAAGTATTACAAAATGGTGTCATATCAAAGCATACATAATGAACATAACAAAGCAGCGGAAGTCTTAAATAAATAACCAAAGGAAAATCCAGCCAACACGGCTTAAACGTTACATAAGTTCAAAAGGAATCAAAGGAATAGTTCAAGACATAAATAACATAATCCGAGTCTAATAAATGTCAACATAATGAAGTAGAAACTAAGATGACTAAAGCCATAAGTCCGCATATCCGCTCATCACTCAAACCCATAGCTAAGAATCCCAGCATCTAGCTTAATTACCTGCCGCATGGAAAGAAAACGCGGCTGAGCTTAAAAAGCCCAGTGAACAGATATATATAACAACGAATAATCGAAGGTAGTAACGAAGGTAGCATAATCATAAGGTGCAAATGGGAATATCATAAGGCATAACAAAGGATAACGAAATAGAAATGGAAATGAAAGGTCAGTCCTCAACCACGAGCCCATATCATATCAAACACATATCATATCATATCATATCAGTTGTATCCCGAGGGGTGACCTCGAAATACCATATATAAGAGGGGAGACCTCAAGTAACCATGGAGTGATCAACTCCCAGAAATGTGAAGACGCGGATTGCACCCGACATCATTCACCAGACAAAGCTCCAATCAGATCAAATCCCTCGAAACATATCATATCTAGGATGCATCCATACGCCCCCCAGTGGCCAAAACATATACATATCAAA
Source organism: Chrysanthemum seticuspe (assembly GCA_019973895.1). Taxonomy (NCBI): domain Eukaryota; kingdom Viridiplantae; phylum Streptophyta; class Magnoliopsida; order Asterales; family Asteraceae; genus Chrysanthemum; species Chrysanthemum seticuspe. Next base: position 246,777,231 of record BPTQ01000002.1, on the reverse strand, counting down.
TCATATCATAACATATCATAATGGGGAACGGTGTGTATCATCACTCGTACACACTGGAGTCATGCCATTGGTGCATCAATGACATGGTCAGGTTACCTTCCTGACTAGGAAACATATTTTGGCTCGGGTATCAGACTGAAGGGTCAAAGCATATCATATCATAAGGGTTCATATCAGATTTCATATCAAAGTTTCATATCATAGTTTCATATCAAAGGTTCATATAAGTTTCATATCAAAGGGAGCATAGCAGGGTCATAGGGAAGCCCTAATCATGAGGCTTAGAGTACATCGTAACAGTTCAAGCTAATATCGAAAGATGTATAAGAATCACGAGAAACCTTAAGAGATAAGGTCAGAATATTTGTACCTTATTCGAAGCAAAACACAAATGAAAGTAAAATCAAGGAAGAAGATCAATCCCGTCGCCCGGAACCTATATGAATTAAATAACGTTCTATAAGAATCAGATCACACGTTTAAGACGGCTTTCCATTTTTAGCAGGTTTCCACTTTTAGTAATCTTTAGTTACTAATCTAAAGTTAAATAATGAAAATGAGTGTTATTATGATTTAATGATCATTTATGACAAGTTACAAGAGTTTAGGGTTTAAAATGTCAATATTGTAAAGTATAGGGTTAAAAGTGTATATATAGCAAGTTTACTCATTTTACTCATTTAATCCATTTAGTTAACATATTAATACGTTAGTCCACCAAGTTTCATAATTTACAAAACACTCCCTTAACTTTATTAAATCATGTCACACAAAACCCTAGATTCATATTTACGATTTCCATACATGTTGTTAATCATCACCCACGTTGAAAACAAGTTTATATTATCCCTTGTGTGACCCTTTATCTTGTCGAGACTTCCCACCCAAAATCAGAAATATGTACGCCCCATTTTAACACCAAAACAACCCTAAACTTTGGTTTTATTTGACACTCCATTACTAGTCATATATTCATGTTTTAAGTTCCAATTTAGCATGATAATAACAAAAGAATAAGCATGTCGTGAGGTTTTTACAAAACAGATTCAAGGACCAGATTTAAAGCACTCTTGCTCGACATATACAAAGTTTTATACCATGATTTCATGTAACAAGCATACTAGATAAATCTTAGTCTCGTTCTAACAATTTATGTGACATGTTATATGCTAGAAACCATGCGTATGGGAGGAGTAAAAACACGACCAGATTCAGTTTCAAAACAGAAAAATAAGTGTACTTTAAATCGACCATATGAAGGTGTCATTCATGATTTTGTGTAGCCATGATACTAGGTTTGTTTTACATATTAAGGTTGCAAGTTATATAATAAGAAAGGTCGACTAAGCTGTTTAAAACCCACAACCATGAAGACATCAAAACAGCCCAAGACATCGACACATATAATTACCTTCATTACATTCATGTATTACCAACGTTAGGCTGTTTTGTTTAGTTTTAGAAAACTATTCATGACGTATTAATCAAAGAGTAAAGTGTGCACTTGGTGACACAATGATCACGACCAGAGTGGCAAAACGAAAAGGAGATAAGGCCATGAATGATACCTTGAGACGTGACACAAGGAGAAGGAAACGAAGACAAACGGAGCAAAACGATCACCTTCTTGGTGCTTTAATCTCCATGACAGCAACACCAACCAAAGCCATAGAAAACCAAATCAATACATGGGAAAAACCATGAATATTACACCTAAAGCAAAGGTCTTGAAGCCTTACCTTGGCTGTGTTTTTGTCGACAGGAAGAGAGGAAGGAAAAAATATTATGCCGTCACTTTGTTCTCTAGGGTTTTAGTATGATTTTTGAATGAGAATAAAAGGTTGATAATGAGAATAAATGGGAGTTAAGAGAGGTCAATTTGGGGCGTGAGTTTAGGCTAGAATGGGGGAAAAATTCGGCCAATTCAAATGGGAGGATCAAAACAAATGTTGTTTCCAAAATACAAATGTATGTAGTCTTGATTTTGCATAAGTAATTTAGTTACAAGGTTTTAATATGATTTGGTCCCTTAGGGACCCTTTAACGTGTGACATGTATAAGACATAGGGAATGTCGATTTTTTATTTTCTCGTACATGTTGTATTCCCGTTTCGTTAAGTCTCCAATCTTATGTTAAGTTCGAGTGTTATCACTTTAATGACATTGTGGATTAAGGTTTGATAATTATTTATAAGCTAGGTTAAAGATATATTTAATGAGCTTGACATATTATACATATTTTATAAGTACTAAATTAGAGGGGTAAAATGGTCATTACAGAAGTTTTAGATTTTTGGGTTTTACAGATATTGACTTTTGAGGTTTTGAAAATCATAAGGCGAAGTACTTGTTCTTTTGAGCAAAACTTTGAAAATGAAAGTTTTGATTAGTTTTACTCAAAAGTAAGAAGCTTTCGCTCCTTTTATAAGGATTGTGGCACTGAAGCGTACCACTGGGTCCTTTCATTACGGGTTGTACACTGTTATGTGTGCACAAGCCATTGTTATAAAAATCACACATCCAAATAATATTGAAGGAAACAAATCAAGTGTTACCAGGAGAATCAAGTAGTCCAGCAATAACTCCGGGAATGCGTTCTGGACATTGATAGCCTGTGAGAGATATGCTGGGACGACCACCTACGAAACTCTCCAAAGTTCTGAACCGATCCCTTCTAAACAACCTTTCATCGATGCGAGTGATGATCTTCTTCACATCCCTTCTCTCCCTCGAATTCCATCTCTTAGGTGACCCAATGCCTTCTTGTATCGCCTTTAACCGATAAGCTAACCCGTCCCTAACTTTCTTCAATGTGTGATCCCCAAACTTATGAAACTTTTTGCACGCCATGAGGCAATTGCGGTGTAGTTCACTACGGTATACTACTCCAAATGGTTTGTTGATGAGGGTGTACTGAGCCAGTTGGTTAATGTCGGGAAGGTCTAGCTGTGGTTTAGTGAGGTTAACACGCGTCTGATACGATTCCACGGTAAGCTGTATGTCTTCTACATGTTCTTGGATTACTATGCTTCTAATGTAGATGAGTAATGACTTGATGTATTCGCGTTGGATAGTTGTAGAGAAATGTCGCATTCGTCCTTGCACCTTAGCGAGATACATATCTTCAATGTCATTTAGCGACAGTCTCGGAAAATCCGCTTCACAGAAGTCATAGTCCTCTTCGTCTTGTCGTTTGACCATAATTTCTTGAGGAATGTGTAGTCCCATTTTGGCGAAAGAGTAACATGCTTAATAGCAATGATACATTTATCACTAAACACTTACTTCTTCGATTTTTGAACCTGGCAGCTTTTGTAGAAGATTCTTCGGCGTTCAGGCCAATGATGAATCCCATACATCGCATCAAGGTCATACTTTTCCACTTGGTTAGCAAACATGTGTGTGGCTTCTTCCTCGATGGCTGGATTGTTAGAATATATTGCTGCTGGGAAAGGAAATGTGAGTGACATAGCGTACTTCCTTGTAACATCGCTACCATGTAGAAGAAACTCTAGGTCATTGTTGAAGAAGTAACGGTATGGAATTTGAGGTTGATCCGGTCGGCCAATTGTTGGTAGCGGTCTGGTCCAGTATGTGTAGTATGGAGCTTTGTCTTGTCTTGTGAAGTCGATGTTAGCTTCGGGATTGAGCCAATCGATATTGTTCGACATGGCTCGTGCAATGTTTTCGAGATGGTATTCAACTTCAATTGCACTTTCTGAGCTGTCTTTAAGTAGTTAGAAGGCTTCATTCTTAATTCGCCTTAGCTCAGCCTTAGTCATCTTCTTCACTCTAAATTGTTCTTGAATCAGCTTCACATGCTCCATAGTATGGCCATCTACCATTTCTTGACCTTCTGGTAGTGAGGGAGTAGCATCAACAAGTGTAGAAAACCAATCATATTCTAAGGTGTCATCTTCGTCTAGCCATGAGACAACATTGGTCTTTGTCTTCTTCTTCTTTGGCCTTGAGGAGGACTCTGGTTTCTTTGTTGAGGCGGGAGAGGTGGGTCGTTGTTGGGGCTCTGGGATCTCTTCATCGTCACCACCAGTGTACTCGAAATGATCACCGGTTTTCTCTGTTGATGGTGGTAACTCAGAGTCCTGAGGTTTATCTGTTGCAGTCGAACGTGGAGGAGATCTTGTTTTGGTTGGAGTCCTTTGGAGTGGTGGTGGCATAGAGGAGGATTCACCAGACTTCTTCTTGCATTTTGATTCTTTATCTTTATTCGCATCATCATCGTCTCTAGGATGCTTAGCCATTTCAGCTGCCGCTCTGCATCCCGTTTTAAGTTGGTAATCCAGCAATGCGTCAAACAGTTTACCTTTGTCAGAGGTGAACGTTCCATATCGTTTTGACATTTGAAGTACAAGCTTGGACACCAATTCTGCATCAGAGAAATCTGTAGGCTCAGTTGGGTTGATTGTAACAGTTAAGGGCGTTGATCTAATTGTTTGTTTGGCCAACTGCATGAGATTCGGATAGAGTTGTATGGTGAACATCTCTTTTGTCACTCCAGGAACAATGTCGAGAAGGAACTTATGAGTGTATTCCCTAATCGTCTTGTTCATTTCCCCTTGGACATCACGATTGATAAACTTCTGGATATGCTCCCTTTCTTCCAACATCTTGTTTATCCCGTCTTGTAGAAGATTGATCCTGTCAGTGAGTTGATTCAGCTTTTTGTTGGTCACGTCTTTCTTCCTGACTTGCCTGACAGCTTTGACAATCTTTGTTTTAGCTCAGGATATCCAAGAGTCGGTTGGTTTCTTAACTGATTTGGATGCGGATCTGGTTGTGCCTTTGGATGGTGGAGGTGAAGAGTGAGAAGACGAGTCTGATGATGAGGAGACATGAGGAGGCTCAGGGTCTTTTGGTGGCTCAGAAGTTAGTTCCTTGGAGCATGCTGGACTATCTAGAAGAAAGTCATCATAATCAACTTCGTCATCTTTTCCAGATTTAGCCATTTCTTCAGCCTTAATCCTGGCTTCTTCATATGCTTGAGCTTGAGCTTCTTTTTCTGCTTTTTCTTTAGCTGCAACCTCAGCATCTTCATCAGGAATTTTCTCAGACTTCTCCATTTTTGGTTCCTCAAAGTCATATTTGATATAATCCTCCAGTTGCCTTTGTTGTTGTTCGTGGGTGGTGGTACCAGTTCCCTTATCGGGTTGATTAACTGCATCAGAAACTGGTGTAGATAGTGCACCACCACTTGACCCTCCAGGGCCACGAGTTTGTTGTTGTACGAACTCTTTGGCAACGTGTTGGAGTCTTAGATTCTTCAGCTTTTTCCTATAGTCTCTGTCCAGTGGTTCTTCATCCGAGCTCTCCTCTTCCTCTGTCTCAGCAACTGGAGTTTTACCTTTACCTTTATCAGCTTTTGGACTTAGAGGTTTTGCTACTGTCAAAGTATCATTGATTGGAGTTTCAGAGTAGATGACCTCTTCGTCCGTTTCAGTGTCCTCTGAGTCCTCGTCCATTAGCTTTTGTTGCGGTTCAGGTTTGGGAATAGGGATTGCCTCCTTTAATGGAACTTTCCTTTTACGGGAAGGACTCCTCTTCGGATATCTTCTAGTACTCTCAGTGCTCGCTATACTTCCTGTACTGCCTCTTCTGGTTTTCCTGACAGGTGTCCCAGAAGATTTTTCATCAATAAATCCCACTTTTCCTACTTCCACTACTACCAGATATCGTTTGTACGAATAAAGTCCTTTGATAACATCAGTGAGAAGAATATCTGGCAACTCTACACCTTGTTTCTTCGTAGTCGATTCTTTGAATCTTACCATGTTGAGTGTGGGTTCAAGTAGCACGGAGTGATGGTTGGGATCTTCAAGTCTTTGGGGAATATCAGGATTGGTTTCAATAATCCTTTTGATCAGCAATTTTGTATATCTGATATATGGAATCTTGGTGCCAGGATTTTTCAGGTACGTCATCATGTGATCCCAGATCAAAGCAGCATATTCAATGTGTTTCATGTTGACCATGCCCCAAAAATATTTGAAGTTCCATGAGCTTTGGGTGCTCATATCCACTGTCACGTCCGGACACTGATTTAGCAATCATGATGTACAGTGTTCTCCATGGTTGAGGGATGTTCTTGAGATCTACTGGGGAGTGCTTTGTTATAACCCCAGCAGCTTCATCATAGCCGATGTCGACCATGAATTGGAGAACGACCTCTTCTGTAGGAGTAGCAGAGAAGTCAGTAGACTCGATAGTTGGTAGAAGAAGAACAGCCCTCAAATCTGCAGGAGTGACTGTGACTTGTTTTTTGTTCAATGTTACCGTCACAGCACTTTGACCTTTGAACTTTTGAATTGTGTGCCAGAATTGATGAATGTAGATCTCCGGCACAGTAGCAGAATTCTTGAGCATATTCTGGTAAGGGTGAGTCTTCAGAATATCCACGGCAATCAGACAGGAAGACTCTGAACATGTGAAGTTATCAAAGTCGACTATGAGGTTGTTCTTTACGATCTTCATTGGGTAACCATTGGGGAAGATGTCTTCAACAGTGAGAACATTTGGTGCATCCACATTTTCCATTTGAACGTCCATATCGTGATCTGAAAGAAATTTAGCCAAACGAACCAACATATCGAAAGACATTATGTTAGTCAAAAGTTGATTTTATTGTCTATTTATTGAATATGATATGTTAACGAATGTTACGTGTCCAATATCACTTGTTAGTCCAATAGTCCAAAGACGTCGTGATAAGTTTCGTGAGTTGATTAAAATTTTAAAGTCCAAGTTTTCACTTATTTTCACAACTTATTAAACATTTAAGCTTATTAGTGACATTTTGGTTTCGTGACGTTATGATTTATTTATATACAAGTTTGCACGCGTAACAATTCACAATTTTGGTTAAAAAATTAGGCTTAGGCGTAGGTTTTGCAAGCTTATGCGTAAATAGTGAACCATAAGCGTAGTTATAAGCTTATGCGTAGGATCTTGACATACGCGTAAGAAATGTTACGTGTAAGAAAAGAGGGCCTTAAGCATAGAGCTTACGCGTAAGCGTATATGGGAGCTTACGCGTAAGGCTTACTCGTAATAGTGAACCTTATGCGTAAAGCTTACTGTTTACGCATATCCTTCACAGGATACGCGTAGTCCCCTTTGTAGAACCTTACGCGTAACGGTTACGCGTAAGATTTCTCTTACGCATAACATTCTACGCGTAAGGTGATCCTTATGCGTAGATGCTTAGTTAACCTTGAAATTGAGTATTTCACGCGTAATAACCTGAAATAAATGAATCATAACACATTCATTAACACCATATTCAACCCATTCCAGTTCTAATGTGAAGTATCAATCAAAACAGGTTACGCGTAAGATATGCTTACGCGTAGAAACTTAAACCATAGGATTCAAATTTTACGAGTAACTAATCTAACCATAGGATTGACACCAAATCATTTCTGGGATATCTAAGAGGCCATATGACTATGTTGCAATAAGTTTTAACATCAAAGACCTAATGGATCAAAAATACCCAACTCGTATGAACATAAACCCTAATTCTTAGTTTTCATCAAATTAATGTTTCTGGGTATGTTTCAATAAAGGTTTTGGTCAATTAAACATGTCAAACACATAACACAACCATCTTTTTAACCAGAAACTCTCCCAAATGAAAATACCTAAATTTACGCTTAAACCCTAATTTTGAAAAATGGTCAATTCGTGTTTCTGGGTGGATTTGCTTGATAGAAATGGTATAAGAGTGATTATATAAACATTTTAACACAACCATTTTAACAAATAACACCCAAACATGATTATGTGTTCATACGCATATGCGTAGAACACAAAATCATGCCTTGGGACAAATCTAACCGTTGGATTTCAAAACAATTCAAAACCTATGCTTAGATAATTACCAAGAACGATTAACCACTTACAAATTTGAGATCAAAAACATGGATTTGAAGATTGAAGGATAGGTGTAGGATTTGGTAGTTGTAGTAATAAATGTGAAAGTTAATGTGTTAAGAAAAGTTGGTGGAGTGGTTTTGTAACATGTTACTTTGAGCTTTTGACAATTTCAGTCCCTCCACCTTAACCATTTTCATCCAATGCCCATAACTTTCAATTTGGTTACGTAAAGAATGATATTTGGAAAGAAACTTGACGACACTCCCCCTCGACTTAAGAAATAATGAAATTTTATAAATTTGAGTCCGGGGAGTGTCAGTAAACCAGAAATGTGACCACCATTATCAAAGAAACAACCGGGATGAGGTAACATGCAAGTACAAGGTTTTATGAAATCGAAAAATATTTACTTTCTCCCCCTCAACACTTGACCAAGAAAAATACTGACTTTTGAAAGAGTAAAGTGTTAACGGAAGATTTATACTTGCCATGTTAAAAGAAATTTGGATAGAAGAATATTTTTGAATTTTATCAGATTTTATATTTTTGTATTTTGTTTTTGAAAATATTTACAAAAGAGGTTTTGGTGTTTGACTAATTTTAAGAATGTTTTAAAAGTTCATCCAGTTCTTCTGGAGTCAAACACCGCATACCAATCCGGTGGACCAACTCATTAAACCTAGCAGGAGCTAAGGCTTTGGTGAGAAGATCTGCCAGTTGGTATTCAGTACCCACAAAACAAAGTATAATTCAACGGTACCCTTTTCCATGTGCTCCTTGATGAAATGATATCGAAGATCGATGTGCTTAGACTTGGAATGTTGAACAGAGTTACACGAGATCGTAATAGCACTTCGATTGTCGCAGTACATCGAGATTCTGTCAAATACGTAACCATAGTCTTTGAGTTGTGTTCTCATCCAAATGACTTGAGCAGAACACGCCGACATGGCTACATATTCTGCTTCTGTTGAGGATAGCGATGTGCAGTCCTACTTCTTCGATTGCCATGACACCAGTTTATCACCAAGAAATTGTAATGCTCCTGAAGTACTTTTCCATGAATCTAAGCATCCTGCGTGATCAGCGTCTGAAAAAGCTATTAGTTTGGATACCAGATCCCCAAGTTAATGGTTCCCTTGATGTATCGGAGGATTCTTTTAGCCTCAGAAAGGTGAGTTTGAGTTGGTCTCGACTGATAACGGGAGCAAAGATATACAGCAAAGACAATATCAGGCCTGCTGGCTGTTAGATACATGAGAGACCCAATGATACTATGGTATTTGGTAGGGTCAACCAATTTCCGATGCAAATCAGTGTCCAACTTCTTGGTATGTGCCATTGGAGTGGCATAGGTGTCACAGTTTTGCATTCCATTTTTGTTCAAAATTTCAAGGGCATATTTAGATTGACTCAAGAAAATACCACGTGGTGATTGATGAACTTGCAATCCTAGAAAGAATGTAAGTTCACCCATCATTGACATTTCAAAATATTTTTTCATAAGTTTTGAAAAAGCGTCCAAAAATGATGTCATCCACATAGATTTGAACGATTAAAATGTGAGCCCCGTGATATTGTATGAATAGTGTAGGGTCGACCGAACCTTTGGTGAAATTATTAGCAATGAGGAAGGATGATAACTTATCGTACCACGCCCGAGGAGCTTGTTTGAGTCCGTAGAGAGCCTTGTTCAGTTTGTAAACGTGGTTCGGGAACTCTGGATCAACGAATCCCTCTGGCTGGCTGACATAGACCGTTTCTTTTAGTTTTCCATTGAGAAAAGCCATTTTGACGTCCATATGATAAACGGTGATGTTCATGTGAGCCGCAAACGCCAGGAAAATCCGTACAGCCTCAAGACGAGCAACCGGAGCGAAAGATTCTTCAAAGTCAATACCCTCTTCCTGTCTATAACCCTTAGCCACCAGACGTGACTTATTTATGATTACGATTCCTTCAGCATCCAATTTATTTTTCCAAATCCATTTGAGACCAATGACGTAGACCCCTGTTGGTCTTTTAACCAATTCCCATACTTCAAGACGTTTAAACTGATTGAGTTCTTCTTGCATGGATTCAATCCAGTTGTCTTTTGTCATTGCATCTTTAATGTTTTTAGGTTCAGATTGGCAGACAGTGAGTGCATAAATGCAATGTTCACCGTCTGTGTGAAGACGTTGTCTCGTTACGACTGGTTGATTCGGGTTACCAATAATGTTCTCAAGAGGATGATCATTCGTCCAACGATGTGTGTGTTAATACAAACAAGCCGTAAAACGTTTATTTATATTTTACGATCTTCTAATGTTTTGTCGATAACAAACGTAAAATCATTTTAACGAAACAAATAAAATACGTAAATGGTTTGAACTAATAGTTTCTAACATATTCACATTTTCACATAAAACACTAAAACAAGTATAAGTGATTTTATGATTTAATATTACATATGTACAACAACTAGTGTTTACATATTTGGGTAAAATATACACATAACTAGTATGTAGTATATTGGGTAATATAAATGGGTAGAAACTTAAGTATCATAATCCATTGGGCAAATACATTAAATGTAGTTGGGTACAACCCAAAGCCCATGACCCATGGTATTGACCCATACCCAATGTCTAGATACATTGAACCCTTGGTGAGCACTCAAGAGAATGTCTAGATACATTGAACCCATGGTAAGCACTCAAGAGATACATTGTATCTAGCTAAAGACCCATGGATCAACCCATGACCCATGACCCATAACCAAAAATACCCATGGGCAAAGAGGAGCGTTCCACGGATCCCTGGCTTTGTGCTAGCCGGATCCCAAGTGGAAGGGATCCGTGGGATCCGGGGAACAGTAGAGAATTTTCTCTATAAATAGAGAGTCATTTCTTCCTTTCTATTCACCACTTTACATACATACTTCTCCAAGTATTATAACCCTCTAACCTCATATCCAAGTGATCTATGTAGTTTGTCTTTTGTTTTTGTGTGATCTTCTAGGTTCCTCTTAAAGGCAAGATCACCACCTCTTGAAAACGAGCAAGCTCAAGTCCATGAGTTGCCATGCTTCGTCATCATCAAGATAACTAAGGTTCTCTTGTTGATAGCTCTTACTTTCTCTATAGATGTTGGGTTGAAGGCATTAGTGAAGAATGCCGAAAGTGTCAAGATGAATGCATTAGTGAAGAATGCTAAAGGTGTCAAGACGAAGGCATTAGTGAAGGGTGCCAAGCGTTGTGTCTAAGGCATTAGTGAAGGATGCCGAAGAATCAAATAAAGTCGCATTTGGGAAGAATGCCTAGGTCGTATAATTGATGAGGTGCATCATTATACATATAAGTATTTGTTTATTTCCAAGGATGGTGATATCCTTGATGGTATTGTAACAAGGAGTGGATCTCCTTGATATTAGGTGTTGTGTTGTGAAGGGTAGTAGTTCCTCCATAGTAATGGAACTAGGTGCTTAGCCTAGTACCTAATAAAGGGTAGGTGACATTGTGATAGGATTAGTTCTCCTTGGTGTGAAAGAACTCGGTGGTTAGCCTAACACCGTATAAAGGGTAGGCGACATTGTGTTAGGTGTGGTTCGCCTTGGTGTGAAGGAACTCGGTATTTAGCTTTGTGCCGGAAAAAGGTTAAGCGACGTTGTAAAGGCTTCTCCGCCATAAGGAGTTGGTGTAGTGTTTACAAACTCTCGAGTAGGTGACTCGAGGAGTGGAGTAGGGCAAGGAAGGTGTCCTTGTAGCCGAACCACTATAAATACTTGTGTCGTGGTGATGTGCTTCTTACTCTTTATCTTTCATTACACGTTTATATATCTATCTATCAATGTCCAACATAAACAACCAAATAGATTGACATAAGTCGATCTAAATATTTAAAAGGAAGTTTTAAATTGGTAAAACTATTCAACCCCCCCCCCCCTTCTAGTTTTCCACAATTGGCATCAAAGCTTCGTTACCAAGTTTTTTTTGTATATTGTACTTTGAAAACTTGATACGATCCGTGTATATTTGAAAACTACAAAGAAGGGAATTTCTTAAAACAAAAAGTCATGTTTTTAGAAATCATCATATGTTGGATAGTGATAGATCATTCTAACATTTTCCTTTGAGAAGTCTTCATACTAGGATTTGGGTATCTTAGAAGATCATGAAGTATTTCGCGTCTATGGTTTCTAAAACCATAAAAAGGGAATATAGCAAAGGATTGGGGTATCTTAAAAGATCATGAAGTATTTCGAGTCTATGGTTTCTAAAACCATAAAAAGGGGATATAGCAAAGGTATGTTTTCTTAGTTATATTTTTTTTTTCAAAAACGTGCTAAATTGCTTGTGGACAAAATGGTGATATATGTTTCTATCTTATAATAAGCATAATATGAAAAGTGTTTTAGTGATTTTTTTTCTTTCAAGTTTTGTTGTTAGATATCTTGTTAATCAAGCTTGAATAAAGGTAAAAATGGATAATATAACTTCACTAAAAAGTATACAAAGACTAAACTTTTTCGTCGGGTCAAAACGTACATTTTTGTAATTCTATGTCAGATCCGCGGATCCCTCAGGTTACACTGGACGGATCCCTCAAGCAAGGGATCCGTGGGATCCGTGGTACATAAGACAGTTTTTGTCTGAATTTCAAAAATTCATAACTTTTTAACCGTAAGTCGTTAGAAGTCGTGCCACCTATCGTTTTAAAGGTATTTGAGTCTACTTTCATTTAAAAATGATTTCATAAACTGATTCAAAATAATAATTTACAGAATCATTGATTTATAATAGAAAGTCATTTTTCGGTCATAACTTTTGCACAAACTTTTGATCTAATTGGAGACGGATGTTTTCGCTTTTGAATAACAATGTGTCCTCTATTGAAATTAAGGTTTTGATCATATTTATAAATATAAAAGAAACTAATCAAGCTTGGTATACATGTTTATATTTAACATAAAGCGATGAAAAGAACTTTCGTATGCTATGCTAAATGATAAATTGTCTTCTTTGCATTACTTGATTATTTGCTTATCTCAAATAGCTTTTGTGCTTGTTTGATTGAATAGCATATATGGTTTCCTTACCTTGCTATTCATTCTCTTGTTTTTCGATTTAGTAATATTCTACTAATCAATGTGCTATTTGAAGGAGTGTTTGGGATAACATCTAGTTGTGTCGAAAATGTTAGTTTAGATATTTAGATAAGTCATATAGGTTGAAAAATGTTTAAAACATATAACAAACTAAATGGATTTTTGATTGAGTTTGTCATATGTGCTTATATGATTTCCTTTGTTCTTGTATCATTTTCTAAAAACAACAAGAATGTACATCGGATCATAACCTACACTTGTGTTGATGATGTACTCTCCCATTTTCCTTTTCATGATCGCTCTCCAAGCTTCATAGTAGGATTGACAACTTGATTATTTCATCCGATATACTCAAGTAAATTATTTTGCAACGCAAATATAATTGTTCATATCCGAAAGTCCAAACTCAAAGCTTTCCAACAACATATGTTGAACTAGCTCATCCAACCATTTTTTTTGTTGTTTACCATATGGACAACTTTTAAACTTATTTTTTTAACATGACGCTTTCGTCACCTTAGTTGTCTCAAGTATAATATTAAACGAAGCAAAGTATCATCATTGTTACTCTTCGATGGGCCATTGTAGGAATATAAATTTTCCTAACTTGAGAATGAATACTGGAGAACTTATTGCACTAGAAATTCAATTTGACCTAACGGTTGAATTGCTTCCTTGATAGAAGTTGGGTATGTGGAATCACCCGTAAAAATGGTCGTGTTTAGCCGTAATTGAGCACCGCTAGTAACAGTCTCATATTCATTCTCTCACTTGGGAAATTTATACTCCTATTTTCCTAAAGTAAGTTTACAATGGAAATACTTTGCATTGTCTTAGGATTACTAATCAAACAAGTTGTAAAATAAAATTTTCTTTTAGTTAATCACAACCACTTGCCTCATCAAGCGATTATCTTGCTTTGATCGAGAAGAGCTACATGACTTCATGGACGAAGTTCATTGTATGCTAATCACCATCCGTAATGACTATACATAGCTCATTGCTCCCGTTGGCCAAAACAACCCTATTGTCTTGAACACCATCATCTACTCTGCACACCATTGTTAATACAAACGATTTACTAATCTAGATCGTAAATCTATTTTGAGCTTCTTGAATAACGGTTGTTAAGTTTGATAAACCTATGTGTTACTTGTGAGCTAGATCTCATTTAATTGCTTATGTGCTATTTCTACATGCTCTTAGTATGTTTTACTTGTATACATGTATACTTACTGTAGAGATCATTAGCTTCTAAGTTCGATACTTAGAACAAACGCTCACTGTTAAGTAAAACTGTCCCAGATGCCAGATCCCTAGTTTGTAACTATCCGGATCCCTCAAGTGAAGGATCCGTGGGATCCGGGCGAATAGAAGTGGAATTTCAATCCTTTACACCTCAAACCATGTTCCTAGACTACTTCACACTAGCTGAACTTAATACCTTAGGATCTCTTAAGTCCTTCTCAAGCTTAGTAAGCTTCACACTCACTCATAGCTCATTAAGGATCACACTCAAAGTGCTTTTCGATCTATCGTTTCACCTAAACTCATTACTCTTCCGCTCTCTAGATCACTCATTATTTCTCACATGATCCCTCACATATAGACCTAGAAATCTTTCGATTATGGCAAAATTGATCATAATCATCCTTACCTCAAAATTGGTCGAAATGGATCAAATTCTAGTTCTTCCACCTTAAAACCTTTAGGATCTTCTCCAAGACATTATCCTAAGTCACTATCTGATCACTAGGATCATCTAGCTCCATTTGACACTCTCAAGATTTTAGTGTCATCTTTGTTCATTCATTGATACTCACGAAAGTTCCAATTTCTTTCATATAAGGCAATCATTAGCTACATCACTCATTGCCCTTGAACATTTAAGTACCCTTCCATTTAAAGACACTTAGGAGAACTGAAACATTCAAAAAGGTATAGGCTTTAGACCTTTCAAACATCACTTCTATCCTTTCCTAGCTGCTGAGAGCCGGATCCCTAGGATTAGCCTAGACGGATCCCCCATTGGTGGGAACCGTAGGATCCGGATGACAGATTTATGTCAACTCTTGCTAGAACAATCATTTCAAGCTCATCTTGCTAACTTGAACACTCCACCTCATTCCAAAGGATATTAGAGACTTCAGTCTTGAATGCACTTGCTAAATCCTTCGCTTTATAAGTCGTCTTGCTAGAATCCCTTAGTCATCAAACACAACATAATTCTCAGCATTTAGAAACCTTTTCCTTAGTCATTTCATCATGAGGAAAGCTCCTAGTGCTAACTCATCCAACCAAGAACCACCCAAGAAACTTGCTCGTGTTGTACACGAAATTTCCTCAATCGAATCATCTCCAGTTAAACCCACAAATGGTAGGACTTTTCATCCACCGAATCATCATCCGTAAGAGATAATAGTGCTAGAATCTCACCTCAACAAACCCAATCAACAATTGCCAGGAGAACCGCAATAATTAGCATTAAACCTCTTAGGTTAGAAAAGGGATCATCGAGCTCTAAACCAAACGTACCTAGTTCTAGCAAAACGTATAAACCTTCATTCCTAGAGCATGGACTACACTCCTTTACCGAGCCTCTCTCTATTCATTAGAGCATTCACCACCGAGAACTTCCCATTCACCAACCTTCTCGTTAAAATAGGAACCACCTACATCACCAACTAGTCCATCGTTGGAAACAAGGAACCACCAAGGACTTGATCATATGGAGGAATTTCCATTACCACCACTCTCATTCCTAGTAGAACCTCATCCTAAATTACTCAATGTACCTCCACCATCATTTGTAGAACCTCCTCAAAACATCCTGTTCCTAATCAAGACAATAATTGCTCTAATTGTCTAAACACCCAAGGACTTGTTCAAGAAGTACGAAATGAGTTGCATTTCATGTTTAATTATCTTCTTGAAAGATTGGACCAAATCAACAAGTCTACTCATCCCTAGACTCAAGCACATTGTTGCTTCTTAAGCTTTGGTCACTTATTAGTATTAGTAGAATATGGCTAAATCATTCTCTTAGTTTTTAGAGATTTGTTGATCATCTCTTATGTTTTATTGAATGATAGTTTACTTGCCATATTGCATTGAGTATATGTTTGTTGGTTGAATACATATCTCATTTTGATGTTAACATTACTTTTTACATCACCATTGCTGAATTTAATCATCAGCTATACGGATCCCTCAAAATTGCCTAGACGGATCCCTACTAGGAGGGAACCGTGGGATCCGTGAGACAGAAAACTATTTTCCTACTAACTTGGATCACATATGCAGGAAATTGTGCATTATACTTGTTTTCTAACCTTTGTTTTGTAGTTATTCAATCTACACTTGAAGCCTTTTGACACCCTAAAGCTAGGGGGAGCTTTGTGTCAAAACAATACATTGCAAATTACTTGCAATATTAGGATTACATTTCTCGACATCCCTTTGCAAAATTGCAATCATCAAGGGGGAGCACATTCGTCACTTAGACGAAATCTTTTGCAAACTTAGTTGCAAACAAACTAGATTAGTATTACTTTCTTGACGCCCTTACCTAGGGATGGACTCATCAAGGGGGAGTAAAGACGAGATCCTTTCACTTGCTCTCTACATCTTTTTATTTCTTTCACATGTTTTTCTTAAAAACAATGTGTTGCTTTCTTTCAAGGCTCTTTTTGTTTCGACAAAAAGGGGGAGAAGAAAGTAAAAACTACAAATTCAAACTTTTACGAATTTTAGCTTTTCCTTAAAATAATTTTATGTTTTGTCATTAACAAAAAGGGGGAGATTGTTAATACAAATAAGCCGTAAAAACGTTTATTTATATTTTACAATCTTCTAATGTTTTGTCGATAATAAACGTAAAATCATTTTAATGAAACAAATAAAATACGTAAATGGTTTGAACTAATAGTTTCTAACATATTCACATTTTCACATAAAACACTAAAACAAGTATAAGTGATTTTATGATTTAATATTACATATGTACAACAACTAGTGTTTACATATTTGGGTAAAATTTACACATAACTAGTATGTAGTATATTGGGTAATATAAATGGGTAGAAACTTAAGTATCATAACCCATTGGGCAAATACATTGAATGTAGTTGGGTACAACCCAAAGCCCATGACCCATGGTATTGACCCATACCCAATGTCTAGATACATTGAACCCTTGGTGAGCACTCAAGAGAATGTCTAGATACATTGAACCCTTGGTGAGCACTCAAGAGATACATTATATCTAGCTAAAGACCCATGGATCAACCTATGACCCATGACCCATAACCAAAAATACCCATGGGCAAAGAGGAGCGTTCCACGGATCCCTGGCTTTGTGCTAGCCGGATCCCAAGTGGAAGGGATCCGTGGGATCCGGGGAACAGTAGAGAATTTTCTCTATAAATAGAGAGCCATTTCTTCCTTTCTATTCACCACTTTACATACATACTTCCCCAAGTATTATAACCCTCTAACCTCAGATCCAAGTGATCTATGTAGTTTATTTTTTGTTTTTGTGTGATCTTCTAGGTTCCTCTTAAAGGCAAGATCACCACCTCTTGAAGACGAGCAAGCTCAAGTCCATGAGTTGCCATGCTTCGTCATCATCAAGATAACTAAGGTTCTCTTGTTGATAGCTCTTACTTTCTCCATAGATGTTAGGTTGAAGGCATTAGTGAAGAATGCCAAAAGTGTCAAGACGAAAGCATTAGTGAAGAATGCTAAAGGTTTCAAGATGAAGGCATTAGTAAAGGGTGCCAAGCGTTGTGTCTAAGGCATTAGTGAAGGATGCCGAAGAATCAAATCAAGTCGCATTTGGGAAGAATGCCTAGGTCGTATAATTGATGAGGTGCATCATTATACATATAAGTATTTGTTTATTTCCAAGGATGGTGATATCCTTGATGGTATTGTAACAATGAGTGGATCTCCTTGATATTAGGTGTTGTGTTGTGAAGGGTAGTAGTTCTTCCATAGTAATGGAACTAGGTGCTTAGCCTAGTACCTAATAAAGGGTAGGCGACGTTGTGATAGGATTAGTTCTCCTTGGTGTGAAAGAACTCGGTGGTTAGCCTAGCATCGTATAAAGGGTAGGCGACGTTGTGTTAGGTGTGGTTCGCCTTGGTGTGAAGGAACTCGGTATTTAGCTTTGTACCGGAAAAAGGTTAAGCGACGTTGTGAAGGCTTCTCCGCCATAAGGAGTTGGTGTAGTGTTTACAAACTCTCGAGTAGGTGACTCGGGGAGTGGAGTAGGGCAAGGAAGGTGTCCTTGTAGCCGAACCACTATAAATACTTGTGTCGTGGTGATGTGCTTCTTATTCTTTATCTTTCATTACACGTTTATATATCTATCTATCAACGTCCAACATAAACAACCAAATAGATTGACATAAGTCGATCTAAATATCTAAAAGGAAGTTTTAAATTGGTAAAACTGTTCAACCCTCCCCCTTCTAGTTTTCCACAGTGTGGAAGGTTGATGTTGATATACATTATACAGATTGGGAGGATTCAAATGGCTTGTAGATGATTCCGCAACATCAGGGGCAACAGTTTCATTAGCAAACGGGTTGAAGAACGCATTTGGATCATAATCTGCAGGTGGGGGTACTTCATTGTTCAGAAGATCATCAGCTGGTTCAGCGTCATTGGATGCGGTTTGTTCAACTGTTGTTGTAGAATCAACTAGTGGTGCTTCCTCAAAGTAGTTGTTGTAGCAGGTGTATCAGGTATTGGATTTTGATCAGGTTGAGCAGCGGAAACATTGGATACACCTGGCGCACGTTCATCAATATCATCACTAAACAGAGGAGCAAATAGCTGTTCCATTTGACGTCTAGTTAGTTGTAAACTAGGTTCAGCTGATGATGAGGTTTGAGGGAAGTTTAAACGGTTATGACCGGGTTCCAAGCTGTTATGCTCAGAAGCCATTTCTGTAAGCTCATCGAAATTGGCATGAATTGTTTCCATAATCTCCCATATGCGACGATTCTAGATCCGGTAACCCTTGGAGTTTTCACAATAACCAACAAAGACTCCAATGTCAACTTTGGCTTTGAGCTTACCAAAGTCATCACGATCATTATTCGGATAACAAAGGGATCCAAATACATGAAAGTGTTTGAGATTCGGTTTATGGTTGTGGATAAGCTCATAAGGTGTTTTGTTGTGGCGCTTGGTAATCATTGAGCGATTCTGAGTGTATCATGCAGTTGACACGGCTTCAGCCCACAAGTAATCTGGAAGTTTAGCATTAATTAACATTGTTCTTGCAGCTTCCACTAACGTACGGTTTTGTCTTTCAACAACTCCGTTTTGTTCTGTTGTACGTGCAATAGATGTTTGATACTCAATTCCCACTTTCTCATAAAATGCACGAAGAGTTTGATTCATAAATTCAGTTCCTTTGTCTGTTCTGATTTATCTGACAGTGTTCCGGAGCTGAACTTGAATTTTCATGAGAAAGGTGATGATCATCTGTGGAACTTGATCTTTACTTCGAAGAAAATAAACCCAAGTCCATCTTGAGTAGTCATCTACAATTACCAAGATGTAGCGTTTGCCATTAATCGTCTGCACGCGCATCGGGCCACACAAATCCATATGAAGAAGATGAAGCACATGTTGTGAGCTGTGTTCCACCTTTGAAGGAAAGTGAGCACGAGGGCTTTTCCCTTGTTCACAAGCTGAGTAGAGGTGATGTAAAACCTGAAAATCTAAAACATGATTAAAGACTAAAATACCCTTGAAATCGAAAATTATAAAATACGTAAAATACGTTTATAATCATTTAACGAAATTGAAACTTAACTTACGAATAATAAAAACTTAACTAATACGTGTACGTGATCGATTTTGGTACGACGAAAGATTTAAACGTCTCGCTAAAGTGTTGGGCCTTGTCTTTCGTTATTTGGGAAACAACTTGGGCCGTTTGTTTTGTTTCGTTTGGATCAAGAGCCGAGAGCCCAAAGGGCGTGGGTTTTGTTTGTTCGGTTGGACCCAAGCCGAAACCCAACCCATCAAAGCCTAGAAACATTTTTGTACTACCTATATATACACTACATTTACATGAAATTGAAACCCTAGTTTTGTTGCCTCTCTCTTTTCTTTTCTTCCATTCGGCCGAACCCTAACAACCTTGGTGTCGCGAGTTTTGTTCATCAAAGCTAAGGTATAATGTGTTTATTCGTCTTCTCTTATTACACCTTACGTATATATATTGTAATATGTTTCGTTTAGTCGAGTTTTGTGCTTTTCTTTTGTGGTCGAGCCGTACGAAACCAAACAAGGCAAACCATAATGACTTGAACCTTATAATTATTAAAGAGCATGTTATATAATACGTAATATTTGAATCGGATCATAGATATATGTTGAGCATAGAACCAAACCACATATATGCATAACCGAACCACTTGTAATTAATTCGGCCAAGGTATATAACCTGTAAACTTGAATATGTAAAGTACGTAGATGAGCTAGGGTTTGCTTAAAACATGTTAGCCGAACCCTATATACAAACTGAAACATGTGAGGGTTTTTGAACGTGTATTAAACGAGTAAAGATCATGTGAAACATAAACCCTAAGTGATGTGTGAACCGAACCATGCATGCCAAACCTTAATTGGTTTGTGAACCGTGTATCATGTGTGTGTAGATGTGTAATTAATCCGAGTAATAAGTAACTGGTATTGTCACATGAAATCATAAACGTGCATGGATATAAAAGTTGACGTATAACATATATATGAGTAACATATGATTAAGACATGAACGTGTTGAGTAAATAAACAAGAGTAATGAGTCATTAAATGACGTAACATATAAAGTAAATGCACGTGGATATGATATTAAAAGAATGAGAAAACCCTAGAACATAAATGAGAGTCGATTAGGGTTGAAGCTAAGTATATTAATTCGTTATTTCATGTGTGAGTTATGACGTTTAAACTATTTTCACATTTAACCCTAAACTTTAATAAATGACATAATGAACCTTAATCTACGATATTGTTTATAAAACACTTAAGTCTCATTTAATTATAAAACCCTAAAGTATTAAGATCACTGAATACATTGAGTATAAACACCAAATATTAAAAGATCACTTCGACGATTATGGAATCATAAATAACATGTACGACCGTTAATGTGTATAGGTTCTGTGAAGAAGGAGTAATCCTTTGCTTTCTGTATTTCTGCTTTTCGATCATTTGCTTTGGATTAAGGTACAGATATTCTAACCTTTTCAGTAAAGGTTCCTTATAACGTTTTCTTTTCGTTAGCTTTTATATTAGGGTTTCCTAAGCCTTTGCTATGAACCCCATTTTGTTTGTTTGAGCTGTTGCTTATCTGAACTCTGATTTTTGAATTATAAGACATCTGATTTTGAACTATATGATATGAAAACTTTGATTTTGAAAACATGATTAATCTTCTGATAAAGTATGATGTGTGTCAGTTTTGACATTCTGATTTGACCTAAGATAGTTTGACACCCGAGCCAAAATATTAACTAGTCATGGGGGTTCCATGTCCGTGTCAGTGATGCACCTCTGACATGACTCTAGGGCAGTAGAGTGAAGTTCTGACACGTCCCTTATCTGTTATGAGCTCAAGTTATATTATATTATCAATATATGTTTGTGGGGCGTATGGATGCATCCTAGATCTGTTATCTGTTATATGTTATATGTTATATGCTATATGTTATCTGATGATTGATGCTGCGTGCATGCACGTCCTTCATAACTCTGGTAGGTCTCCCCTACAAATGTTGCCTTGTGTGAATATGAATATGAATATGAATATGTTTATGATCTGATATATGTGTCTGGGCTCGAGGTAGTTAACTATAAAACTTATTCTATTATTCTGATTTATACTTTGAAATGATTATGATTTTACTATCTTTCTTTCACTTTATTTCGTATTCGTTTTCGTTTCGTATTCGTTTTGCTTGTATATCTGTTCACTGGGCTTTTGAAGCTCAGCCACATTTCTTTTCTTCCGTGGTAGGTATCTAAGCATTGGAGCTGGGTTTTGCTTTGGGATGAGTGCTGAGTGGACTTACCTTAGAGATATTTAGCTTTGATCTTATGATGCCATTTAAGACTTAATATTTCAGATATTTTATTGGAGTTTATTTTTCTGCTGGGACCTATGTATTGAAGTCATTTTGACTTGAATTATTTCAGTATTTATGTTAAGACTTCTTTTGGATATTTGTGTTTGATTTGATATGACACCATTACTTGTGATTCCTTTACCCTTGTTGGGTCGGGGCGTTACAATTTATGGTATCAGAGCCCAGGTTTACGACTTGTAGTCAGGACCTGTGACATATGGAGCCTAGGTTTTGAGACCCTTAGAGCTTAGGCTATGACCTGTGAGGATTTGGGTAGACTTTAGGATTCCTTCTGCGTACTTCCATTTCGTATCTCACCTTTGTTCATTTTGCTAATCGTTTGAATATCGTTCAGATGGTTCGAACTCATACTACCGGTAGCGTGGATGGAGACGATGATGCTACTAACATTGATGCTGCGATTGCTAATGCCCTCAACACTCTTTTCCTTGGTCTTACTACACCTGAGATGATGGAACAGGTGATCAACAACATTCGTAATCAGACTGGTGCTTCGGGTAGTGGTGGAGGAAATCAACCCGTCAGCATTCACACTTGGCTCGAGCGTTTCGGTAAGCTCAAGCCTCTTTCGTTTAGCACTGCTGCTACTCCCACTAAGGCCGAGGACTGGATCACTCATATTGAGAAGCTGTTTGAAGTATTGGGTTGTGGAGACGAGTTTAAGACTCATTTGGCTGCATTTAAGTTGGAAGGTGATGCTTTAAATTGGTGGAAGGCACTCAAACAAGCAAGAGGAGGAGATGCTTTTGCTGTTACTTGTACCTGGACTGAGTTTCGGACTATCTTCTATAACCGTTACTTCCTTGATGCTGAGCAGCAAAGGTATGAGAGGGATTATCAGGCAATCTATGTAAGATATAACTTTTCACATACACATCAAACCATAACACAAAGTAGCATATAGATGGAATTCTAGAGAGAGAAAGTTAGAGGTTTAGGGAACTTAGTGAGAGAAAGTGAATTATCTTATTATGAGCTCCCACTCTCTACCTTGGAAGGTAGAGAGTATTTATAGTCTTACATAAAACGCCACACATCGGGCTGTGGATCAGGCATACAGTGGGTAAAGACCCGTCCGTCCTCCACGGTGTTACTTAACTAAATACTACTTAACTTAAAATAACTACGACTACGAGCTTTCTAACGAATACAAATACTTGAGGTGACCGACTCTTTAATACCGGGAATTTCTAATTCCTAACAATCTCCCCCTAAGGGAGGTCACCTCAATCATGTACCAAAATTACATTGAATACAAATAGATAATACTTTAACAATTGATCTTGCATTCTTGATGTAGTCCTTTGCTCCTAAGCTCGTAGTCATTGATTCATCACATTGCATGTTTGGTTACTTCAAGTGGAGGTCTTTTACTGATCCACGTTATAATAATTTTGAGCCATCTTTTGAGATCATCAGCTATCAAAAATCTCTGTGACATCCATTGTGGTGTTGGTATTATGTGATGTTGTGACATTCGGACTGACATGCTCACATTCTGGATCATGAAATCTTCTTATCAGAGTAGCGGAAGCATTCGTTGAATCATGATATTGGTAGCAGCGTAGCAGAAGCATGGAGTGAAAAATATCAGAGTCATTGATGCACTAATCATGATTTCTTTTGAGTTGAATGTGTTAAGTGAGCATGCGGCTATGGATTGACCGCTTCATTCTGATCAGCTGCAAACGTCGGGCGTACCTGCATACAACAGTTAGCAATAAATCGCATGAAAGTGTCTTTGATCACTTTCGTTGAATTGAGGTACACGGCCCACGGTTCCCCGTTGATCAGTACAAGTACTGCCTGTGATCAGGTATAATTCCGAAGAACTTCCTTGACAGGGTTTCGCAGCTGCTCAAGCTGTTCTCAAACCGGAACGTCTCAAAGAAGACAACACGGAGTCAGTGAACCAGTGAATTTAAGTCCACTGATTGATGAAAAGATATTTGAAAAACAATCGTGTATTGCTCAATAGAAATTGTTTTTGCAATACAGCGAAGGTTTTAATGAAAATCAATTATCAATCATAAAACACCTTTTGATTTGAAATAACTGTACACGGTCGATGTGCTAAAGAAAAGAGTTGTTAAGCACAAATACCGGTTTTTCAAAGGTATCCGTCAATCCCTAACCTGAACCAGGATGGATTCAAGAAATTGAATCGCCCCATTGTTTCTGTTCAGTTGTCACATGGTTGATCCATATAATAGATCTCACATGCCACCCACCAGGAGCTTGTTTGATGTTGGCTCCAGAAGGCTTTCCATCTTCATTGTGAATGTGTAACATCACTCAGATGTTCTGGCAATACCACAAGGGTAATGCGTAGGACACAAGATATAATCTCTCTTTCCACATTGTGTGAAACAGAGAGTCTTCATTGAAAGTGTCCTAATGAGATTTATTGATGATCTCGTGGCTCTAGACTCAATTTGTGCATATTTGGATCCTGTGCCGGAGACTAGGGAGAGGGTCTCCTTCTTCAATATCAACAATCTCTAAGAGAAAGTCGATAGATAATGTCGGTTCCCCGTGAGAATGAAACAAGTCCTTTTAAGAGGAACTTGAGTGGTTTGGAAAGTTGAAGTGCAGTGCGTCACTGGGTCCATGACGTCTTGTCTTCAATACCGATGTTACCATCAGTAGCATATGAAGTGAACCCGGTTTCTGCCCTAAGGTTGAATAAATGGAGGGCTATTTGTTTTCACCCTTTCTCATTCAATTCTTTTTAATTCTTCAACCCCTTCAGTGCTTACCGAGACTTCATAGCTAGAACCTTGTTGGGTTTATTCCAGTACTAGCTCAGTCTTAGTCCGCACTCTTCCCTTATCTCATTTTTCTCCTTTTTATCATCATACCTAAGGACTTCTACACTAACTAGTGGATTGTCCCTGGGTAGATCCCTCCGGTTCTGGCGGATCATGGGAACCAATACCTAACCTTATCATCCTTATATCACCGTACAAAAAGTAAAGTTGGTCGGTCTATTTGGTATTGTTCATCTGCCATTGGATCCAATTGAAAACCATTTGAAAATCAATTCAGATACTTGTGATATATTATCAAAGCATTTTGTACCTGAATTGTTTTTGATATTTTTAGAATAAGTGCTCCCCCTCAACATGTGCTTCAAATGTTGAAATCGTTTTGCAAACGGAGGCAAGAGAAAGAATTAACTTCTTTGATTACCATTTTCTAAAAAATATCAACATCACTTCCCACATTAAATCAAGTAGAAGTAGCATTTCCGGGAAGGATGAGGTTTCCATAAAATTGCTCCCCCTCAATATGTGCCTCGAGGTTTGAAAAGAGTTTTGCACATACTAGAGGGAACCTGCACATTGGGATAAATGGTCACGTTTCAAATCATAGGTTTAAGATAGATGCTCCCCTTCAACATGTGCATTGAAAAATTGAAAAATTGAAATCGTTTGTCACATGTGGGAAGGATAGCATGTACATTCATATAAAACCATTTACCGAATTATCAGTTTAAATCCAATTTAAATCACACATTCTCCCCCGATCACAATTATCAAATCATTTGAGATTTGTGATCTCTTATAGATTTAAATTGATTTTGAAAGCTTTTAAGGAGAATTGTGACTTGATTATGAAAGCGTTTGAACTGATAAGGATCGACTCCATTGATAAAACATGCATGTACATCTTTTGAAAACAATTTAATGCCAAATAACTTTTTAATTTAATTGAAATCATTCTCTCCCTCAATCAATGACATAGGTTGTTGATTGAGAGATAGAGATTTTGACAAATAAGTCCTGATGATTATCAAAAATAGAGATCGAGTTATTACTCAAAGCATTTAGTTTTCAGCAGATAAATGTTTATAGAATCAGAGCATGGAATTTAGAAAACATGATAAAACATGGCTCTGTTCTTTCTTTTAAA
This sequence comes from Chrysanthemum seticuspe, assembly GCA_019973895.1. Taxonomy (NCBI): domain Eukaryota; kingdom Viridiplantae; phylum Streptophyta; class Magnoliopsida; order Asterales; family Asteraceae; genus Chrysanthemum; species Chrysanthemum seticuspe. The sequence goes on along the minus strand of BPTQ01000002.1, from coordinate 246,751,161 downwards.
ACCGGGTTATTGCCTGAAGATGACAATAAACCATTGTTTCTCTTTCTCCCAAAAAATATTTTTTTTTGATTTTTTTGATTTTTTTTTTTTTTAAAGAATTCGAGCAACATCTAAAGTCCCGTGTCATTCTTTGAATGACATCACAAAGACCGTAGATATAATCGAACCGAGAAAAACATGACACAATGACAATATTTTTTGAAGATTTTTCGAATTTTTTAAATTTTTATGGATTTTGAAAGATTTATAATTTTCTATTTGATTTTTGAAGGTTTTATAGTTTTGTATTTTGTTTTTCGAATAAATATTTACAAGAGATAGGTGAAGATAGACCTTTACTCCTCGTCTTCCTCCTGAAGACGTTTGAGTGTTTCTGGTTGAAGGCTTTTCAAGCCAAGACGTGGAAGAATAAACTCAAAACGTTCTCTTGGAAGAGCTTTGGTGAAGATGTCCGCTAACTGATATTCAGACCTCACAAAATATAGTTCCACCACACCTTTTTCCACTTGTTCCCTGATGAAATGATGTCGAATGTTGATATGCTTTGCTCTTGAGTGTTGAACGTTGTTGCATGAGAGAGCAATAGCACTTTTATTATCACAGTACAGAGGGATTTTGTTGAATTCAAAGCCATAGTCAGATAATTGAGATCTCATCCATAAGATTTGAGCACAACAAGATGACATGGCTATGTATTCAGCCTCTGTAGAGGAAATAGAAGTACTCATTTGCTTCTTAGAAGACCAACTCACAAGCTTATCACCCAAAAACTGAGCACCTCCAGACGTACTTCGACGTGTATCTTGACAACCTGCATGATCAGCATCTGCATAGGCCGTTAGTGACATACCGGTGTCCTTCGGGTACCATAGTCCCATATTGATGGTTCCTTGGAGATACCGAAAGACCCGTTTAACTGCTTCAAGGTGCTTTTTAGTAGGCTTAGCCTGGTATCTAGCACACATGCAAACAGCGAACAAGATGTCTGGTCTACTAGCTGTGAGGTACATCAGGGATCCAATCATACTACGATATTTCGTTTGGTCAATCATGATCCCTGAGTGGTCCTCATCTAGTTTGGTTCGATCAATCATGGGGGTGTCAACAGGGTCACTTGAATCAAATCCAAATTTCTTTAAAATCTCTGTTGCATATTTAGATTGATTTATGAAAATTCCTCCGGGACTTTGTGAAATTTGTAATCCCAAGAAAAATGACATTTGTCCCATCATTGACATTTGAAACTTTGAACTCATTTCATTAGAGAAACGATCACATTCCATTGGGTCAGTCGAGGCAAAAATAATATCATCAACATAAATTTGAACATGAGTTAAATGTTTGCCTGACTTCCTGGTGAACAATGTAGGATCAACTGCTCCTTTACTGAATCCGGTTGATAGAAGAAACTTTGACAGTGTATCATACCATGCCCTTGGAGCTTGCTTTAAACCGTAAAGAGCCTTCTTCAGACGATAAACGTGAGTAGGATGCTCTTGATTCACAAATCCTTCAGGTTGGCTGACGTAGACGACTTCTTTAAGATCTCCGTTCAGAAATGCCGTCTTCACATCCATATGATAAACTACCATGTTCTTACTAGCAGCATTAGCCAGAAAGATTCTGATTGCCTCAATTCGAGCAACAGGAGCAAAAGATTCTTCAAAGTCTATACCCTCCTCTTGACGATATCCTTTAGCAACTAATCGAGCCTTGTTCTTCAACACATCACCATGCTCATCAAGTTTTACTTTGAAGATCCATTTGAGAGCTATAATCATAGCACAGTCTGGAGCAGGTACTAACTCCCATACATCAAGTCGATCAAACTCATGAATTTCATCTTGCATGGCATTGAACCAGCTGTCTTCATTCATGGCGGTTTTAACATCTTTTGGTTCGATCTTAGATAGTACGGAGTTGAAGAAACACCATAAGGCATCGGTTGCAAGTTGTTTCCGGGTTGATACAGGACGGGAGGGATTTCCAATGATGTTGTCTAATGGATGATCGTGAGTCCATTTTCTGAGGTGTTCATGTGGCAGTTGTTGAGGAACTGAGGTAGCTGAGTCGATGTCTCCTAAAGAAGATGGTTCTGATGATGATTCTGGAGTAGCAAATATGTTTTCAAATGGAGCATCCTCAGGAGTAGCAAAGGGATTAACTTCATCATTGATGCCAGAAACATTTCCATGATGCACATTTGAAGAATGATGATTTGTTGATGAGACCGAAGGATCAGCAGCAGGTGCTTCTTGACTTAAAGATATTGAGACTGAAGGATTGACTTCATTCACAGGAATGTGAGCATCCTCTGTTGTAGGGATCAACACCTCATTAGTAATTGAATCATACAGTTCATCAAACATAGGATCAAACAATTTCTTTAAATCATCTTCAGATGGAGGTACATATGGAGTTTCTTGAGAGGAGTTTGGGACAAGAGATGAACCAATGGGACTGTCTTGAAGTGCGGGTCCTGAGCTGGAGTGTCCAGGAGCCATTTGACCGGTCAGCTCATCAAACGTAACGTGAATTGTTTCCATGATATTTCGGGTTCTTTTGTTGTAGATTCGGTATCCCTTTTTGTTTGGTGCGTATCCTACAAATACTCCAATGTCAGCTTTAGCCCTAAGTTTCCCTAAGTCTTGACCCTCATTAGTTGGATAGCACAATGCACCAAACACACGAAGGAAAGAGAGATTAGGTTTTCTGTTGTGGACTAGTTCATATGGAGTTTTTCCATGTACTGTGTGGATTAGGGAACGATTTTGTGTATAGCATGCAGTGGCAATTGCTTCAGCCCAGAGAAACATTGGCACCTTTGAGTAAATCAACATTGTTCTAGCGGCTTCAACCAGAGTTCGATTTCGTCTTTCAACTACACCGTTCTGTTGAGGAGTTCGTGGAACACTTCTTTGATGACTGATTCCAACGCTTTCATAGAATTCATTAAGTTGTTTGTTGACAAACTCAGTTCCATTGTCTGTTCTGACAATTCTGACGGTTTTGTTAAGTCGAACCTGCAGCTGTTTGATGAGTTTGATGATGATATCAGGGGTTTCATCCTTTGTCCTTAAGAACTTGACCCAGGTGAATCTAGAGTAATCATCAACCACAACTAACACATATTTCTTCCCAAAGATATTTTGTACCCTCATTGGTCCACATAAATCCATATGAATCATATGAAGAACTTCTGTGACAGAGTTAGTAGGTTTGGGTTTATGGGCATATTTGTTGCTTTTTCCCAATTGACATGCTGAACAAAGATGATCCTTTTCATACTTTAGTCTAGGTAAACCTACAACTAAGTCCTTTCTGGAAAGATCGTTGATGGTGCCGAAGTTCAAGTGATTGAGACGACGATGCCATAACCATGACTTTGTTTTTGAAGCCTTTGATAACAAGCAGATTGGAGAAGCCCTCATCATGTCATCGATAGAGATGGTGTAAAGGTTTGACCCACGAGTTCCTTTTAACAGTTCCTTACCATTAAGATCTCTAACAAAGCAGGTATGTTTTCTGAAGGCAACTTCTAGATCAGAGTCACAGAATTGACCAACAGAGAACAGATTATGACCCAAACCTTCTACATAGTAAACTCTAGAGATGACACTATCACCAACAACATAATCTCCATAACCCATAATAGCACCGAAATGATCATTACCAAATCTAACAGTCCCGATGAATTTGCTCACGAAGTTCATGAGCCGCGACCGGTCTCCAGTCATATGCTTGGAACAGCCTGAGTCCAGGTACCACAGAACGATTTGAACGATCTGCAGTTGAACACAGACAAAAATGGATAACTGGATAATTGGGATCCCTATGCAAGAATGGGTTCCATTTGGTTAGTAACAATGTTTGGAACACCCACATCAGAAATAGAAGCATTCATATCAGAAAGTGAGGCAATGGAATCGTTGTGAATAGATGCAGTACTAGTGTCAACATTAGCCCTGTTCACAGTGTGATCACTTCTTAAGGGGATAGTTCTACCAGTAGGCATCCATTTTCTAGTGGGCATTGTCTGATTAGTCTTAAGACCAACAGGTGTCCAATAAAAGCCTATTTTGCTGAATGTTCTTCCTGTGGGTTTCCATTGTTTTCTAACTTTCTTTCGTTTTTGTCTTTTAGCCTTCTTAGCATGAATTTTAGCATTAACAATATTAACTGGACAATTAACATCATTAGGCAGAACAGTAACACCACATTCATGATTAGAAACAGAATTCAAGCAGACATCAGTACAAGGTTTGCAAATAGTATCGGAATTCGAATTAATTACAGTACGCCTATGGCTAATACTAGAATCAACACGATTCGTTTTATTCAATTCAAGCTTAAAGTTCCTAGATTGTTCTTCTACTCTCTTCCAGTGCACATTCTTAGCTTGAGAGGTCCTATCATTCCTTGTATTGTCTTGAGACTTTGACTTGCCCCATTTAATGTCACTGATTACTCCTGTAGAGGGAATGGAAACATTAGTTGGTTTAACTACTCTTTGCATCACCTGTTTAGATGTACTGGGGTCTGAACTACATGCAGGTGCACTTAGGTTCACTTTCATAAAACTAGAGGCACTATGATTTATACTCCTAGAAGGCACACTTGAGTTCTCTTTCTTAGCATTGACAGATCTGGAATCTGAGCTGTTTAAAGGCACACTACTGTTCACTTTCAAAACATTGGGAATCGAATGCATATCATACTTAGCTTTAGGCATTGAGCATGGAATCAAAGGATTAACTCTCTCACCTAATGACTTTGGGCATATTGTGATCAAGCATTCTAAGATTTCTTGAGATCGTTTGGCATATAAGCAAGCATGTCCGATTGCATTATCATGAGGTTTCTCTAGCTTATCCTCTTCAACAATCTCACGCAGACATTCTAGGCAATCCTTAAGGGATGAGAAGTATGTTTGAATGGCAAGCTTGTTGTTCCTTAGATGAGGAGGGACATATGTCACAGACAAAGCATATTTATTACAAAAGGGAACCTTAGATACAACATTCTCCCCATTGGTCATTGGCATTTTCCCTTTTACCTGACTCTTCAGATTCTCAATTTCCTTTTGCAAAGACGCTATTTGATCGTTATTTTTGTTCCGAGTGACTTTAATTGATTCAAATAACTCATTGAAATGACGTTTAACCTTTTCATTTTCTTCTAGAAAACTTTCATTTTCCTTTTGTAAAGCATTTACTAAGTTTTGAAGATGAAACGTTTGAGAATTCTTAGAATCTAAAGGAGGAGGCATTTGGGAGCCTGTCATATTGTTCGTTTGACCTTTTAATTGAGAAATCTGGGCTTTCAACTTTCTGATCGTGTTGCACTGAGCTTGAATCTGTTCATCACGTTTGTTAATTTGGAAAACTGCATCAAACTCTGGAGCATCTGAAGATGTCTTGATATTTGAAGTTTTGACATTTTCTTTGAGATGTTGATATTTTAGTTGTAAATTAAAATACTCAACTTCTAATTTAGAAAAATGTTTAACTAAAGTGTCATGATCATCCAGTTCTACTTTTTCGATAAGTTTAGAATTAGTTTTTTCAAGCTCAATGACACGATCATGGGAGACTTTCAGGGCAACAGATAGTTCATGAAATTTGGAAGCATTAATAGAGCAATTTGCAGCAGTGAAAAAGATATCTTGAGCAACACATTCGGTAATAAGAGTCTCATTTAATGTATGCAAGTTCTTCCTCTCAATCTCATTATATTTTAGTGCACGCTCATAATCACTAACTTCAGCTACCATTGCATCAAATTCCTTTTCCATTCCCTTGATATCAGTTTCAAATCCCTTTTTAAGACTTTCAAAGTGATCTTTCAGAAGTTTAAAGAAAGGCATGACCTCAGTTAAATAACATTCTTTCATTTGCTCAAAACCCCTTTCTCCTTCTGTTATACCAGTGGGTGTGATCCTTTTCTTGCAAGTTTTCTCAAAATCAACAAACAGTTGAAATATAACATATTGACTAATTAAGGTCTTGCTTTTAGTGGCAATTTTTCTAGGAACTAGATGCATTGGTGTATTAGGAGGATACTCAGTCGCTCTAGGCATTTTCCATAAAGGGGGATTTGTTTCAACAATATTTTCAGCTTTTAGCTTTTCTAAATCCTTTTTCCAGAAAATTTGCTCGGGAGTCAGCAATGTTTGAGGCTTGAACATGTTCAAGGAAATCCAGTTTTCCTTCTTGTAGTCATGGGGAGTGATAATTATTTTTTTCTCTTTGCATTTCAGGTCATCTAGTTTTTTGGTCATCCTTTCCCTAGTGACTCCATCTGATTTCTTATCTTCCTCAGTGCACTCAACATAACTAGGTTTCTGCCTAGGCTTAAGAATTTCATTACCATCATAAAGCACCTTATGAGTATTTCTAGCCTTTTTAATTACCTCTGGATTTGGTTCCTCAACAAGGGGAATGCTATGCTTATCGCTTAAGACTCGATGTTTAGTGACCATGTGAGCAGTCTGAATGGTGTTTCCTTGTATGTACAACTTGTTCTCAAGTTTGTTTTTCAAAGTTTTCAGATTAGAAAAATCTCTCAAGAGTTTTGATTCCTTTGCCATAAATTCTTGTTTAAGCATTTTCACATTTTCTTGAAGTTCTTGTTTTTGTTTAGATGTTTTAGAAAATTTTTCTTGCAAGGAATTTAATTCTTGTTTCAATACTTCTTCTCTAAACTTACTTTTTCTAATTAATGTACTTACTTGGTCATCCATTTCCTGCTCACGAGTGGTCAACTCAAACTTAGCACGTTGTTCATAAATAGCAACACGTTCTTTATAGGCATTTAGTTCAGAAATTACGGAATCATCAGGAGCACATGCAGTGTATTCATCAAAGACATAGTCATTGTTGACTGCAGAAGATGCATCACTTGGTACAACTTCACTTTCACTTTGTTTCACGTATTGATCGTATGGGACAATATTGTTATTACCCATATTTTCAACATTTGATTCAATAGTTTCAGTTAGTTGTACTTTGTCATGCATCTGTTGCACATCAGCATCATCGTATAGTTTTAATACCTCTGAGATGAGTTTGTCCTTGGATGGCCCAGCTAGTGGTGAAGAAGAGACCTTGGGAGACACCATTGGAGAAATGCTAGCCATAAAGATTGTGTGTGCAGTAGGTCCATCATCCACATCAGAGTCGTAAGCATCGCAGTCACCGACTTGAAAGGCATTTTGATGATTGTGACCTATCTCCTGAATAGGCTGCTCATCTACATCTGCATCATAGGTCTTGGCATTGCCCTCAGCAAGAAACAGCAATTCCTCTTCATTCAAAGCAGCACCATTGTCTTGAGCTTGTGCAAGCAGCATCTTATCTCTGAAGTATTCAGCATTCTGTGGACGCTTTGGAGATGTGCAGTTCCTTGCAATGTGTCCCTCACCACCACAGTTATAGCATTTGATTGGCTTAGCTTGACCTAGGTTACCATTCCTTCCTCGATTCTGGTTGCCAACATAACCTCTCCCAGCTCCACCTCGTCCCTGATCATACTGTCTTTCCTGAACTGGTTGCACCACGATCCTTCCATCTTTAACAGTGGCTTGATTGTGTGGGTTAGATGCAGTTCTGAGGTTGTTGTTGGTTTGTGGGAGAGTATTCATGTTTTGACTAATGAGTAGAGCTAGTTGATTAATGAAGCTACCCACGTGAGCATCAGCATCAGCTTGTTTGTACGTAGGATCAGGAATGAGTTTGTGATTACCATTACCCAAGGGTATGACTTGTGATGCTTTGGTTGAGATTCCGATGTTTGAGTAGAAAGCTGTAGAGTCGTTATACGAGCTAGTCTCTCCCTGGTTGGTTTTGAACTGATTGAGAATTAATTTTTCAAACATGGCATGTCTCTCCTTCTGAAGGAGGAAGGCATAGAGTTGCTCATAGTTTGTATTCTTCAATCCTTTAGTGAGCTTCACAGCGGTAACAAACTTGTGCCATTCGGGATTCATGTTGTTCACAAATTTTGAGTTCAACTGAATGTTAGGCATAGTCATTCTGATGTTCCTCATGTCATTAACTAACTTATGAAATCTCACATAGTACTCATAGACACTCTCATCTGGTTTCATCTTGAAATGCTCAAATTCGTCATAGAGTTGGGATTCTCTGTCTTCCATAGTTAATTCAGAACCTGAGAGAAGCATCTTAACATTGTCCCAAACTGCCTTAGCATCTGTGTTATGATTGATCAGCTTGTAGATGTCTTTAGGAAGACCTTGAAGAACAATGTTTGAAGCCCTGATATCTGCATCAAATCTCTTTTTATCCTTATCATCAAGCTCATCATACATCTTAGGTCTGTCCATTCCGTAAACAGGAGTACCATCTGCATTAGTATCAAGTATGTCTCTAGTCGTCTCAACTCGATATGGTCCTTCATCAATGGATTTGAGAATGTTGACACCATTTTCCTTTCAAAGGCAATACAGTCTGATTCATTGAGCCCAAGAGTCGTAGTCAGTTCTGTCAAGCATGGGTGGACGAGTATCTGAGCCAGCTGCTTGAACATCCTCGGCAACAGTGGAGATGACAGTGGGAACGTTGGTAGACATGTTAACAGATTATACGGGATTTTATAACTCTATGATTAAACCAGGAAATAGATTCTTTCACGGGATTTTACTGAATCAAGAGAAAACCGTAAACAATTACTCAAGACTCTAGAAGATAAAATACTAAATCGCTAGAAGATAATGCACTAAGTCGCTAGAAATTAATGCACTAAGTCGCTAACCCTTAATTCGCTACACCCCTAAGTCGCTAGAGTCCCAAGTCGCTAACAGAAAAGCAAGTCGCTAAGTAGTAACTCGCTACAGACCAAGTCGCTAACCAAATTTTGGCAGCAATTCGCTACACAAGTCGCTAGAGACACAAGTCGCTAAAGAGCAACTCGCTACTGACCAAGTCGCTACCACAAGTCGCTACCCGTAGTGGAGAGTCCACTACTTGTACTTTAACTCGCTAGATCTAACTCGCTAGCTCCAACACTGTAAGTCGCTACAAAAATGTGAAGCAAGTCGCTACCAAGAAAATATTCCGTGAACTAAGTCGCTAGCTTGAAAAACCATATAAACATCACTTTTCAATCCAAAAACAACCCAACCAAGATGATTCAAGCTTACCAAATGAAAACCTAAACACTTTTGATGATTCTAAACATAAAAGTACCAACAAAATTCAAACTTTAACACAAGAAATCAACCAAATGATGCAAAAACCACTAAACTTTTTCAAACTCAAAAACCACCTAAAAACCACTATAAATCCAAAGATGTGCAAGATATGATCTAACCATGGCTCTTGATACCAATTGTAAGATATAACTTTTCACATACACATCAAACCATAACACAAAGTAGCATATAGATGGAATTCTAGAGAGAGAAAGTTAGAGGTTTAGGGAACTTAGTGAGAGAAAGTGAATTATCTTATTATGAGCTCCCACTCTCTACCTTGGAAGGTAGAGAGTATTTATAGTCTTACATAAAACGCCACACATCGGGCTGTGGATCAGGCATACAGTGGGTAAAGACCCGTCCGTCCTCCACGGTGTTACTTAACTAAATACTACTTAACTTAAAATAACTACGACTACGAGCTTTCTAACGAATACAAATACTTGAGGTGACCGACTCTTTAATACCGGGAATTTCTAATTCCTAACAATCTACCACCTTGATCATGAGAATTCCAATGAGTACATGAGTAGGTTTATGAGGCTGGTAAGTTTTGTGGGAACGATTGCTGGAGATGGTAGGCGCCAAGCTAAGCACTTCAAGCGGGGACTGAAGAAGTGGGTGTTGGACCGACTGCTTAATATTGAGTATGAGAATGTGTCGGCCTGCAATGATGCAGCTCGTAACATTGAGATCTTTCATGAGGTTTCGGGTTCCAACAAGCGTAACCGCGATGGTGATCAGATTCAAGGAAGAACTCAAAGTAATGATTATAAGGGAAATTCTGGCAGGAGTTATGATTCGAGGGGTCAAGTGGATAGGAGTTATGATCAGCGGGATCAGTCAGGAAGGAATGTTGACTCTAGGCGCCCTGAGGCGAGGAGTCAAGATAATAGAAATGCTGGTAGGAATGGAAATGATCGTCAGAACCAAGGTAACAATAACCAGCGTTACAATAAGGATCAGTCAGCTCGAGGATCAAATCAGGGTCGTGCTTCAGGATCTTCTGGTCAGCAAAGGACAGCTGAGGTTTTGCCTCCCCCACCTATCTGTACTACTTGTGGAAAGGCTCATCCGGGACCGTGTTTCAAGGCCACTTGTGGATGTTTCTCTTGTGGTTCCACTGCTCACAAGATCAAGGATTGCCCTAAGAAGAACCCGGTGATTCCTGGAAACTACATCAAGCCGCCAACTACTACTGGACGTGTTTATGCTACTACTCAGAATCAGGCGGAGCGCACTTCAGGTACCATTACGGGCACTCTTTTCATTGATGATTATTCTGTCTTCGTTTTATTTGATACCGGTGCCACACACTCCATTATATCTGTCACATTTGCTAACAAACTTAATATGAAGCCCAAACCATTAACAAATCACTTATCGATTTCTACGCCTATGAAAAACCACATGATCATTGATCATAAATACGTTAAGTTTCCTCTTCATTTTGATGATCGTATTCGCTCTACAAATCTGTATCCTCTCGATATGGTCGACTTTGATATCATTCTAGGCATGGATTGGTTGGCTTATCATAGAGCTTCAATTGACTGCTATGCTAGAACGGTGATCTTTGGAGACGTAAAACATCCTGAATTCGTTTATCATGGTTCTCAACCTCTCAAATCTGTTAAGCTCATTTCCGCTATGAAGGCACGGACCATGATTGCTCATGGGTGCCAAGGTTTTCTGGCATCTGTTAAGGACACATCTTTGGAGAGTCCTAACATTGAAAATCTTTCTGTTGTTTGTGAATTCACTGACGTTTTTCTTGATGAACTCCCTGGTCTTCCCCCAGCTAGAGAAGTTGATTTTAGCATAGAGTTAATTCCTGGTGCTGAACCGATTTCGAAGGCTCCGTATCGTATGACACCTATAGAACTGAAGGAGTTGAAGGAACAGCTGCAAGAGATGATAGAAAATGGATTTATTCGACCCAGTGTTTCTCCATGGGGTGCACCTGTTTTATTTGTGAAGAAGAAGGATGGAAGCATGCGTCTATGTATCGACTACCGTGAACTCAATCGTATTACCATTCGTAACCGTTATCCTCTGCCGCGTATTGATGATTTGTTTGCTCAACTGCAAGGAGCTAAGTTCTTTTCGAAGATTGATCTGAGATTTGGTTATCACCAGCTACGTGTGAAGGAGCAAGATGTTCCTAAGACCGCGTTTCGTACCAGATATGGTCATTATGAATTCCTCGTTATGCCTTTTGGTTTGACAAATGCGCCTGCTGTGTTTATGGATCTAATGAATCGTGTTTTCCATGAGTTCCTCGATAAGTTCGTTATCATTTTCATTGACGACATTTTAGTTTACTCCAAGTCTGAAGAAGAGCATGAACGACATCTCCGGATAGTTTTGGAGATTCTGAGGAAGAAGAAGTTGTACGCCAAATTTTCGAAGTGCGAGTTTTGGTTAAGACAAGTTGCTTTCCTTGGTCATATTGTATCTGCTGATGGTATCACCATGGATCCGTCTAAAGTTGAGGCTATCACTAAATGGCCAAGACCTACGACAGTGACTGAGGTTAGGAGTTTTCTAGGACTTGCTGGTTATTACCGACGTTTTGTTGAAGGTTTCTATCGCTTAGCTCTACCCCTAACCCAACTGATGAGAAAAGGTGAAAAGTTTGTATGGACGGATGAACGAGAGAAGAGTTTTGAAGAGTTGAAACGGAGATTGGTGTCCGCTCCTATTTTGACTCTTCCATCTGGTTCTGGAGGATTTCAAATTTACAGTGATGCATCTAAGAAAGGATTGGGCTATGTTTTGATGCAACATGGAAAGGTAATAGTTTATGCTTCGAGGCAGCTAAAAACTTATGAGGAGAATTACCCAACTCATGACCTTGAGTTAGCTGCAGTGGTGTTCGCGTTGAAGATCTGGAGACATTACTTGTATGGAGAGACGTGTGATATATTCACTGATCATAAGAGTCTCAAGTATATTTTCACTCAGAAGGAACTTAACATGAGACAAAGAAGATGGTTAGAACTTCTTAAGGATTATGACACCAACATTCAGTACCATCCAGGTAAGGCTAATGTAGTTGCTGACGCACTTAGCCGAAAATCAGGCATTCTTGCAAGTATTGAGATTGAGCCTAGGATTTTTCGTGACTTAGAGAGTTTGAATGTTGAGTTGTGCGTACGAGGTTTTGATGGATACTGGGCTAGTATGAAGGTGGAGTCGAACCTTATACTGCAAATTAAAGAAGCTCATAAAGATGATGGTGAGCTGTGGGCCGTGGCGCAAAATGTTGAAGAACGTAAGCAGACGGAGTTTAAGGTTGATGATGACGGAATTATATGGTATAAAGATAGGCTTTGTGTTCCCAATGATCCGGTACTTCGCGAGAAAGTTATGACTGAAGCTCATAGTTCTCCTTTCACTATCCATCCTGGTTCTACCAAGATGTATAGGGATTTGAAGCAGTACTTTTGGTGGAATGGCATTGTGTCGAAGTGTATGATTTGTCAGTAGGTTAAGATTGAACATCAAAGGGCTAGTGGATTGTTACAGCCATTGGATATTCCAACATGGAAGTGGGATAAGATATCTATGGATTTTGTGACTGGACTACCTCTTACTCAGAAGTAGCATGATGCGATTTGGGTAGTTGTTGATCGACTAACCAAATCTGCTCATTTCTTACCAATCAGAAAGGATTATGGTATTGGTAGATTGGCAGAAATTTTTCAGCAAGAGATCGTTAGACTTCATGGTACTCCGGCATCTATTGTGTCCGACAGAGATCCGCGTTTTACTTCTCGTTTCTGGAAAGGTTTGCAAAAAGCTTGGGGTACTCGACTTAATTTCAGTACGGCATTTCATCCTCAAACAGACGGTCAGTCAGAGAGGACTATTCAGACCTTAGAGGACATGCTAAGGGCTTGTGCTTTGGAATGGACTGGCAGTTGGGATGAATATTTGTGTTTAGTAGAGTTTGCATACAACAACAGTTGGCATGCTAGCATTAAGGCAGCACCGTTTGAACTTCTGTATGGGAGGAAATGTAGAGCACCTACTTGTTGGGATGAAGTAGGTGAACGCTTAATTGAAGGTCCGGAAATGATTGAGATCACTAATGAGAAAGTAGCTGTTGCTAGAGAAAAGCTGAAGGAAGCTAGGTCTCGTCAGAAAAGTTATGCCGACAAGCATCGTCGTGATTTAGAATTTCGGGTTGGAGATCGTGTATTTTTGAAAGTTTCGCCGTTTAGAGGTGTGAAACGTTTTGGAATCAAGGGCAAGCTCAGTCCTCGATTCATCGGTCCGTTTGAAATTCTAGAGCGTATAGGAGAAGTTTCGTATCGATGAGCACTTCCGCCTCAGTTATCGCATGTTCATGACGTTTTCCATGTATCACTCCTAAGGGGATACAACTATCATCCGTTACACGTTGCTTCTTATCCGTTTGATCAAATTCATTCCGATATGTCTTTATCTAAAGAACCGGAATCTATTTTAGAAAGGCAAGAAAGAGTCATGAGAAATAAAGTCATTCCGTTCGTTAAGATTCTTTGGAAAAATAACCCGGAGCGTGAGGCTACTTGGGAAACCGAGGAGTCGATGCGAGCTAGTTATCCTCATTTCTTTGAATAGTTGGCATGTTCTCATTTTGTTTTCGTTTCGTTTCATTTCAATTTTCGAGGACGAAAATTTTTCTTTAGAGGGGAAGAATTGTAAAACTTGAAAATCTAAAACATGATTAAAGACTAAAATACCCTTGGAATCGAAAATTATAAAATACGTAAAATACGTTTATAATCATTTAACGAAATTGAAACTTAACTTACGAATAATAAAAACTTAACTAATACGTGTACGTGATCGATTTTGGTACGACGAAAGATTTAAACGTCTCGCTAAAGTGTTGGGCCTTGTCTTTCGTTATTTGGGAAACAACTTGGGTCGTTTGTTTTGTTTCGTTTGGATCAAGAGCCGAGAGCCCAAAGGGCGTGGGTTTTGTTTATTCGGTTGGACCCAAGCCGAAACCCAACCCATCAAAGCCTAGAAATATTTTTGTACTACCTATATATACACTACATTTACATGAAATTGAAACCCTAGTTTTGTTGCCTCTCTCTTTTCTTTTCTTCCATTCGGCCGAACCCTAACAACCTTGGTGTCGCGAGTTTTGTTCATCAAAGCTAAGGTATAATGTGTTTATTCGTCTTCTCTTATTACACCTTACGTATATATATTGTAATATGTTTCGTTTAGTCGAGTTTTGTGCTTTTCTTTTGTGGTCGAGCCGTACGAAACCAAACAAGGCAAACCATAATGACTTGAACCTTATAATTATTAAAGAGCATGTTATATAATACGTAATATTTGAATCGGATCATAGATATATGTTGAGCATAGAACCGAACCACATATATGCATAACCGAACCACTTGTAATTAATTCGGCCAAGGTATATAACCTGTAAACTTGAATATGTAAAGTACGTAGATGAGCTAGGGTTTGCTTAAAACATGTTAGCCGAACCCTATATACAAACCGAAACATGTGAGGGTTTTTGAACGTGTATTAAACGAGTAAAGATCATGTGAAACCTAAACCCTAAGTGATGTGTGAACCGAACCATGCATGCCGAACCTTAATTGGTTTGTGAACCGTGTATCATGTGTGTGTAGATGTGTAATTAATCCGAGTAATAAGTAACTGGTATTGTCACATGAAATCATAAACGTGCATGGATATAAAAGTTGACGTATAACATATATATGAGTAACATATGATTAAGACATGAACGTGTTGAGTAAATAAACAAGAGTAATGAGTCATTAAATGACGTAACATATAAAGTAAATGCACGTGGATATGATATTAAAAGAATGAGAAAACCCTAGAACATAAATGAGAGTCGATTAGGGTTGAAGCTAAGTATATTAATTCGTTATTTCATGTGTGAGTTATGACGTTTAAACTATTTTCACATTTAACCCTAAACTTTAATAAATGACATAATGAACCTTAATCTACGATATTGTTTATAAAACACTTAAGTCTCATTTAATTATAAAACCCTAAAGTATTAAGATCACTGAATACATTGAGTATAAACACCAAATATTAAAAGATCACTTCGACGATTATGGAATCATAAATAACATGTACGACCGTTAATGTGTATAGGTTCTGTGAAGAAGGAGTAATCCTTTGCTTTCTGTATTTATGCTTTTCGATCATTTGCTTTGGATTAAGGTACAGATCTTCTGACCTTTTCATTAAAGGTTCCTTATAACGTTTTCTTTTCGTTAGCTTTTATATTAGGGTTTCCTAAGCCTTTGCTATGAACCCCATTTTGTTTGTTTGAGCTGTTGCTTATCTGAACTCTGATTTTTGAATTATAAGACATCTGATTTTGAACTATATGATATGAAAACTTTGATTTTGAAAACATGATTAATCTTCTGATAAAGTATGATTTGTGTCAGTTTTGACATTCTGATTTGACCTAAGATAGTTTGACACCCGAGCCAAAATATTAACTAGTCATGGGGGTTCCATGTCCGTGTCAGTGATGCACCTCTGACATGACTCTAGGGCAGTAGAGTAAAGTTCTGCCACGTCCCTTATCTGTTATGAGCTCAAGTTATATTATATTATCAATATATGTTTGTGGGGCGTATGGATGCATCCTAGATCTGTTATCTGTTATATGTTATATGTTATATGTTATATGTTATATGCTATATGTTATCTGATGATTGATGTTGCGTGCATGCACGTCCTTCATAACTCTGGTAGGTCTCCCCTACAAATGTTGCCTTGTGTGAATATGAATATGAATATGAATATGAATATGAATATGGTTATGATCTGATATATGTGTCTGGGCTCGAGGTAGTTAACTATAAAACTTATTCTATTATTCTGATTTATACTTTGAAATGATTATGATTTTACTATCTTTCTTTCACTTTATTTCGTATTCGTTTTCGTTTCGTATTTGTTTTGCTTGTATATCTGTTCACTGGGCTTTTGAAGCTCAGCCGCATTTCTTTTCTTTCGCGGTAGGTATCTAAGCATTGGAGCTGGGTTTTGCTTTGGGATGAGTGCTGAGTGGACTTACCTTAGAGATATTTAGCTTTGATCTTATGATGCCATTTAAGACTTAATATTTCAGATATTTTATTGGAGTTTTTTTTTCTGCTGGGACCTATGTATTGAAGTCATTTTGACTTGAATTATTTCAGTATTTATGTTAAGACTTCTTTTGGATATTTGTGTTTGCTTTGATATGACACCATTACTTGTGATTCCTTTACCCTTGTCGGGTCGGGGCGTTACAGGTGGTCTTTAGAATATCGGAATCTTGGGAGACCTTCAACAAGTTTGTATCGAGCAAGGTTGGTTATGGTTTGAAAGTTTAAATGTGAGAGACGACGGTGCCATAGCCAAGATTTTGTAGATGTTGCCTTTGAAAGTAGACAGATGGGAGATGAAGCAATCATGTCTTGCATTGAGATTGTATAAAGACTTGAATTGCGGGTACCAGACATAAGATCGTTTCCTTGTAGATCACGAATGAAACAAGTTTTCTCCCGAAAAGCAACCTCCAAATCTCCATCACAGAATTGACCTACTGAGAAGAGATTGTGACCGAGGCCTTCCACATAATAAACCCTGCTAATTTCGATGTTGCCATTGATGTAATCTCCGTAGCCCATGATAGCTGCGAAGTGATCATTCCCGAATCTGACAGTGCCAATGAACTTTGCAATAAAGTTTGATAACAATTTGAGATTGCCTGTCATGTGTCAGGAACATCCGCTATCAACAATCCAAAGGATGATTTGTATCACCTGCATTACACACAGATGACATAGATGGAATAGAAATAGATGTGGAACCCAAAGAGTTATAGGGTTCCGAAGCAGTTATAGTAGAAACACACATATCAATGATTTTAGGTATCCATTTAAATCCAAGTGTATTATGTAACCATTTCTGCCATCTCCAACTAGTCTTAGCTTTGGTCTTAGTGAATGCACTAGGTGATAAGTTCTTCCTAGGAGGTGAAGGGGGTTCTATGGGTACATCAATGATCGTAGTTGGTACACTAGATGGTGGTTTACCTAGCACAGACTTAGAAGCAATAGTGGGCCTAGAGGTATTCCATTTTCTATTATTCCGCTTACGATTCAAGATAGCCTTAGCAACACATTTATCATGACAATCAGAAAACATGCTTTTATGACAACCAACACAAGAGGCTTCAAACAAAACATTAAGAGTACTTACAGATTCAGCATTCGGTACATCACTTTGTTCATTACATTTTGTTAATACAAATATCGTCATTAAACGTTATTTATATTTTTGATCTTTGCCTAAGTTTTGTTAACGACAAAAGTAAATTTAATTTATAAAAGCTTAAAGCTTGTCAAGTTTATTAGATATTAAAACAAGCTTTCTCAAACAATATATTCATCATTCAAGCATTTACATTTATGATTAGCAACATCTTGATGTGACTCTAATCATTATGTATGATAGTAGTTTATAGAATGTGTTAGGTTCTTAAAACCAAACACTACTTAAGCATTTGCATATTTCTATTAATAGTAATACAACATTTGACATCATGTATTACATCATAGGAATCATTTGTAGATTCCATTAGATATTTTGTGAAGATTTATACTCTCCATATCTTGCACAATCTCTCTTAGATTGAGTTGACTTTAAGCAAGATTTGATATCTTTGCTGTCAGTCTGGCGGTACCAATTTGGTACACGGGCGGAACCCTTTTAAGGGGTCCGCGGTCCGTGGACGCTCCTGTCCAAATTGGCTATAAATAGCAATGCCAAGCCAAGTAGTTTCTCACCCCTTTTCTAATATACTCTCATACATATCTTCTCTCTAACCTTTCTAACTCAGTTTCATATCATATTAGTGATCTCTTTTGTAGCAAAGAAGATCAAGTCATATTCAAGCTTCAACGAGAAGTTGGAAGTCTTGTTTGTTTAGTGTTGTATGATCTAGTGTTGATTCATACTTCATTGTTGTATCAAACTATCATAATCTTGTGAGTGTGAGTGGTTAGTATTTTAGTCCTCAAAATACATTGTGTGTGGGAGTAGTTGTACCCTTGGAAAGAACTCGACATCTAGCTTAGTGTCGGAAATCGTGTAAGCGAAGTGTAAAGGTTTTCTCCGCCGGTGAAAGGAGCTTGTTGACTAGTGAAGTTAAACTCTCGAGTGTGAGACTCGGGGAGTGGAGTAGGGCAAGGAAAAAGAGTCCTTGTAGGCCGAACCACTATAAACAACTTGTTGTGGTTTGATCATTTCTTTCCTTATTTACTCATTACATATTGCTTGCATATTTCATTAACATACTCAAGATCAATATCAATTGATCTTTCAATAAGTTTCAAAACAAAGTTTTTAATCGGTAAACTATTCAACCCCCCTTCTAGTTTTCTACACATTTGTCAGACGCAATATCTAAAGTGGGTGCAACTTGAGTTTTATTCAAAGTCCTAGGGTGTTCTTCTACTTCAGCATTCTTTATTGTTCTTTTCTTACGTCGCAACTTCCTATTCTTCTTTGTATTGCTCCTAGGCTGTGAAGTGCGGGCATTGGGAAAAGAGGCAACTATTTCTGTTTCAGTAGAGGGAAGCACATTAGTATCTTGTGGTTTGTCATTAGGCATTCTAGTGTCACTTTTTCTAAGTGTTACAGGTGCAAGTTTCTTAAAGTTACTAGGCTTAACTTGTTCATACTTTCCTAACTTCTCTGTTAACTCAATGATAGTGTGCAACAAATCTTGATTTTCAGAACGAAGATTTCCATAAACATTCATGACTTCTTTAGTGTGTGCAAGATAATGATCAAGTTCGTTTGATGCTTCATCACGAGTATGTTTGAGTAAATCAAATATGACACCATATTCCTTTTTAACTTTTGCAAGTTCTTGTTCATATTTTGAGATTTGACACTTCAAAGACTCGTTTTGATCATCCAGTTGCTCAAGTTTTGGATTAAGAGTTTTGGCATGCAACTGGTTGATTTTGTTTTGCAAAGCAAGTTCACGATTTTGACAATCTTTTTGATACCATTGAAGGGGACGTTTTGCATTTGAAAGCTCGTTTAACAATCGTTCATTTTCAACTTTTAAAGACTTGATTTGTGACACAGTATTAGTATTCTCAACGTTTTCAACATAATCAACAGAATCAGCAGAGATATAATCAAATGCATATACAACAGAATGTAATAACACCACATTATGGATATTAGCACATATAACATCTTCCAAGAGTCGATCAACATCTTTTCGTAACATTTTCTTTTTACGTTATGTATTTGAAATAGATGTTTCTGTTTTCTCGAAAACTATTTTCATCAGTCCAAGTTCCTTATGAAATTCCCTTTCCCAATACAATGCACAAATTTTCAAGTTTTGAATATGGGGTAAAATTCTTTTCTGAAAAATATCTCTTTGTTCTGGCGCCTGAGGCGATTGAAAATGTTCAACTTTTATTTCAGAATGAAATTCAATCTCACGTTCTAAAAGTTTGATGCCAGATAGGAAAGTGTCAAAATATCTAAGAATGTGACGACTTTCGGGTATTGATTTTACTTCACTGAGTGAAGGTAAATGACCATTAATTTGTGCAGAATTGGGTTGGGGACCAACATTAGAAGACTCAGACATAGGTGTGATAACCCAAGGTGTGTTAGAAGTATCCTTTTGTGCGAAGAAAGTGACGGCTTTTGAATAGTTAAATGGTTTGTTATAAACAACATTTTCTAATTTTGATCGACTCTCGTCTTCTACATCTAATTCCTCTTGACGATTATATTCAACAACACTCATAATGGAATCATCAATTCTATGTTCTGCACTGTAAACTTCAGGATTTGGTTTGAATGTTCTATTTGAAAACTTAGGTTTGTAATCAGCAAGATTCGGTCCATATCCATTTGGATTTGGTTTGAAAGTAAACTTTTGAATCGTTGTGATTGATTCACCATGTTTATAAACAACATTTCAAAACTCTTTGATTTTGTTTTGTAAGTCAACAATTTCCTCAAGATAGGCATCTATTCGTTTCGTTGAATGCTTTTTGTACTTAGAGAACTGTTTTTGACAAGTTAACAACTCAGCCTTGGCTTTTTGAGTTTCCAAAGTAAGAGCGTTAAGTTGTTGTTTATGATCATATTTCAGTTGTTCTATTTGAGACAAAAAAAGCATTATTGGATGCGACTAGATCACGTATTTGTTGTTCTAATGATTTTTCGTTTTGGTAAGATTTAGCAAAAGCGACTTCAAAACCTTGTTCACGTTTTTCTTGAGTTTTAAAAATGCTGAGTTGTCTTTTTAAGCATTCAATATCCCTAGTTAACAGTGCATTTTTATTTTTTAATTGCTGATTGAGTTCACAACATTGTTCCATTCGGGATCGTTAGTCATTAAGTAAGAGGTCAATATATGGATTAGGCAATGGTTCAGCGTTTTCAACGTGAGTCTCTACATGATCATTATTCAGATCCTCAAGTATAACCACGGAGTCAACTTGATTATCAATGGTAACCAGGAGGTCATCTTGATCGTCAAATGTAACTACTGGATCTAGTTGAGTATCATCAGAATGAGATGTGGATGGCTCATGTTGAACATTCTGAGCCTCGTCGGATTCAGATGTTGACGGAGATATTAGATCAGTGATGAATATGGTTTGATCTGGTACCTGAGACAAGCCGTCAGTGTCATACACTGGGCCTGTTTCACTCATGTGGAGTTCGTGCATGTTTGCCATCAACATAACTGTTGCATTAGCCTGCAAGTCCTCCATATCATCATCTGAGTCTGCATCTGCCATAAAACTCTGTTCTTTGTTTGTGAGGGTTCCACCAGCTTCATCCTTGAGAGCCAAAAGTAAAGCCTCTTTGTGATAAGCACTGCCTCTAGTCCTCGGCTTTGGGCATGCATTAGCCAGGTGACCCTTCTCATTACAATTATAGCAACGAAGACCATTAATCCCATTCTGAGCATTACCCTGTTCAACCACTTGAGCTCTTTGTTGTTGTGGAGCACCCATGTTATTCTTTCCCATTGGATTAAATCCTTGACCACCGCCCATCTGACGAACATTACCTCGATTCTGAACTTCAGCACGCCCATTGTTAACAACAGCCTGATTCCTTGTGTTTGATGAGATACGAATGCGATTGTTGGATTTGTTTGAATATCGGCCGAAGGCTCTAGCAATCATGACAAACCCTTACTGCAATGCATCGAAAGCTTTTGTATCCTCATTAGATTCACTATAAAGTTCTTGATCATTGTTGTTGTTGTATGGAAACAATTGAGTTTCTTGAGACTGATGCTGTGACGGATCATAAGGTGTTATCTTAGCAGCTGGTTGTGGAGGATTTGTGAATACAGTTTGTAAGGTCGGGAATTGAGGATAACAAGTTTGAGCCCACAAAGCTAGTTGTTGATTATCCGGAAGTGAAGGTGTGACGGGGAGTCCACGGATAACCCTTTCTTTGTCAACTTCTTTTTGGCGAGGCTTCAAATAGTCGTACAATAATCCATATGTAGCATGATGAAGATTCTTTGCTTGACGGATGAAAATGACATACTTTTCCCAATCAGGACCAAGACTACTTAGGAACTTAGTGTTGACTGCAATTCTTGGCATAATGATGTTATGTTTTTCCAAGTCATTGATGATGTTTGAGAATCGATGATGATAAGACTCTAACGTCTCTCCTGGTTCAATCATGAAGTGTTCATAAGCCAAGTAGATTTTGGATTCCATGTCCTCTTGATTGAGTTCAGTGCCTTCCATGAGAAGATGAATATGTTCCCACATTGCTTTAACAGTCTTTTGAGCATCAACACTTCGAAGGATCGGATTGGGTAATCCCAAAAGGATGCATTTCATTGCTAGTTCATCGACTTCAATATGTAGAAGTTCATCAGCAGTGAGGTCAGTAAGACTTGCAATGTTGGTGGCGTCACCTCTTGGTGGATTGGCATTTGGATCTCCGGGTGTAACGACAGTTGGAATCTGAAATGGACTTTCCAGGATGACCTTCTTTAAGAACTTTCCATGTGGCTTCTTTAGATCACAAAACCTAAAGAACCTAATTACCCATTGATCGTAGTTTCTGGGAGTGAGCATTGGAGGTCTATCAAGTGATCCAGCCTCATGAATGGATTGTTGGCTACTTAAAGCTTCACACATCTTTGCAAACCAAGACGGTTCCTTCATAGTATTCCTGGACGGATGTTGATTGTTAAAGTTTGTGTAAGGTTGTACTTGAAGACTAGGGGGTGGTTGAATCATTTGTGGTTGAATTGCTCCTTGAGGAAATTTTTGTTGAAATTGTTGTTGATAAACTTGTTGTTGTAGATTGAATTGTTGTTGTTGTTGACTGAGTTGTTGTTGTTGTTGTTGTTAAGGATACACATGAGAAAAGTAGTTAGAGTATGGTGGTTGAGACATCTTGATAACTTGTGTTGTAAAATGGATCTTTGTAGTCGAATGAAACTTTGTTGATGAAGAGTCCTTAGTCGTAGAAACCAAGTTTAGGCAAAGAAAACCTTAGGCGTAAAAATACCAAACTTACGCGTAAAATTAAAGTTTACGGGTAGGATTAGCTTACGCGTAAGAATTGAGAAACACTAAGGTTAGGCGTAAACTGAAAGTTAGACGTAGAATGCTTATGCGTAAGATTGGCTTATGCGTAAGACAAGGCTTAGGCATAAGAAAATGCTTAGGCGTAAAGAGTTCTACGTGTAAGTTTTAGCTTATGCGTAAAATTAGGGTTTTGCCCAAAAATCCTTTACACTTATTCCAGTGTAAAAGATATCCAAAGTCGAAGTGTTTTCAGGCTTATCCAAGCAAGAAAACACCGAGTAAACCAAGAACACTTGAAGATCAAAGCTTGAAGAACTTACGCGTAAACTTAGGGTTTACTTATGCGTAAAAATTAACCAAAACTGATTTTCAGCCCAAAGTGTTTCTAAACCAGATTTTTGTGATGAAACAGCTTCAATATCACCAAAATAACACAAAAGTGTGAAACTTGATGATCCAAAACTTTGATACACCTTACGCGTAGAACAGCCCACACGATTAAAATCAAGCTTAAAAACAATGAAATACACGTAAAGTTTGAAACTTTTTGCCAAAAACTTAAACTTTATCACCACATAACCTTTAAAGTACAAGAATCTTGAATTTGAAAGTGAAAAAATCAAAGCTTTTGCGTATGAAAGTTTGTATACCGAGAGTTACGCGTAAAACACAATAACGTCAAAAACAAAATCGTTTCACCCAACTATTTGGCGATTGATACCACTGTTAGGTTCCCATAATTGTAACACAAGCATCAATATAAGAAATGAGATAAGAGAGTGATCGGTTGAACAAGACACAAACACACGCGTATGAAATATAGAAAGTTTATACGTAGGATATGAAGTGAAATGAACAACCAACCTTAAAGTGAAGGTTTACATGGTATTTATAGGAAGGAACTAGGCCAACATGTAAGTTCCCTTCCTTTCCCTTATTGGGCTTGGCATAGGCTCATGGGCTTTCTACATAAGCCTAGCCTTGATTACTAACATAAAAGCCATAATTAAGCTAACTATTACATATTTATTACTAACACTTGAATTTTAGTTTAGGAGTGATTCCAACAAAATTCAACATGTTCCTAATAATTGCAGCCACCCATCCCACTTTTCTTTCTCATTTCACAGCTACAACCTTGGGTAGTCTTCTTCATCCAGCCAAACCTACAAAACGGACAAAAAAAAAAAAAAAAAAAAAAAAAAAAAAATACACGAGCACATCACAAACACAAAAAAACTACTCGACGCAACCCCACATTACCTAACCACTACATGTATAGGAAGCTGCCAAAAATAAAGGTCAAATTTACAGATCTACCATGGTAGTTCGTAGTTATTTACTACAACGAACAGCAGAAGCACCTACCTGACCAGATCTGAACGAAGAGGATAAACACACATAAGCCAACAACAAAACTACCTACCAAAACCACCTAGCCGACCATAACAACTGAGAGAGACGTTGGTTATGGTAGCGGCGGTTTCAGTGGCAGCAAAGAAGGGCTATGTGTGTTTTCTTTATAAAGAGATGAAGCATAGGTTGGTGATGGGGGTTGGTGTGCTATTTGGATAGAGGAATAATGAAAGAATGGTAGGGTTTTTGTGTTTTTGTATTGTTTAGATATGGAATACAGTTGTGTAATACCAGCTAAAATCCTAACAAAAGAAATACAGCTGTGTGATTAGAGATTGCCGAATTCAAGAGTTGCCAAAAATATAGTATTACAGTGATTGACCATTTTCAATATTCAAGTTTCAATTTCCACATTCCGTTTGACCATTTTTCCATTTTAGATAGTTAAGATAACAAAAGAAATACAGCTGTGTGATTAGAGATTGCCGAATTCAAGAGTTGCCAAAAATATAGTATTACAGTGATTGACCATTTTCAATATTCAAGTTTCAATTTTCACATTTCGTTTGACCATTTTTTCATTTTAGATAGATAAGAAAATAAAACGAAAATCATAAAGCATACAATTTCATGGTTTCAAACTACCTCGAAGATGATAAGTGTGAAAGGTCAATAACCTGGAAACAAAACTATGATAATTTTTAGTTAGGCAATAAGAATAAAAAGGTCAAATTCTTGTAAGTCGTGTTAAAAATTGATTCTTATATGTTTTAAAATTATTTAAGAAAAAGTTACACGCTTGGTCCTTATGGTATACCCCAAATAACAACTTTAGTCCCTAAGTCGTTTTTATTACACCACCAGTATCTAATTTTGAAACTTTGCACGCTTTTGGTCCCTATTTTGGATGAGCGTTAGTTAAATCCGTTAACTATTTTGCGCTGTTAGTCCTTTGTTAATAATTTTTGCACCGTTAGTCCTTATTTTTTAAAACATAGTTGACCCCAGTTAGTCCCTCCGTTAATAATAGTTATCGCTCGTTTTTTACATTTTTGTCCGTTTTTATCCGTTTCGTTCGTTTTTATCCGTTTTCCCCTGTTTTTTTCGTTTTTCATCCGTTTTTTACGTTTTTATCCCTTTTCGTCTGTTTTTATATGTTTTCGTCCGTTTTTTTTTACGTTTTTGTCCGTTTTTCATCCGTTTTCGCCCGTTGTTTTACGTTTTTGTATGTTTTTTTCCTTTTGCGTTCATTTTTTTATCCGTTTTCGCCCGTTTTTTTTACGTTTTTGTCTGTTTTTATCCGTTTTCGTTCGTTTTTTTTCACAAAAAAATTCCAAAAAAAAAAATGGAATTTTTTCACAAATTTGAAAAAAAAAAATCCAAACAAATTTTGAAAAAATAAATTGGGAAAAAAATATTTCGAAAAAAAAAATTTGAATAAAAAAATATTGAAAAAAAAACGAACATATTTTTTTTTGAAAATTTTTTTTATTCAAAATTTTTTTTGAAACTTTTTATTCAAAAATTTTTTTTTGAAATTTGATTTTTTTTTTTTTTTTTTTTCAAAATTTTTTTTTCGGAAATATTTTTTTTTTGGAAATTTTTTTTCCAATTTTTTTTTTCTTTTTGGAAATTTTTTTCCATATGTTGGAATAGTACAAAAACGAACAAAAACGAAAGAAAAACGGACAAAATGTAAGAAAAATGGACAAAAACGGATGAAAACCGATAAAAGCGTACGAAAAATGGACAAAACGTAAAACAACGGGGGAAAACGGGAAAAAACAAACAAAAACGTAAAAGAACTGGCGAAAAAGATTAAAAAACGAACGAAAACGGATAAAAACAGACAAAACCGTAAAAAAACGGGCGAAAACGGATAAAAAACGAACGCAAAAGGAAAAAAACAGACAAAAACGTAAAACAACGGGCGAAAACGAAAAAAAACCGGACAAAAACGTAAAAAAAAACCGGACGAAAACATATAAAAAGAGACGAAAAGGGATAAAAACGTAAAAAACGGATGAAAAACGAAAAAAACGGGGGAAAACGGATAAAAACGAACGAAAACGGACAAAAACGTAAAAAAATGGTGATAACTATTATTAACGGAGGGACTAACTGGGAAAAACTATATTTTAAAAAATAAAGACTAACGGTGCAAAAATTATTAACGAAGGACTAAAAACGCAAAATACTTAACGGACTTAACTAACGCCCATCCAAAATAGGGACCAAAAGCGTGCAAAGTTTCAAAATTAGATACTGGTGGTGTAATAAAAACGACTTAGGGACTAAAGTTGTTATTTGGGGTATACCATAGGGACCAAACGTGTAATTTTTTCATTATTTAATTACGATTAAATTGAATATTTTGATAAATTTGATGATTTTAATGTTTTTAAAGGATATTGATATACTTAGAAATTTACTTGACGTAATTATTAAGTTTTACAAGGATATAGATGAATTTATTTTATTTTATTTTAATTTTTTTAGAAGCCAACAAATTAAACTTATCAAATAGAAGCTTCTACTAAATAACCAAACAGCTGGAAGGTTATTGAGAGCAATGTTTTGAAACCCGGTACGAGCGGTTGAACTGGTTCCAACCTAAAAACGGGTAAAACTAACCATTTCTTGAGTATTTGTAACCTAGTTTGAACCGTCGATTTTTTTGCAACCTGGGTCAACAATTCCGACCGGGTCAACAGCAGAAACATGGTTGGTTTGTATGCTGTTTTTACAGCTGGTTTCTATGTTGATTGTTACAGCAAAAATAGTGTTCAACAAAAAAATGGTTGTTTGTAGCAGAAAATTGGGTGTTTGGATATGTGTATAAGCTGGTTTTTTTTGTTTTGTTTTTTTTTTTTAGCAAAATTTTAAAACGGCCCATAAAGGGTACTTTTTTACGAAATTAAACGTTGCGTAACTTTTTTACGAAAATGAACTTTTCATTTTTACCCGTTAGATTCATTTGAAAAGAAATTTCTGACCTCCACGTGTCTTTCCAAGACATTCTACGCGACAAAATTTTTAAAAACCGTGACACATTTAAACTCATAAGATGTAAAACGCGACACAAGTTAAACTCGACCATACACTAAAACGCGACCCATTTAATATTTACAAATTAAAACGCGACCCCAACAAACTCGACCCAAATTTATTTAGCAAAACAATACAATAAATGGGACCCCCCAACAAAACTCGACCGAAAACGCGACCTCCTAACAAAACTCAACCCAAAATGCGACCCCCAACAAAACTCGTATTTCTGGTGTTCGTGTTCATGGTGCTAGATCTTGAAAGTGTTTAATATATGACATGTTTTATGTTTTAACAAAAACACACACAAATGCAAACAATGTTTTTGTTTTGGAGTGAAAATTTTGGTTTGTGTTTTGATGTTTGGTTTGATACTCAATTGTTGACCGCCAATGAAAAATGAAGCTAAGGATCTTGAGTGTAAAAATGACTCATTTTGGAGTGAAAATGTATGTATGAGAAGAGAGATTGGAGATATGTGTGAGTTGGGTAAAAGATAGGGGTTTGCTTCTTGCCAGTTTATAGGAATAAAAAATTAGTATATGGTATTTATTGAGATATAAATGTCAGCGCGGGTAGGAGAAGTATCATTGGAAACTGCGTATAGATAAACCAAAAGTGTGTTAGAGATTCACTATGGTAATAGTTTAAAATTTGGTTCAGATTTGTAAAACTAGTAGTATACCGGTTCATATTGGTAATTAGGGTGGTGACAGTCATGCCTACTATTTTTTTTCATGCCTAGTCATCTACCAATAATATTTCGTCAACTCACCTCATACCAATCTCATACCTAACAATAGATTTTTAGTTGCAACCATGTCTAACTCATTACATTTTTTTTTTAATTTTATTAAAATACGAATTATATAAAATAAATAATACCGAATTATATAAAAATAATAATAACCTGATGTTCTTCGTGCCATGTTTAAGTAATCATCGTATCTATCCAGAGGTCCACCCGTACCGAGTTGACGAATAGCCGATGTACATTTTTGCAACGCCGTGAAACTTTTTTCCCCCCTAGCGTCTACACCCTCTTGAAACCATTCGAAATTCGCTTCAATATCACCTACAATTTTTAGAAACAAACTCTTATCCATACGAAATCTTTCACGAAAAACATGAGAGCGAAACTTTGGGTCTTCTACAAAATAGTCATTCATTAGAGTTTCTAGCGCTTTTTCACGATAACGGGTAACATATCTTCGGGTAGAGCAAGCCGTGTCTTCAATGCTATCGCACGCGGCTAAATAGGTTTCTATGGTAGAACCGGTAGAAAATATGTCGGATGAAGAGTCGGATAAAAAATCTAACTCTTCATCGGATGAAGAAGATGAAGATGAAGATGAAGATGAAGATGAATACATTTTGTTGTGAAATACAAATGATATTGTTTGAATAAAATATGAAATGTATTGAATTTAAATAGGGATGAAAAAAAAAAAGGAATTAACTTTTGGTTTAATAGCTTCAAACGGATATATTGACTCATTAAATGCCTCCAACGTACACTTTTTCTTCCATGTCGATTCGGGAAATATTGCCAAATTGGTGTTCCTCTCTTGCATGCCGCTCCAAACCGATTCTCATGCATTGGTCATACCGCTCGGTATGGACCAAACCGCATCTCATGCCTACTCGACTGCCACCACCCTTAGTAATTTTTTTTTTTTTTTTTTTTTTTCTTTTTCTTCATAAAAGTGGGTTGACCCGACGGTCGGCATGGTAACACGGCCGGGTCGATCAAATACCCGGTTTTCATTCATAGAGAGTGTGACGCTAACCAAAATTCTGTCTTGAATAACCTTGGCCGGAAACAATAATAACTTTCCCCTTTGTACACTCACTTTCTTCTAGTTCTAGGGCTTTGTTTCAAAACACAAAAATGTCAATCGAACCATCATCAACAACAACCAACGATCACCCAATGGACGAATCTTCACCTCTAACACTTCTCGACGCCAGCAGCTACCAGCTCCATGATCTCGACTCAATCGACTTCCCACCCACTCTCACTGAAATTGATCTAACTGCTAATCGCTTAACCAAGCTCGATTCACGCATCTCTAATTTAACCCATCTTAAAAAGCTCTCTCTTCGTCAAAACCTCTTTACTGATTCCGGTATTGAACCGATTTCGAAATGGAACAATATTTCTGGACTCGAGGTATTTGCTTATTTTATTTATTTAGGGGGTGTTTGGACTAGCTTGTTTTTAGCCTGTTTATGTGCTTATTTGATTTTGAAAAAGCCGATAAGCTCACTTTTTCAAGCTTATGAGCTGTGTCAAGTTGAGTTTATTGGCTTACGCCAATAAGCTTAAGTTGATAATAAGCTCTAAAAAGTGAGCTTGTTGGCTTTTCAAAAATCAAATAAGCCCATAAACGGGCTAAATAAGCTAATCCAAACACCCCCTTAGTAGCTTTAATATAGTCCTTGTATAACAAATCTCTTTATAAATATAGGGCTGTGCGTATGACTTTATAGGATTTATAATTTACTGCTTTATACGTTTATGTCTGCACATTATGAGACGAAGCGATAATATGAATACGTTTTACATTGTTAAAACAGTTTGTGAATACGTTTTACATTGTTTACGGGTAAGTGAGGAGTGCTGCTACATTTGATGCAGGATTAGTAGTGGCTTTCAGGTGGTTTTGTGTTATGGCTAGTGTTCGTTCTGTTTGTTAGTTAATGTTTTGTCCTTTTTGTTGTCAATAGCACCATAATTTCTATATTTTGTGGTCTATTTTTTCTAAGATAGAGGAGTGGGATGTTTGTGGTTCGTTGATACTTGGCTTCCAGAGAAAACCTGGATGACAGTGATGCTGTTGTTTATGTGATTTAGACAGCTTAGAACAAACATCTAGGATTTATATCATGAATGATAAGACAGTTACTAATAGTGTACCAGTATCTCACCAGGTTACCAGTTTTGTTGCCCAAGATGAGTTTTCTGTGGATTTCTTATATTACTTGTGATGTTTTGTGCAGGAGTTCGTTCTCAGGGACAACCAGCTGAAGACTATTCCTGATGTTAGCATATTTAAAACACTTTTGGTATTTGATGTTTCTTTCAATGAAATCACATCAATGAGTGGACTGTCAAAGGCATCAAGCACACTCAAGGAACTCTATGTTTCTAAAAACGAAGTTACCAAGATTGAGGAGATTGAACACTTATATGAACTTCAAATTCTTGAACTTGGTTCCAACAGATTACGGGTTAGTCCATGTTCCTTAAGTTTATTAGATGTGTAAGTCCAAGGCATCAAGCACACTGGCTCACTACATTATTGCAAGCAGTTTATGTTTATTACTAAAGAGAACTAGATGTGATTGTTTTCTCTGTAAATGTGTGCTCAATACTATGATTCTATAAACGTAAGCATCTAATATATATAAACTTGTATGCAAATACCTTTTACGATAGTCAAATATAGGGTGAGTCCATTCCCTCTTAAGTTGGCTATTACATATGCAGTCCACTAATGGCTTGCCATATTAAAACAAACAGTATCTGTTCTTACTAAAGAAATACTTGCATACAAGTTTTATTGTGGATTTGAGCCTTTTCCCCCACAAATGTGTGCTCAATAGTCAATACTATGATTCCATGAAACGTAGGCGTGTAATCTTTATCTAATATAAAGCTTATATAAAACTTGTATGCAGGATTGTAACACTTGGAGAACTAGAATTAGAATAGACGATTAGAGGGTCTAGGCGGTTTCCCAGTAAGGCAGTAACAGGGTAGTTTTTCTTCTACCTTTTCTATGGGCTAGCCTTGTGTACTAGGGGTGAGCATCGGACCGGAACCGACCCGTCCCGACCCGAAACCGACCCATCCCGAACTGACTTCCTGAAAAACCCAAACCGAATCCAACTACTCGGGTTTACTCGGGTCGGTTCGGGACGACTTGGTTTCGGTCGGTTTTCTTTGTCCCGACCCGACCCGAGTCCCGACAAGGTGGAAAACCCAAACCGAGTCCCGACCCGAGTATCGGTCGGTTTGTGTCGGTTTTCGGGTTTCGGTCGGTTTTGCTCACCCCTATTGTGTACATATCTTCCCAAACGTTTAGGTATAGCATTTCATAGATAGCTTCTGCTAGGCTTTCTAGACGATTTTTAGTAGCCCCAGATGACATATCTACGAGACCTGCATTATAAAGATTCATAGATGGTTTCTTACTTTCTTTTATGCTTTTTAGACGATTTTAGTAGCCTGCACGTTTTTATATTTGCCTTGACTTTTAGGTATAGAGACCCATATCTATATTCATCTACAAACTTCACTGCATATCTTAGGACAGACTTTTATTTGCTCATAGGCCCAGTTTTTTTCGTAAATGCTAGCATGTTTTTATTGCTTTTATTGTTTGTTTGGGACTACAGACTACTTACTAAAACTCTCTCTATCTAGGTGATCGAGAATCTGCAGAACTTGACAAATTTACAGGAGCTATGGTTAGGTCGCAATCGTATAAAATCCATCAACTTATGTGGATTAAGATGCATCAAGAAGCTCAGTTTGCAAAGCAATCGCCTAACTTCTATGAAAGGATTAGAGGTAACTTTTTTTATAGTTATTATAAACTAAAAATTTTAATGCAATTACTTATATGGTTATGTATCATATTCAGGAATGTGTTGCCTTAGAAGAACTATATTTGAGCCATAATGGTATTGCGAAAATGGAAGGCCTATCAACGTTAGCTAACCTGCGGGTTTTGGATGTTTCCTCAAATAAGCTTGCAGCAGTCGAGGATATTGAGAAACTGACATGGTATGTATACATGAATTATTCATTTAATTGACCTCATTCCTATTGTATCTTATTTGTTCTATTGTGGTTGATATTGGTTTGTGCCCTCATTGCAGCTTAGAAGACCTATGGTTCAATGACAACCAGCTAGCAACATTAGATGGCATCGCTGAGGCGGTTTCTGGTTCGAGAGAGAAGCTCACCACTATCTACCTTGAGCGCAATCCCTGTGTAAGCATATCCTTATATACTTCAAAGCTCAAAATATAAGATTTGGTTTCTTGCTTGCTGAATATAAATACTCCATCCTTCAATGAATTTGTTTTGATTTATACGTGTAAAAAATGCAAGTAGCTTAAGGGCTTGAGTATCTAATTTAAGCTTCAGAATTTTTATTCTTATCTCCAATTTTGTATAATGATTCTCAAAAATAAAGTTTTTTATTAAACACAAGCAACTACAAGCAAAGTCATGTAAATGCTTACAAGATAAACATGTGACGTTGCTTTTACATCTTGCAGGCGAAGTTGCCAAACTATGTGACCACTCTTAGAGAAATCTTCCCAAATATTGAGCAAATTGATTCAGAAGTTTTTGCTTAGATTGGATGCTGCTGCTGCAGTTCAGGAACATAATCGTCGATGCTGAAAGTCTTCATTTAAATCGTCATAATTATCAGAAATTTGTTTGGGTGTATGATTTATCATGATGAGTTTGTATAATTTATGCGGGATCATACATAGGACTACGATGACCGTATCCTTATTATAAATCAAAAGAACTTCAAGATTGATCCAAGGAATGATCGGTTTTTTAAACGATTGTTTTTTAATACTTCCTCTTTTTACTGTGAACCAAAGACTGTTCTAATGAAGATTTAGTAAAGAGTAAGGTCTCGACAGTTTTAGAGAAGTTCTAAATAAAACCTGCTCACTTTATTTTCATCTGAAAACCATATGTATGCAGTATGCAGTGAATGTAATGTTTGTATGCAATTCTATTAAAACTATCGTTTGTTTTCATCCTAAGTTAAAGTAAGACACTCTTTGTTGGTTCACATAGATTCACTGATTTGATCACTCTCTTACAACAGTAAACTAAGTGGATAGAAGAGTCGCTCAGATGCTAAAATATTTCATTGTAACGACTTCTACAACTTCTAAACCTGAATCGTGTTTTCTGCATATATGGTCATTTAAATTCACTTGATCATCTATATAATAGAGCAGTAAAAAGAAAGGTTAACTGCACTATGTATATTGCCTGCAACATGATGCAGTTTCCCCAGATCAATACTTATATATAATGGTTAACCACGTGGACAATGTAGTTTTCTAATGTCAGTTTTCTTAACAATCGAAGTTTTGAATCTGATCTCTTAAAAGACCACTATCATTCCGTACTCATAATTTGATCAGCTGATAGGAGGAAAAAAAAAAAAAAAAAAATCATATAACGGAACCGATCAGAAAACATTGTTCATTGGATTAAAAGATGATAGAAGATCCATTTGCTTCTCTTACGGAGGTTAACCACCGGCAAAATCAAATATTAGCAAAATGATGTTGGATTTAGTATTCCGATTATTCAGAACTTATATTGATTCGGTAAACAACCCATAATAGGCTTATATAGAGTCGTAGTTAAGTAAAAGAACATCAAACAAGCATCCAACATTTACTCGAAATTAAAAGTAATGCAAGCACTATCCCATCATTTAGACGGCACCTCCATTCAAGTTAGCACCCTTTTCTCAAACCCAATACGGGTCCTACCAGACCCTTCATACCCTTCTCGTGTAGACGACCCACCACTTGCACTCATCGTCCCTCCACTTCCAACTTTATGCAGTGGTTTCTTCTGTCCCGTAAGCTGTGTGATAAACTTGCCCAAACCAAACAGGTCAGCTTCTTCTGCCACTTGCTTCTCAAACTCAACTGGTCCACGTCTCTGTCCAGTCTTTTCACCAGCATCAGTGAACCCCTTATGAGGTTTAAAACGATCAGTCTTCCTGATCTTCTCTAGCTGCTCATCGGCTCCATCACACATCTCATCATCAGCATTCTTCTTTGGCTTATATAAACTAGACAGAGTCGGTTGTGCAGTAAACAAGTTTTTATCATATACATTGTACTGATCATCAGTTTCAAAACCCGCGCCCATTCCCTTTTCTTGATTGAATAAACGTTGATCATACATGACTTCACCCCCACGCGAAGCACCAGTTGATGCCATGCCAAGTGCAACTTTTTCACTAATGTCGCGGTCTTTGTCTCTAGTGATCTTACTCTTCTTCCCAGTGGCTGCATCTTTAGCCTCTAACCTTCTCTCCCTTCTTCTTTCTCTACGCCTTTCTTCAAGGATATTTCCTCTCCTGGTCTTCTCTTCTCGCTCCTCTTTTGTTTCTCTAGGTGGGTCCTGATCAGGCTCATCTGTATCCTTCGTATTCATGTCAGAGGGTACAAACAAACCAGCGGCTGTTCCGTATCTTGCTTTTGCAGCCAAGGTTCGCAATTCTTGTTCCTTTCTTTCTTTTTCCTTCATCATTAAATCCTTTTGTAGTTTAGCCCTCATGGAAGCAGATTCACGGGCTTTTTGTTCTGCTAAATATAATGATTCTTCAAACTTTGCAAATGTATCGCTTATTTGAACTTCTTGAAGGCCTCTGCCGTCGGCTGCTAAACGTTTTTCAAGTGGGATAGTATACCCCTTCTGATTCTTCGAGTTAGATATACATGGAGGAATTCTCCAATCTTGCTGGTCTTGTACAGTCACGGGTCGTGGAGGTGAGTGCATGACTGGGACAGGAGGTGAACTGTTAGCTTTTGGGATTTTTTTGTGTTTAAACTTTGGTGGCTCAATAGGGTCCACTTGCATCTCCGTCATTCTAACTATTCTCTCATTTGCACCCGAGTTAAATGCAGCCGACTTCTGTGAAGGCTTGTACTTGATAAACTTTGAATCTTGAGATCGAGTCTCAACACTTTTTGGCTGTGATGTACTTAATCTCACGTTCACAATCTTCTCAAGAGCTGCTTTTGTTTCTTGTGTGGTTTCTTCAATCTCCTTCTTCTTGTCATCGTCAACATCATGCTCTTGATCTTCTTTGTCATCCTTCAAAATCTTTGGGATTTGATCTCTATGCTGTGAATAAACAATTTTCTTAGCATTTTCATTCTGCTTCACAATAGCATCATATGTTAAATTCCCAAGATTATCAAAACTAAGGGGCAATGTTTTTATACCAGATGACGATGAATCTTTTTCCCTACCCATATCGAGAGGATATTGCGCATAGTGAATATCAGGAAACGCTCCACCATCACCAAATTCTTGTGCTCTTGAAGGCAGATATTTCAACCGTTCTTGTGTTCCATACAATGGGACACAATTAGTTTTAATATTGCATCTTCGCGTAAACCATGGATCAGTTGAGCGATCGTAAAACCTAGCAACGGCAGATGCTTTTGCATGTGGCAAGATCTCCATCAAAGCAGCCATCTACAAACACCTAAGAGAAAC
The DNA here is from genome assembly GCA_019973895.1 of Chrysanthemum seticuspe. Taxonomy (NCBI): domain Eukaryota; kingdom Viridiplantae; phylum Streptophyta; class Magnoliopsida; order Asterales; family Asteraceae; genus Chrysanthemum; species Chrysanthemum seticuspe. Next base: position 246,715,625 of record BPTQ01000002.1, on the reverse strand, counting down.
AAGTAGCAAATCTATTAGACACGAAAAACGTTTCTACGACTTGCAGAGTAATAGTTATTTTTAAAACAATAAGGAAATAAGCAATGTCAAAAAAGCTTTACTATAAATGGCAAGATCGATTGATCACTAGGTATACAAAGAAAAGGTTCAGAAACGGTCACGGAGACACCCGATTAAACCGAATATGCAAAACCTCATTCGATTAATCATGCCGCTACTTCAAAACAAATATGATAATCAATCAAACAAAAATATTTACGTGAATGTGATCAATGTAAAAGAATCAATAGATTGCATGCTATAAGAAACGAAACTTTTATTTAAAAAACAAAAGAAGAGAATGAAACGAGGAGTCTGAGGGACATACCGTAACGACCTGATATTTGTGGATCGATGAAACTGAATTGGACGTTTATTTGTTTACGCAGTATATATAGGCTTAATATTTAAACCGCCTTCCGAAAAAACATACGTATTTGACTTCAACCTAAATGATCCTAAACTTAAATTTAGAAATATTACACGTTTGGTCCCTGTGGTTTACCACAAATAACAAGTTTAGTCTCTAAATGGTTAATAGAAAATATTACACGTTCGGTCCTTTTTTGTTACCTTGGCCTTTTCAGGTTCAGGTTTACACCCTTGAAGGGTTGACTTTGATTAAGTCACTTTCTTCCTTTTTTTTGGTTTCCTAGTAGAAATCTCCTGAGATTCAGGAGGGGAGTGAGTGGCGGGTTGGGAGAGTTGTAATGCCTTTTACTCATGACATAGGGACTAAGAGCGGAAGGTGTGGCTCGTCGTGGGCTCGCCGTCGTCCAACGTGTCCCTTCGCCGTGGGCCGCCGCCACACCGGCCTAGTTCGCCGTGACGACGAAGCAAAAACACTGATAAAGTGAGACCCAATTGATATGTAAACGGTTTGATTTTCTCTTCTTTTTTCTTTTTTTGATTTTTCAAGTGTGTGTAATGTGTGTAACTGTGTACACACAGGAAGAAGAAGAAGAAATGTGTTTTTTTTTTTTCCTTTTCTTTTCTTTGTTAAATTTGGGCCTAGGATGGAAGTGGGCATTGTTAGATTTTTCTTATTGAAAGCATAAAAGTGATAAAACTATTAGATTTTCTTATTGAAAGCGTAAAACAGGTTTTTTTTTTTTTTTTTTTTTTTTTTTTTTTTTTAACTTTTTTTTGTTGGAAAGGAGTTCAAGTATGTTCACGTTTGGAAGATTTTAAAAAATTACCTGTGGCGGTTTTTTTTTTCGTATCGTGTTTATTTTTATTAATATTGTGTTATGTATTGTATTTTTATTTTGAAAGAAATGAATTTAGTTTATTTGTAAAATTGAATAAAAAAAATAAAGTGGTAGTGGTGAGCCCCAAATGAAGATGTTGAAATTTGTTATTAGGGAGGGTGGTTTGTTGTGGTTAGTTGTGGAGAAGTGGAATGCTGAGGTGACATTGATAAAAAGCTTGAGCTTCATCACCACACCTTCAGCTTTAATGCCATGTGTGTCATCCTGAGCGTGATTTATGACGTGAGTTTTAAAATTCTCGCATTCTTATTGATTTGTTTTAGCTCACATGTGATGGAACGTATATGTTAATTTACCATGTGATTACAATTTTGTTATTCTTAAAATTAAATGTAATAAAAATTAGAGTTAATTGCATTTTTGGTTCTTGTGGTATGCCCAAATTGCATATTTGGTCCATAAAACTTTTAAAGTGCATTGTACGTTTTTATTTTAAATTTTTTGTTGCATTTTTGGTCCCTGTGGTATAACCAAATTGCAGACTTGGTCCCTGTGATATGGTCAAATTGCAGATTTGGTCCCTAAAACTTTAACGTCGCCTGGGCTCAGGGGACCAAAAATGCAACGAAAACTTCAAAATTGAGACGTCTGTGAACTTTCAAAGTTTTAGGAACCAAATCTGCAATTTGACCATACTACAGGGACCAAAAATGCAATTAACTCTAAAAATTATATGTGACTTATGTGATTATTAAACATGGTTCTAAAATCACATGAGTCTGTATGTTATAAACAATAGCAGGGTACCCGCGCGTTGCAGCGGCGGGTACCCTGAAGTAAAAGTTTCAGGTGAATCATGTATTTTTGTTTATTATGTTTTTTTTGACAATAAATTTATGGATATCAAGAATTTTGTTTAACCCGTGCCCGTTCGGGCTCGAGCCCGTTTGGGCTCGACCCCGTTTGGCTCGTGCCCGTTTGGGCTAGGCTCCGTTTGGCCCGTGCCCGTTTGGGCTCGACCCCGTTTGGATCGTACCCGTTCGGGCTAGGACTAATTTGGCCCATTGCCTGTTTGGGCTTGAATATTTGTATAATGTGCTTTATTAGTTGTATTAGTGACATTTAATGCATGAATTGTGTTTAAGTTAGTTGTACAATATGCTTGATAATTTGTATTTCTTTATGTAAAGGGTGTTTTAATAACTGCATTAATTGTATTTATTGACCAGTTAATTAATTGACTATGTTAAATATTTTGACCACATTAATATTGCTTTGTATTTTGTACATTAAACTTTTAAGATTTGTAAGTCTTAAAGTTAAGATTGATGAGAAATATCATTAATAGTGCATTGTGTATTGTACAATATGCTTTGTATGTTGTAAGTCTTAATTTTAAGACCATGAGAAGAGAAATTCATTCCTCTATTATAAGTAACTAGAAGGGTACCCGCGCAATGCGGCGGCGGGTACCCGATGACTATTTTGTAGCGAACAAATGTTTTGAGGTGGTGAAGTGATGAGATGGTGGTGACAGCGGCGGCGATAAGTATAGTTATATGTGTTTGCTTACCCGTTTAGTGAATTCGTTTCACAACACTTCGAATGTATATGTGTTAGTTGTAAGTGTTTGTTTGGGTTACCCGTAACTTTCACTCGACATCATTATTCCCGTATATAAAAATACCCTCGCAATCTCTTACGCGTCAAACACTCCCCCAAAAGTATATGATTTTGACGAATCAAGATTATACTGATTGGAATAAATGAAATAAAGGTTAAAGTTGTAAAAATTTGAATTAAAATAAAATAAACCCACTAAAAATATAAAAACTAAAAACTTATAAAAATATATTAAAATAGATGTTGAATTAAAGAGCATAAAATTTTAGAAAATATGGTAAAATTATATTATAATATAAATAAGTAGATAAAAAGATATTCTAATTTGAAAATAAAGATGAATTTTTAGTTGAGAAGTGACACATGTTATTTTATAATTGGAGCTCCTTATCTTAATTTTTGGTGGTTAGGAGTTAGGCTTGGAGTTTGTTAGAAGTTAGGCTTGGAGTTTGTTAAAAAGTGACACATGTCATCTCATGATTGGAGCTCCTTATCTTAATTTAACATGCATTATAATATATCTTTCCATAATAAGCAAGTAAAAAAGTCTGAATTTTTAAGCCTTCTAATTTTAGAAGGCCTAAATGCATTATAAAGTACTAGCCGAATACCCGCGCACAGCGGCGACGATAAGTAAAGTTATATGTGTTTGCTTACCCGTTTATGTGTTAGTTGTAAGTGTTTGTTTGGGTTACCCGTAGCTTTCCCGCGACATCATTATTCCCCCATATAGAAATACCATCGCAATCTCTTACGCGTCAAACACTCCCCCAAAAGTATATGATTTTGACGAATCAAGATTATATTGATTGAAATAAATGAAATAAAGGTTAAAGTTGTAAAAATATGAATTAAATTAAAATAAACCCACTAAAAATATAAAAACTAAAAACTCATAAAAATATATCAAAATGGATGTTGAATTAAAGAGCATAAAATTTTAGAAAATATGGTGAAATTAGATTATATAAAAAATAAGTAGATAAAAAGATATTTTAATTTGAAAATAAAGATGAATTTTTAGTTGAGAAGTGACACATGTCATTTTATAATTGGAGCTCCTTATCTTAATTTTTAGTGGTAGGAGTTAGGCTTGGAGTTTGTTAGAAGTTAGGCTTGGAGTTTGTTAAGAAGTGACACATGTCATCTCATGATTGGAGCTCCTTATTTTAATTTTTGGTTAGTAGTTATGCTTGGAATGAGGTTTGGCTTTCCATAATAGGCAAGGAAAAAAGTCTGAATTTTTAAGCCTTCTAATTTTAGAAGGCCTAAATACATTATAAAGTAGTATAGAATAGAAGTATAGATATAGATATAGATATATATTACGTGTGTTTGGAAAATTTTCTTTATAAACGACCCCGCTCCATTAGCCAGTGGGCAACCTCGATATTTAGAGACACGCTTTGCATTTTCTGTGAACGTTCAAAGAAGCTGTTTGACCCAATTTTAAGTAAGATGCCAGACTTGACTTTTCCTACAACGAGTGATTATACATTTTTAGATTGAACGTTTCTAGAAATCAAGAAAAGCTAGAAATTTTTTATTTGCACACAATTATATTTCGTGTTATGTGAAATATTAAAAGAATTTTGTAACTCTCTTCTCATGTGTGATGATTTCTGTAAAATCATGCATGACGAGTTCGAAATGAGTATGATGGGAGAACTTAGTTTCTTTTTTGGTCTACAAATTAAACAAGTAGAAGATGGTATCTTCTTTAATCAATCTAAATACATAAAGGAGATGTTAAAGAAATTCGGTCTAGAAGAGTCGAAACCAATTAGGACACCAATGTCATCCGACACCAAACTCACAAAAGATGAAGACGGCGAATCCGTCGATAATACTAAATATCGTGGCATGATAGGTAGTCTTCTCTACCTCACGGCAAGTAGGCCGGATATCATGTTTAGTGTTTGCTTATGTGCTAGGTTTCAAGAAGACCCTAAAACATCACACCTAGAAGCCGTAAAAAGGATATTTAGATACATTAAGGGTACAACACAATTATGATTATGGTATCCTAAGGGCACGGGAGTAGAAACAATTGTATATGCAGATTCTGACCATGCAGGCGATTACGTTGATTGAAAAAGTACAAGTGGGGTATGTACTTTCATGGGATGTTGTTTAACATCTTGGTTTTCTAAGAAACAAATGACACTAGCAATATCAACAACCGAAGCCGAATACGTCTCCGCCGGCAAAGCATGCCAACAAGCACTATGGATGAAACAAGCGTTTGTTGACTACGACATTCATCTAAGCGACATAGCCATCCTATGTGACAACAAAGGTGCCATCGACTTAAGCAAGAATCCGGTATTGCATTCTCGCACAAAGCATATAGAGATTCGTCATCACTTCTTAAGAGACAATGTTCAAAAGGGGAATATCTCTATTGAAAAGGTAGCATCCGAAGACAACATAGCCGACGTCCTCACCAAACCGTTGAAGCGGGAACAATTCAACCTACTTCGTCTTGGTCTTGGTCTAATGGAACAAACGTCGTAACTTATTTGACTCTACAAGGTATGTAAACACTAGCCTTCTTCTTTCTGAGTCTAGGATCTCTATTTCACACACAAATCACAAACAATACGGGAATTTTCAAAACCCAAGATAAGTTTTTCACTTATAATTTTCTTATTTTCTTTCAAAATAAGTTCGAGTTACATACACATCCTTCTTTCAAAAGGATAAAACGTTTTGTATTTCAAAATGCCTTCTAAAATGATACTCCTTCCCGTATCAATTTCACAAAAGCAATTTCTCACGTCTAGGACAAATCGCTTTTTCATTATTAATACAACGTAAAAACCCGTTTTCATTGCATCTCATGTCTTTTGAATGCTAAAGGGGACACATAACTAATATGTGTTTTCGGGTACATTCATTTAAGCAACAATGAATTAGGAGCATTGATAACACTAAATTACGTACTCAAGTACTAAATATGTGTTTTCGGGTTATCTCAATAGGATGCTTTTCTACTTCTAGTTTATTTTTCTTTTTCTTCTTAGGGGTCGAGATAACCGCAACTCCAAATAGTTTGCATATAGGCACACACTAGGCAAAAATGTTTCCAAAAGGAAAATTTTGTGCTGCCTGAATCACCAGACCTACGGATCCCAGCCTTCATGCTGGACGGATCCCTCAAGGGAAGGATCCGTGGGATCCGTGAGACAGAAGCTATTTTTACCTTATATTTTTTTCACTTTGAATGAAAAATCCACATTTGTTTTATTTTTTGGAGTATGCTCTTTAATGCTTGTGTTCTCATGATCACATGCCTTAAATTCACATCTAATCATTAGATTTTAATCCACATTTTGGGTCAAGCATTCATTACAATGCTTTGTTTTTCTATATATAGAACTCCTAAAATGCTTGCATAATCAATCTCATCTTCACAAACACACTACACCATGTCATTCACTAACTCTTTAGATGAATCACCTAGTACAAACAATCATCTTCATGAAACCCAAACCTTTGTACTTCCACCTTCCAAAATACCAAAATCAAAATCTAGGATATCCGCATGGATTAACATCCAATCTTGTTGCTTAGGAAAACCTTCATATGGCTCATCACCATCAACTAACTCACCACAAGATGCTTCCATTATAGCACCTCCTTCATCACCAACGAGTACACCAACTTCATCACCAACTCACTCACCACCTAAAATCACTCTTTTGGAACTCCTTACGACTCCAACAAGATCTCAACAACCAAAGCAAAAAAGAATTAGCCTTTTTGACACCTCCAACTTCTCCAAACACAATATTCAATGATCTTGAAACATCACCACCTTTAGCTCTCATTAAACTACAAGAACATCTAGGTTCTTTTCCACCACCACTTCCAATCATTCCGGACTTTGATCCGTATTTTCCTATTTTTCCACCACAACTTCCGCAACTCACAAATCAAAACAACCCGGAAGATTTCCGTACTCATTACCCACATCACCTACATTGTGAACATTGCCAATCCACTAGGGAAATTGCAATAGAAGTTAGGGAAGAAATGCGATTCATACTCAACCTCATCCTTGATCGCATCAATACCATTACTCATCCAAACCTCCATCCATAACCTTATGCAAGCATGGAAGGAATCATTACTACTATTTTCTATTTTTAGTACTTTTTCTTTTTGAAGTCATTTTCAAGAACAAGTCTTGTTCTTATTTTTACATGCTTGTAGGTGGCATAAATACCACTACACTTTGTTGTTTTATTACAAGGCCTTGTTTACATACCTTGGCTCCCAATCTTGATTCTCGTCAATCACAAGATTACATAAGAATGTTACTAACCTTTCTCTTTGTAGGATCTTTTTTATTTTTCTTCACTTGATGCCCCAAACTAGGGGGAGCTACCGTCAAGGGGGAGTAAGCGATACGTGGACTAATTTTTCCACACTTTTATTTCTTCCAAGGGTTAACTTTTTGTTTCGACAAAAAGGGGGAGAAGAAGTAAAACTTATGGGCTTTCAAAACTTACATCTATTCTTAAGTTTTACTCATCATAACATTATGTTTTGTCATCAACAAAAAGGGGGAGATCGTTAATACAAATAAACCGTAAAAAAGTTTATTAATATTTTGCGATCTCTTTGTGTTTTGTTGATAACAAATATAATGTTATCTTAAGTACAAGTATAAGGATACATGTTATTTTTGTAAAGCATTTACATATAGCAATTTAAATACAAAAATGTTGTAATTAATTATTTGTTGTAATAGTTTATTAGGATGGGTAAAAACCACAACCCATGGACCAAAACCCATGGATCATAACCCATACCCAAGTTGACTAGATACAATGTATACTTAGATACATTGAATCTAAGGAAAAACCATGGACCAACCCATAACCCATGACCCATAACCAAAAAACCCATGGGCAAAGAGGAGTGTCCCACGGATCCATAGGATTACACTAGACGGATCCCAAGTGGGAGGGATCCGTGGGATCCGGGGAACAGTGGAAGATTTTGACTATAAATAGAGAGTTATTTCTTCATTCTAACTCACCCCTCTTCTTACTAAATCTCTCAAACACTTTCATTCTCTTCTAACATATAGATCACTTGATCTAGAGAGTTGTTCTTCTTTCTTTCTATTGTGATCCTCATATAGGTCCTTCTCTAAGGCGAGATCACGAGCATTCTACAAGTCATCCAAGCAAGGGGTCCTTGATTGATTCGTCACTCCGCAAGATTTCTGTAGCGAAGATCTTGTATTTGATATTTCACATATTTGTTGTGTAATAGTCGTGTTGGTTTGGTCCACCGTGTTACGGACTCGGTATCTAGCTTTGTACCGGAAAAAGGTTTAAGCAACGTTGTGAAGGCTTCTCCGCCAAGTGAAGGAGTTTGTTGACATAGTGCTTGAACTCTCGAGTAGGTGACTCGGGGAGTGGAGTAGGGCAAGGAAGGTGTCCTTGTAGCCGAACCACTATACATCGGTTGGGTCATTTCTATCCCTTTGCTTTACTTTATTTACTTGTTTTATCATTAGATCTATACTTTCTCTACATCCATAAGATCTCACATATTAACGAATCTAAAGTTTTTGAAACTAACTTAAAATCGGCAAAACTATTCAACCCCCCTTCTAGTTTTCCACAAGACCATAATGGGTCTAGCTAGCCACCGACATCTCACTCGAACCACAATTTAGATCTACAACAAACACGAACAATGACGTTGATCTTTGTGGTTCGTCTTGAACTATGTCGTTAATCTTTGGGTAAGATAGATTTTTAAGAACCATCCTTAGTTTTGGCACACTGTATACATAAGTTTTCATTAAAAGGGATGATATGTTTGGGTTATATTTCTCCGTTTATTTATAGACGTAAATTGTATGGGGAAGCACACGCGACAATAGGATTTATTCGGGTACGATTTATTACGAATTGTTTACTAATACTTAAGGACATTTAAACTTAAAGTTTATTATTTTAATGCGAAATTTGCATTGATGGCAAGCTACAAACAAGAGATCCTAATTACCATACTTTTTAAGTATACTTTTTTAACACTTTTTTTTTTTGAATGTACACTCTCTTCAAACTTCTTCATATGTAGAATGTAGTTACCTAAAAGATCTAAAACTCTATCAATGTCTTCATACAAGAAGGTGATGAGCTCAAAATGTGTTTACAAGCGTCTGTTGTGTTTGACAACAACTCTTCACATTTTGTTTATTTGTAAGTTTTTTCATTCAATCAAACTTTATAGATTTTCAACTTGCTCGTACAACCTGTTGATGTGTTCCATATCTGAGGAAACAAGGATGCTTAGATCATTTATCCATTTGTCTAAAAATATTTGGGTTGATGGGATGTTGGATGGATTCCTTGAGGATGTTATTTCGTATGAAAATTAATGATTACAAAAGATATGAAAAGTCAAGTTTCTGAAATGTATTCCCATCTCATTCCCTCCCTTTGAATTTATTGCCAAGTAACAATGACCTCACAAACATCATGCAAGTTCGCTTCTCGTATAAACTGAGGCATGTTTCTACGATGATTTGCGAATGTATTGCGACATTTTATTGGTTCTTATGTCAACCGTCATGACTTTTGCTAACTGTCACGTTAGTAAAGTTTATCAACAATAGAAATGTTTTGTAAATTATAGATCGAAATATGTATAAACAAAACAGGGGACGTATAAAAGAAGATATCACAAACAAAGTACTATTTTATCCTTCAATATTATATATGCTCCTTTGCACTCTTCAATTTTTTATGTTTCTTTTAAAATCCTGCAAAACATTCTCACATTTATCTTCAACAATTTGGAGATCTTTCCTCTTTGTATTGATTTCTACCACACGCAATCAATAGTCTTGAAGCAAGACTTCCATCTTGCTTTTTAGTTTGTTAATTCAACTAATATGAAAATCAATGCGTATGTGTGTCATGTCACTCATGTACATTTTCTAGATGTTAGGTGGGAGCGATGGAGATGGAGAGCGTGGAGGGGATGAAGAACAAGTTGTTTTCATTATTTTTGTAAGGAAATGGATGAGTGTGGAGGTGATTGTACGGTTGTAATAAAGACTGTGGAAGGGATGGTATTGTTATATGTGAAACTCTCAAAAAAAATAATCGTAGCCAATACGCCGTAGAAACCACGATGCCTCTACACCGTAGAGACATGTGCGCCGTAGAGGTATCTTAGCCTCTTCCCCGTAAAGAGCTTGAATACAACTTTCCATTTTTACCATAGAACAACTTGCAACACATTAAATACAATTTCAACAATTAAAACTGACATGAACATGTGTGCTTCATATAAACTTGGAAATAAGTATTACACATTTGACCTCAAAATGGGTGAAATCAACCTTGTTCCAAACACTTCTTTAACTGCGCAAACACTACCTACTTGACACTTTACAAATACCATTTCATGGAAAATAGTTTGCATAACTACAAAAGATACTTGGGCATTACGAGTCGTATCAAGAGGAGGTAAGAAGAGAGCTCCTTACCAATCCGGGCTTCATCGTTAGCTATCGCAATTGATCTCTCCCCTTGATCTTGCTAATGTTGCTTGGCTCACATATTAAACATTACATGAAGTAACAAAGTAAGCAAATGGCTTAGTAAGCAAAACAAATGCAATATCTATAATCATGACATGAGTTATAAATATATAACAAACAATAGATTGCATTAAGCATAATACATGAACCATCTGAACTATAAACACGTATCTGAGCGTAAAACATCATTTTGTACTATGAGTGCTATTAGTAGCCCAATTTTTGCTTTAAACTATAGTGCTACCAAGCACCGTTCATCGCCTTATGTTGTAGTGCTAAATTAGCACGATTCATCACCTTTTTTGCTATAGTGCTATACAAGCACGAGTTGTCATTTTTCACTCTAGTGCTATACTAGCATGATTCAGCATTTTTTACCATAGTGCTATACAAGCATGATTCACCATTTTTCACTATATTTCTTTACGAGCATGATTCACTATTTTTCACTATAGTGCGTTACAAGCACGATTCACCATTGTTTTATTATAGTGCGATACAAGCATGATTCATCATTATTCACTATAGTGTTATACAAGCACGATTTACCATTTTAAGCTATAGTGTCAAACAAGCACATATCATCTCTATATGCTATAGTGTGAAAGAACATCAAATCATATACTTTGTTACTATATGTGCTACATAGGCACACATCTTAATCATTGGGTAATTATGACTACACATGTTGAGATGAACTATATCAAACATGACAACACAAGTCAAAATGATCATCGAACATAAACTATGAGTCAATTAAATGGATGTCATATATGGGAAAAAAGATGATAAATTTGAAACGCCCCTTACCAAATTTGACAAAAACAATTTGTGATTTACATGATCGAAAATGACCTGTTGTCACTAATTTACTAAATTGATAAACTTCTGATAGAAACCAGCCCCTAAAAGTATTTTTAAATGAAAGTATCTCAATTACCTTTAAAACAATAAGTGGCACGATTTCTAACGACTTACGGTGTATTTGATATGATTATTCGAACATCGGCAAAAAACTAAAAAAATGACGCTAGCCTCCCGGCTTGGTTCCCCAGCCGCCCGGTTGGGGGCATTTTGTCCCAAAACTTTGCTTCTAGCCGCCCAGTTGGACCCCTCCCCCCCCAACCGCTCGGTTGACGTCCAACTGACCCAAACTTGCATTTTTGCCCGGAAAACCAACTTTTCGAGTCCGATACTTCACCAAACTTTCCAGAACTCATTTAAACAATATATTACTTCATTTTCGTAAATATTTGTGGTCTAAATGACTCATGAAAACATACCTTACAAGTTTTGCCAAACGCTCATTTTGACCAATTTTCATACACTATAATACATAACTATAACAAACGGCTTGACATTCTTTCACTTCTGAATTTACAAGTATACTTTGACACTTGACAACAACTTTAACAAACCATTTATGAAACTTGGGGGTTCAACGTCGATTGAGCTCGGTATTTACCAAGGAATTTCTATGGCTTGATAAAAGTGAGCTTTAACTAAGCAAAACGACAAGAAAGGTTAGTGCAATTTAGTAAGATAAAATAAGAAATAAAAATATAATGTTGCCATCCAATCAACATCCTACAAAAGTGTTTTTAAGACATGGTGTTTATTTTTGTAAAAGACATTCTTTGTAGTTTTCAATTATACACGGATCGTGTCAAGTTTTTAAGGTACAATATACTCTAAAAACTTGGTAACAAAGCTCTGGTACCAATTGTGAAAAACTAGAAGGGGGGGGGGTTGAATAGTTTTACCGATTCAAACTTGGTTTTAAACTATTTAGATCAACTTATGCCAATCTATTAAATGTGTACGTTGGATGTTGATAGATGAGTATGCAAGTAAGCAAAGTAAAAGTAAAGAGTAAGAAGCACAAAACCACAACGCGAGTATTTATAGTGGTTCGGCTACAAGGACACCTTCCTTGCCCTACTCCACTCCCCGAGTCACCTACTCGAGAGTTCGTAATCACTACACAACACAAACTCCTTGTGGCGGAGAAGACTTTACAACGTCGCCTACTGTTTATCCGGTACAAGGCTAGACACCGGGTTCTTCCACGCTGTAGAACCAAACCTATCACAACGTCTCCTACACTTTATCCGGTACAAGGCTAGATACCGAGTTCTATTACAAATGAGGAACTACTACCCAACACTACACAACACCTATCCCAAAGGAGATCCACTCCTTATGACAACATCAACAAGGATATCAATATCCTTTGACCCAATACTAATCTATCTTGTACATCGACTCACCATATCGAATTTACACCCTAGGCACCTTTCACTAATTCCTTTGACTCGACTTCTAGGCACCCTTCATTAATGGCTTCAACATGGACTTTCGGCACCCTTCACTAATGCCTTTGACACGGATCTTTGGCACCTTTCACTAATGCCTTCGATATGAATCTTCGACACCTTTCACTAATGTCTTCTTCTTGACCCTTTAGACATCTTTCACCTATGTCTTCGACACAACACTTCTAATGAGAAAGAGAAGAACTATCAACAAGATACCATCAGTAGTCCTGATGATGACGAAGCTTGGCAACCCATGGACTTGAGCTTGCTCGACTTCAAGAGGTGGTGATCTCGCCTTTAAGAGGAACCTAGAGAATCACACAAACACAAAACTACATAGAAAGATCCCTTGGATCTGAGGTTAGAGACTTTACAACACTAAGAGAAAATGTGTGTGAAAAGGGTGAGTTGCACTGAAGAAATGACTCACTATTTATAGACAAAAGTATGTTGCTCTTCCACGGATCCCTTGCTTGAGGGATCCGTCAAGTGTAATACTAGGGATCTGTAGGACGCTCCCCCTAAAGTGGGTTGTGGGTCATGGATCATGGGTTGAAGGCTTTGATCCATGGATATCCAACTAGATACAATGTATCTAGAAGATGTAATGCATCTAGTCAATGGGTCATGGGTTAGCTCCATGGGTCATGGACAATGTTGCAAAAATCGTGAATCGGTAGTCGGGCGATCGACCTCCCTGTAGCTTGTAATCGGTCTAGGCGGGATTAATCGGTGATTAATCAGATTGGCATTTCCGATAATTTTTTAGTATTTTCGGCAAATTTTAGGTATTTTCGACAAGTTTTAGGTATTTTCGACAAGTTTATGTATTTTCGGCAATATTTTTCTTGAGAAACATCTTGTAATAGATATAAACAATGACCATAAGTTATTCAAACAATTTTATGGGTAGTTTTAAGTATTTTCGGCAAGATGTGAAGGTTTTCGACAAGTTTGACCACCATTAACCGTCATTGACAACCATTGACCACGGTTGACCGATATGTTTGACCGATTTACATAAATCGGAAAGGTTGGTGGCCTTGCAGCACCTAATCGACGATTAATCGGCCTTGTAGGCCTTGTTTTGCAATACTGGTCATGGATAATACCCATTATAACTTATGCCTGATGTCATGCAATGGGTCATGGGTTATGGATCATGCTTTATGGGTATGGGTCATGGACTTTGAGTTTTACCCAACTACATTCAATGTATTTAGCCAATAGGTCAAATACTTTAGACTTCTACCCATTCTATTACCCATTATAATACATACTAAGTATGTATATATCTACCCATTATGTAAACACTATTTGTTGTACATATGCATTACTAAATCATGAAAGCACTATTACTTGTTTAGTGTTTTATATGAAAATGTAAGTGTGTTGGTAAACTATTGGCTCAAACCATTTACATATTTTATTTGTTTCGTTAAAATGATTTTACGTTTGTTATCGACAAAACATTAGAATATCGTAAAATATAAATAAACCTTTTTACGGCTTATTTGTATTAACACATATTATACATCAATTTATCATATTTGAATCATGAAACATCCACATATATACCAAAGACTATAACCATTCAACACTTGCATCACCATACTCTATAACCACAATTATCAAACTACTCCCTTCGTCCCAAATTTTATGTCCATTTTAACTTTTTGAATCAAACTTTGACCTTAAATATTTTTGTTTGTATTATATAATACTTGACGAAAATTATACCAATGAAAAATACTTTTAAAACACAATCTATTCATATATTTTGCATCAAGTATTATACAATACAAACAAAAATAATTAAGGTCAAAGTTAGATTCAAAAAGTCAAAATGGACATAAAATTTGGGACGGAGGTAGTATAACAATACAATCATAACTTACTTTAACAACACAATCACATACCTTGGGTTGTGTATAAACATGAAATAAACCCCCACTTTAGCCAAACAATCTAACTATCCAAGTCTATATTACATCCATACTCATTAGTCCAAGGTTCCTATATCCTAACACCTTCATTCACCATTACATAACATGATTTTTCAATATAACACATGTTATAATCATAGTTACGTACCTAGGTTCTATAGCCAAATTACCAAATAAGCTCCATTAATCTTCTTTGATTCTTATTTCTTATTTAGGTCCTTCTAGCTAAATGACAATTATAAACTATATCATTAATAAACTTTTGAACAATATAATATGTATAAAATCATTACCATAAACATCGGGGTGTTACAATATGAAAATCGGATTGGTATGGAGCTATTTATAGGGGATGATACACATTCATAACAACTTCATAACGAATTTGCAACTAAATTGGCATTAACTTGGCAAACAATTTGGGGCAGTTGCATATATACCCCTCTAAAGTTGAAAATTGCATATATATATATATATATATATATATATATATATATATATATATATATATATATATATATATATATATATATACTAGCTTCATGACCGGCCCAATGGGCGGGTTCGCTTCATTATATTACTTGACGAAGTTTAATTGGACCTAAATAAATAGTAATAACAGCAAATATCGTAGACACAAAAAGTGAAAACAAAAAGAAATTGTTCATGTATTTTATGTAAAAAGAACAATGAAAGGTATAAGAACATGTAAATCACATATTTTCTATTTCAAAATCTAAAAATAAGATATGGATTGTATCTTTTAACCGGATCCATATTTGTTTATTTGTACCTAAAATCATCATTAGTTAGACAGCTTGTTACACCACCCTTTGGCTTCTCATTATATCATCATTAGTTGAAAAACTTACACTCAAATCTGTATATATATATTCATCATGAAGGAGAACATGTGCATTCTCATATGATACAGACTCAATCAAATTTGTAGCTAAAAACAACCAAGTTTCACAAAAGCAATAAGAATAAATATCTTACAAACTAATATATATGATAACAAAGCAAGATCTCGTGGCATAGCTTCAATCTAAGACTTTATGTTTTCCAAAATAAATCCTTTGGTACTTTTAAGCTTTCTAGTTATGGGTGAATCACCAAGAGATATTTGAACTGACCTGGTTGTTGATGCATTGCATACCACATGCTCGACCTGTACAAATCATAAGTAAGGCAGAGGCATATCAAACTTCGGCCATTTTAACTTTTGAAGTAGAATTTATGAGTTTTTACTAATCAATTCTGGACTTTAGAATTCATGAGGTGTGAAGCCCCGCGCTTCGCGGCGGGATGTTTGAATACAAAATAATTTCTGAAAGAGCTTGAATTATGTAAAACGTTAGACATGAGATCTCCGCTATACTTAAATTTCTGAACATCCTCAAAAGATAGGCGTTTTCATACAAAAAATAAATA
Source organism: Chrysanthemum seticuspe (assembly GCA_019973895.1). NCBI lineage: Eukaryota > Viridiplantae > Streptophyta > Magnoliopsida > Asterales > Asteraceae > Chrysanthemum > Chrysanthemum seticuspe. Next base: position 246,699,475 of record BPTQ01000002.1, on the reverse strand, counting down.
TTTCTTGCCCTCCTTGATGCTTTATATCATTTGCAAAACATCCATGATTCCTTTCAGACCCTCTACTGTCATAATCTACATGATCACATGAAAAGATTAATTAGCTTTTTAAAACACTATTTTCTCGACATATGATTACACGTATGCAAGGGAATACGTACTAAAAACATTTATAAATTAAATCTAACGTAATATTCGTGTATCCTGTTGTCTGTTAATCAACCATTTCATGTTATAAACTTATTTCAATTATAATAACACCACACTCCTATTCCTTATCTTGGCTAAATTCCAAACTTTGTATTGTGTTTGTTCATATCTTCATCTACCCATTTGGTTTTTTAGGTCAAACCTAGCTAAAGTGTAGTTAACCATGTCAACCTTAAACTAAAACATCAACTCAGTTGTTGGAATAGAATTAGGTAGTTTCAATGAAACTCATCATATGCAATCTACCAAAGCCATATCATTTGAGAATTATCATAATGCTTAGTTCATAACAAAGAATAATGGACGTGAAAACCACCCAAGTATGTTTTATGCTTTTACGTCATATCTTAAAGCAATGTAACATCTTTTTTGAAGTAATTTATCATATTGTTAAAAGTGTTCAATAAAAATTCCAAATTAAAGCATCGCAATTACAAAGGAAATATGGAGATACCTTTAATCTTTGTTTGCTATCTTTAAAGGCACCATCAGATCCGAAAGTAGCAAATGTGCCATGAACCTGAACAAAAATAATGTAAGGTTAAGTTATTAGAGGCTTGGCCTTTTGAACATTCAAATATGAAGAGAGTTGATCATTTAGAATTGAATAGTGAAATTTAAAAATTAAAAATGGCAAACCCAGTTGATCATTTAGAATCAAATACTTATCAACCGGGTCTATTTTGGGTTTATCTAATCTCAAACGGGTCTAAATATTTAGCTAAAAAGTAAAAACAAATAGGTGGAGTATGATTTTGTACTATTATTGATTTATAATCGTACTTGATGCATTCAATATTTATCTAAATGAAAAAAAATGCAAAAAATGCTTTCATATTAATTCAAGGTCGCCTTCAACAACCCATGCTATGGAAGACTTGTTTTCACTCAAGGCCATGTTAATATGTTTCCCAATTTTCCCATCATGTCACATTTAGCATTTACAAACTGATAAAAAAAATCGTAAGTAGAACTCTAAAAGTAAAAAATCTTACACGATGGAAGTTGAGGGAATTGAATGTTTTTTTTTTTTTTTTTTTTTTTTTTTTTTTTTTTTTTGAAAGGTGAATTTCTTATAAAGTGCTTCGTGTCGCGGTTCGACAGCGGGAGGTTTAGACTACGTTGTCTAAACCGGGTCCGCGCTAGAGAGCTCCCTCGAAGCGGAAATGCCTATTTCAAATACCCGATGGGGGGAAAACCCCCTACTAATCCGCCCGAAGGCACGGCAATTAATAGGGATAAACCCTTGCCTCTTCCAAGATTTGAACATGGGGTTACCAGGCCCAAACCCCTTCATTAAAGGACTACCTTGAAGGAAAATCCCTCATTCAAACCCTCAACTTCCATCGTGTAAGATTTTTTACTAACCCTTGAGGGAATTGAATGTGAAGTTTTTGTTTTATTATTGTTCATCAAAATGATGCATACTAACCCTTCCTTCGATTGACACAATCTACAGACCAATATTTAATTATCAATACAAAAGTATTAAACTAAACTAAACTAAACAAATATTATAGTTTATAAGATCTAATTCAACATGAAACAAACCAAGAAACCCTGTTGATTAGGAAAGACAGCAACAAAAATGCAAAATGGCTCTAAAAGAATACAATAAGCAGAAAAACCTACTCAAATAAGGAAGATATGCTTGCCTGATATCCGTCAAAATCATAGTAAAATGGACAAACACCACTCCTAATGTTTCTGTGATAACTATAAGCCCCCCTATAAGTATCCGCATAACCAAACACTCTTGTGGCTGTACTTAGAAGCTTATCTGCGTATTGGGTATCAGAAGGCCTAAATGCAACAAATGAAGCGGCTAGAGCTGCTGCCATCTCACCAGCCACATCTGAGGCACTTCATAATCAGTTTAAACGCACTTGTAAACACCCCTTGAAATATAGCAATAACAAATATCTTTAGTTAATTGTAAGTTGAATCTGGTCCTTCTTTGTCATTAGTAACTACGTATTCATGTCCTTGTGACTCCAGCCACTTGCGAATTCCCAAAGCATTCCCTTTTAATGCACAAAATAAACCATATCAGTATTTAATATCCGGTAACTGGACTTATAAGTTTAGTGTTGTATAATAAAAAAAAGGTAACCGCCGACTGCCAAATCGACCTGAGCCTAGACAACCAACAAATTAGTATGGCAAACTGAACCATAAAACATGGTGCAATCCTCTTATTCAAACTTTGGCGCATTGCTCAACACCTGATCTGCTTCGTGATGTCTATGCAACTTTATCAGCGCCAAATTTGTTAATGTATAAATCTATATTTATTTCAATACATGACACCACATATTCAATAAAGAATCTCATTGTTTCAATACTAACAAAGATATCAAAGCCTCGTTACACTTCTTAAGGTGGACTTCTTGTTTTTTTAGCTTTTATAATCAGATCCACATCAGCTTCGGACCCAGCCTGCTTATAATTGAGTATAGTCTGGTCACTGTCTCCTAATCTGCATTTGCACGAAAGTTCAAAAAAAGGTATATGGTATGTATTTTCAGAAGAAAATAATTATAAAGTGTAATTACCTGAGAAATGATGCCGCTAAACGATTATAAGCCCTTTCATAGGAGGATTATATTCTACTTGCTTCTCAAAATTCAGATACTGCTTCAAAAATCCTCCATAAGCTAGTTAAGGCTGAAATTTTATTGCTTTTATGTGAAGCCTTTTCATGATCAAGAAAAATAGCAATATCATACAGAGAAAATGCATCAGCAAATTGCCCACTTATATAATCTTCGTTACCCATGATCTTCAACTGCTCAGGATCCATTCTTGTAGAAAGAGCTCTATAAACGATTACACAATCACGCTAAACGAAATAAGTGAATGATGTGTGTGTATATATATCATAATTTGGCTCAAAATATTTCACTTACACATGCACTTGTGTATTACGACATCAAAATGGGGACAGAAAAGACCTTGATTCAGTTTAAATCTGCAACCGTTAACCCTGCAGTAGCCGCATCAGCAGGGAGATCGATATGGTCAGTCCGATCCCAGTTGTAAGCAACAGTTGCAAGAGTTAAACATAGAATAATCGTGCCTCATCTTCTGCATTTAGCACTCGATTATGCCCTGTGATTACTTAGAAATAAGAAAGCAAATAATTCAAATTTGCTATCACATTACCAATATGATATCTCTAAATGTCATCTTAACATAACCAGAAGCAAAAAGAAGATTTTCATTAGAAAAAAGAGCATATGCAAATAGACCTTAAGCCATGTCCTGAATGTCAAACAACAACGTTGGATCATTTCCTGTCATATATCATCACATGTACATTAGAAGAAAAATGACTTGTGAAATTGTTGATTTCTTTAAGGGAATTAGTCTATCAGATAACTAATCATGTTTGACTTGTTACTACATGATGCCAATTACATAATAGAAGATAGTTAATCGTGTTTGACTTGATACTACATGATGCCAAATCATATGTAGCGAGACAGATATTATACATAAAAGTTTACCTTGTGTAGTGCTTTGCGATTAACACCTTCGTTCTTGGTCATGCCGCTGATGACAACGTCGTTGGAGCAAAACTGTCAACCACTCCACCCTTAAAAACTATAAATATTTTAGCAATATATATAATCCTTTTGGCTTAACTAACATATATAATTATTTTAGGCATTTCATCAAACAATTGGCAGCCTATTTTCTCACATGTATATTTATCATATTTAGAAGGAGATAGGTGAAGATCCATACCTTTACAAATGAAAATATCACTTTGATGGGAACTTGAAGGTGAAATCATCACATACTAATAACCATATGCACTTCCCTTAAACATATACCAATGTAGAAATAAGAATATTAACAAATTTTAATCGTTTTTAAAACAAATATTTGTATGAATCATTATAAGAAGATTAAAAACAATAGTTACTTATGTGATGATGAATTATAGAGATGATGAATTGAACAATAATTAACTCTCACACTACCGATACAATCATCCCCAAATCATTCAAATCATCCGTAATATCCTAAAACTTTTTGAAAATCATACAATCATACCCAAAAATAAATGATTCAAATTTGGTATTGAGTGAAGTAATCTGGCTTTTATTTTTTTATTTTATTTTTTTTTTTTTTTTTTTTTTTTTTTTTTTATGAAACGCATTTTCAGGATTCATATAGTGTGGATGATTTTAGAAAGAGGAGTAAATATGTGAGTTATTTTTGGGGGCGTGGGTTACCATTTTGACCGGGTTTTAAATAGATTTTGAAATGTCGATAGAGTAGGAGTTTCTGTTTTGACAGCATGAGAAAAAGGAAGATGGTGAATGTCTGTCTTAAATATTAATGTGGGAATGCAACTGTCTATCACAAAATCAGGCCTAGTCCATTGGTTGAAGTATTTGTTTATGTATTATCAGACACAAGTTCGAATCTTGCAGTTGCCTAAATTTTTAATCATTTTTTCGGATGTTGTGCCATGTAAGCATTTCTGACTAAGCCACGTCATTAATGCTGACTAAGCATTTTAATGTTGACATGGCGCATCTATGATGACATGGAAATGCTTACATGGCACATTATCCGAATGCATATTCTAAAAAAGTATCACTTGCAAGATTCGAACTATGGTCTGGACGTCCACACACGAGTGCCTCAACCAGTGAAGCATGCCACAAGTTGGGATATAAAATTGCATTCCCTAATTCATAAACCGGCATTCGTAATAATTTTTCCACAACAATAACTCATTGTACCTGCAATATATATATATATATATATAAACCATACATAAAAACATACATAAAAACAATTGTACCAGTTCATTGCATAGTTGTACCAAGGATATGTATGTAATTACTCACCTTTGTAACAACTACAAAAATAAACTAGCGAAAACTTCATATATATTAACAAATGGTAAGAATTATAAGAAGGCAAATGGATTTTCCAATGCATATAAATTAAATACATCCACAACACATTCCCAGTGAGTTTGCACTGCATTCACAGTACAAATTTATTAAAATAAAAAAAATTAATTTGGTATCTTAAGCACAATCTTTAACATCCTAAATTATCCACTTCTTTTCAAAACCATCGTTTAAGAAGCGTCAGAACTCAAAGGAGGTCTAGTTTCACTTGTAAACAGCCAGCAACTCCTGATCATAAACTGGTGCGCCAAAAATAAAGTATTTTTGTGCAGCTACATATATCATCAGAACTTGGTGAACACAAGCATCAATGCTGAACCTATGTAGAAAATGATGAGCATAATTCGTGTTCATCAAAATTCTTATGGGTCATTTCAACTCTGTCGTTAACATTTGATAAAAACATCAAACATTTTATGGTTGTTGAAGATATTTATGTGGTGAGCTATGATCCACCATAATGACATGGTGGGTGGGCAAGATCTAGTTGTATAAATTATTTGAAACTATATTTATAGGAAATTCACAATGTGTATTTTTGAAAACTAACTTATAATTTAATATTTTTATGAGAAAAAAGGAAGTCCATCCATGTCAAATATCGTGGGGTACATACCATTCTGTTGAACTATTCGTAATCGATTTATAGTTTGTAGCAGTGTAGAAACAACTTGGTGAGAACGAGTCTCATTTGTTTGTCGCATGACCCTCACTTGCAACTGGATCGCTGCATTTTCGATTTTGTTCCGGTCGAAATCTGGTATGCATGAAAATAGACGAGACATGTGTCATCATTATCCGAATGAGACGTCGATAAAAGGTGTAATTTCTAGGAAGAATGGATGTGCGTGCGAGGAGATATGACCGATTATAAGACGTTGGGGTGTAGTAGGCTATTAAATAAAATGATAAATAGGTTTGTGGTGGGTTCAGAAGAGAAAATTCACAAAACATGATTCGGTGACCTAGGTTTAAGTAAAGTTAAAACAAATTTCATTTTGGGTAACGGTTTTGCAAATTTCCCATTCCTTTTTATTTTCAAATATAGAGTTTAGTAGTGCAAGTTGTATAGAAAGTAGAAATCTTCAAAACACGTCACTCGGTATATGAAAGCAGTCTTCAATGAGAATTTGGGTTAGGGAAATTCTAGAACAAGGATAGTTCCTTCGCGCTCCGCTACGGATTCTTTAATTACTCGTTTTCTTTTTATTTGTATGATTTAACGACGAAAACAAAAAGTTCAATATTAAATTTCAATAACAATAATTACTTCATATATATATATCTGCATCCATTATATTCTTTCAAAAATAGGTCTAAAATCTTTTGAAAATGTTCAAGAATTTATGTACTATAGTGAAAAATCATTTCATGTATATGTGACATGAATAGATTTAGGATTATGAAAAGGTCTAAATATCTAGAATGGAAATAGGTTTATGATTCAAAAAGGTTTATAAATTAATTGAGTTTTAAATGTATAAACATTTTTATAAGTTTATCATAATAGATGCCATTATAATAGAGGAAGACACTTTCATTTTATTTATTATTTTAAGATTATCATATATAAAATTTTAAGCAAATACTACCTTATAAACATTATTACAAGTATTTAAAGCACACATAAAACTAAAAACACACTATTCATATAATACAATTAATACACTATTAAAAACACATCTTTATTTGAAAATACAGCATTTTAACCACAAGGTACAATATAATTAAGCTTTCACACATGAATAAACTAAAAATATATTTTTAACCAAATACAAGTTGTTGATGCATAATCTGGCGCGGGCAGTATTCGACAACTCTCCCTTGGCCGTTAGTCGTCTTCTCGAGCCCTAAGTAGACCTGTCAACAAAGAGAACCCGTTAGGAGTGGACCCGAGGCCGTAGCCCCGGGGTCCACCTCCGACGGTCAAGTTAGTATGCGATGTAGCATAACATAAGTTGTTAGGTTTAGAGATAACCTGTCATGTATATATAGGACATGGATTAGGGTTTAGGTGTAGAGTGGGCCGCATCTGCCGGGCTTGACCCATTCCTGGCCCAGTCCGGACCATACGTCCACAAGCCCCCCAAGTCTAGTATGAGATAGCGCATGGCTATGTTATGCTAGACTTAAGTTCTGATGGCCGCGTAGGTGAAAGTGGAACCCGTATGCTGCATCCTGGGTAATGGCGTACCTTTTGTACCAGTAGCAACGCAGCATGGTGCGACATAAGACGTGCTTCTGTAGCAGAAGTGCGCGCTGTGCGCGACAAAGAGGTGCGACAGAAAACATGCTTCTGTTGCATAAGTGCTCGCTGTGCGCAACAAAAGGGTGCGACAGAAGACATGCTTCTGCGCGCATTACATCCGTCTTTACAACCGACAGAGGACGTCTCCCCTGCGGCAAAGATGCGTGCGAATATTTAAATCCGTGTTTGTACCGAGCTTGCGTTCTGCTTCCAAATATACCTGCACGATGCGTACGAAAACAGTGGTAGCATGTACCCTGGTAGCCTCCCAAGTTTGATGGTGCTACTCGTGTAGGAGCATTAAACTTATTTAATCTGCGAAAAACACTGAATGCAAAGATTAAAAGTATATGCCGCGAATCGCAGCATATAAAACCTAATGAAGTGAAACAATAAACAGCACATAGCATGAATAATATATTGCGCATAACATAAATAATATATAGCACATACGAGAAGTGGCAGTGCGCACCCGTCGTGGGATACGTATCGATGAAATAATTAATTGTTGTTTTTTTTTAAAAAAAAAACTCGGATAGATGTACCTTGACCGCGACCAATAGACGCAGATGGATTTATTGTAACCGCATAGACTCGAACGTTTGTGGATGATCGCAGATGTTTATACCACGGCCTTTGTCCAGTGCGCATCATGGCGATTGACTAGCATCGTGGTGTTCGCAAGTACGCGTTCTCTGCGAAAATGTCTGAACGCAAACAGTCTAACGCGGGTAGATTTATCGCGACTGCGTTGTTCGAGCGCGAACAGGCATACCAACCGTAAAAACAGTATCTGCGCGAATTAATTCGCGGCTAAAAAAAATAAAATAGCTCCGATCGTGCGGATATTTTCTTAGGTCCGATCGTGCGGACTAAAATATAAAATAGGTCCGACCGTGCGGACTTTTCTTTTTCTTGTATCTTATGTAAAAGAATAGACTATTATACTTGTATAATCATGATAATATAATGCATGTACAGAGATTATCTATATAATAAATACAGTCACGTGAAGGAATATTATGATGTTTATTCACTGCATCTTCACGTGGAGTATTAAAGCATGGATACTTTAAAGCATGCATGGCAATCGATTATATTAATTGCGAATGATATTTTAAATCAATCGATTATAGGGATTTAGAGTTACCGACTTTAGAAATTGATTTCTTCTTTCGGTAATATGAGAACACGAAACATAGTTTATTCGTGGTCCCACGGATGGCGCCAACTTGTTGATGCATAATCTGGCGCGGGCAGGATTCGACAACTCTCCCTTGGCCGTTAGTCGTCTTCTCGAGCCCTAAGTAGACCTGTCAACAAAGAGAACCCGTTAGGAGTGGACCCGAGGCCGTAGCCCCGGGGTCCACCTCCGACGGTCAAGTTAGTATGCGATGTAGCATAACATAAGTTGTTAGGTTTAGAGATAACCTGTCATGTATATATAGGACATGGATTAGGGTTTAGGTGTAGAGTGGGCCGCATCTGCCGGGCTTGACCCATTCCTGGCCCAGTCCGGACCATACGTCCACAAGCCCCCCAAGTCTAGTATGAGATAGCGCATGGCTATGTTATGCTAGACTTAAGTTCTGATGGCCGCGTAGGTGAAAGTGGAACCCGTATGCTGCATCCTGGGTAATGGCGTACCTTTTGTACCAGTAGCAACGCAGCATGGTGCGACATAAGACGTGCTTCTGTAGCAGAAGTGCGCGCTGTGCGCGACAAAGAGGTGCGACAGAAAACATGCTTCTGTTGCATAAGTGCTCGCTGTGCGCAACAAAAGGGTGCGACAGAAGACATGCTTCTGCGCGCATTACATCCGTCTTTACAACCGACAGAGGACGTCTCCCCTGCGGCAAAGATGCGTGCGAATATTTAAATCCGTGTTTGTACCGAGCTTGCGTTCTGCTTCCAAATATACCTGCACGATGCGTACGAAAACAGTGGTAGCATGTACCCTGGTAGCCTCCCAAGTTTGATGGTGCTACTCGTGTAGGAGCATTAAACTTATTTAATCTGCGAAAAACACTGAATGCAAAGATTAAAAGTATATGCCGCGAATCGCAGCATATAAAACCTAATGAAGTGAAACAATAAACAGCACATAGCATGAATAATATATTGCGCATAACATAAATAATATATAGCACATACGAGAAGTGGCAGTGCGCACCCGTCGTGGGATACGTATCGATGAAATAATTAATTGTTGTTTTTTTTTAAAAAAAAACTCGGATAGATGTACCTTGACCGCGACCAATAGACGCAGATGGATTTATTGTAACCGCATAGACTCGAACGTTTGTGGATGATCGCAGATGTTTATACCACGGCCTTTGTCCAGTGCGCATCATGGCGATTGACTAGCATCGTGGTGTTCGCAAGTACGCGTTCTCTGCGAAAATGTCTGAACGCAAACAGTCTAACGCGGGTAGATTTATCGCGACTGCGTTGTTCGAGCGCGAACAGGCATACCAACCGTAAAAACAGTATCTGCGCGAATTAATTCGCGGCTAAAAAAAATAAAATAGCTCCGATCGTGCGGATATTTTCTTAGGTCCGATCGTGCGGACTAAAATATAAAATAGGTCCGACCGTGCGGACTTTTCTTTTTCTTGTATCTTATGTAAAAGAATAGACTATTATACTTGTATAATCATGATAATATAATGCATGTACAGAGATTATCTATATAATAAATACAGTCACGTGAAGGAATATTATGATGTTTATTCACTGCATCTTCACGTGGAGTATTAAAGCATGGATACTTTAAAGCATGCATGGCAATCGATTATATTAATTGCGAATGATATTTTAAATCAATCGATTATAGGGATTTAGAGTTACCGACTTTAGAAATTGATTTCTTCTTTCGGTAATATGAGAACACGAAACATAGTTTATTCGTGGTCCCACGGATGGCGCCAACTTGTTGATGCATAATCTGGCGCGGGCAGGATTCGACAACTCTCCCTTGGCCGTTAGTCGTCTTCTCGAGCCCTAAGTAGACCTGTCAACAAAGAGAACCCGTTAGGAGTGGACCCGAGGCCGTAGCCCCGGGGTCCACCTCCGACGGTCAAGTTAGTATGCGATGTAGCATAACATAAGTTGTTAGGTTTAGAGATAACCTGTCATGTATATATAGGACATGGATTAGGGTTTAGGTGTAGAGTGGGCCGCATCTGCCGGGCCTGACCCATTCCTGGCCCAGTCCGGACCATACGTCCACACAAGTAAATTAGCATAATCTACAAGTATTTAAAGCACAAATAAAACTAAAAAAATATATTATTTAACACATACAATTAATACACTATTAAAAACACCCTTTCACCAAAATATACAACTATTTAACCATAATGTACAATCTAATTAAGCTTTCAAAACATAAATCTGAAATCAAACAGTCCAAAACCAAATAACATTTATTCACCAAAAATTTAGTCACAAAGTACCCGCCGCCACATCACACGGATACCCTACTAGTCGTAATAATGTAAAGACATAGTTAAACTGCATATCTCAAGTACAAACCTAAGATTTTTATTTCTTAGAAGCAAATAGTGACATTTTAACATACAATTATTGTTTAATTATTTTGTAAATAAACAAATAAAACTACTGTAACTTTTAGGGGTTGTTTCTTTTGTTTTTCTTTATTAAGAGTTGTTTGGTTTGTTGCTATGAATTACAATAAGTATCGGATTTGGTATGGGCATAATGACAATAGATATGAAAAAAATGTATCATTACGATTATTTATATTTGGATGATTATGTAGTAGAAGAAAAAAGAACTCACGGAATGGATTTCATGTTGGAAAATTTAGTGCACTTGTGGGATTAGTTCACACCTTGTAATGGGTTAGGAGGTACGGAGTGTACACCCATAAGGTCCATGAACATCCTGACTCTTTTAGTGGTTTGTATTGGTAGTACTGGTGAAAGTACTGCTTGGTGAAAGTACTGTTGGTGAAAGTACTGCTTGTGGAAAGTACTGCTTGTGGAAAGTACTGCTTGTGGTTTCTACTGATAAGCAATGCTTCCACTGATAGGCAGTGTTTCCACTGATAGCACTGTGAAAGTACTGATACTATGAAAGTACTGATAAGCAGTGTTTCCACTGATAGGCTGTATTTCCACTGTAAGTGAAAGTACTGCTAGTGGAAAGTACTGCTTATGGAAAGTACTGCTAAATGGCAGTTACAACTTCTTTATGACCACGTTTAATTGGTCATGTAACCACTAACGGCTATAATGGGGATAATTATGAGGCTATTAATGGGCCGATTAATACTCATAATTCCATTGGAATAGCTCAAGAGTAACCTCCTATTTATAGGAGATCTGTTTATGCATGAAATATATACAGAAAACACTAAACACTTATTAGCGAAAGGGTTATAGAATTGTGCCTAATTCTCTAACTGCATTTGGTCTTATCCCAAGTAGATATTCGTGATACCCAGGCATTAGGGTCGAATAGTTTACTTTGGAAAGTGATCACACGATTCCAAGTGATATCCGGTAACCACCTAGTGGTATTGCTACTGTCATTGATTGTCTTAACCCTGTTCTGGGAGATAACCCCCAACATTTCATAGACACCAAATTAGTGGGTAATGAATCTATGTCTATGATATATCTATTTTATTCCTGTGCCTACTAAACAAACACGTTTAATCGATATGAAACCCATAACCTCGTTTCCATATACCGATACCAAACGCACCCTAAGTGATGATTGCATATGGTATCTGGTTTGATATATGAACATCTTAACACATTTAAGTACCAATCTACCCTTCATTCTTTCAAAGTAATAAGCAATAACCACAAAAACCTTCAAAATCACGCACACCTCATTACATACCAAAATTCCAAACTAGTAATAATATTATTATACTATAAGGTTTTATAATATCCCTTCAGTATCAATTTTTTAATAAAATCAACATGTTAGCAGCCAGCCCAATAAGGGGGAAAAACAACACCTTAGGCTCGAAGGCAAGGTAAGTCTCCACTCACCTTACACATCACCTTTCTCTCACCTCTCACTTTCACTCACCTTTCTGTGGACAAGACACTCACTTTCACTCACCTTAATTTTTTATTTTTTTTTACAAAATATATTAACGTAACTAATGAAAATAAAAATGCAAACGTAAGAAATTAAAACATTACATAATCTTCGAAATTAAAAAAGTACATAAACTACAATTATTAAAAACACAAACATACGAAAGATAAACATTACATAAACTTCGAAATGAAAACTAAAACTCGAAACCCCACTTCGCTTTGATCCCCGCTCTAGCCTCTTCCATGGCTCTGCGTGCTTCCCCGGTCATGTGGTCATATGGTTGCAAATAGAACATCATGTCTTTTTGTCTCACTTTATACTCCTGCACTTCCACCTCCTTTTTTTGATTGTCATAAATTCAGCCCGTTCTCTCATCTTCAATTCAATGACATGTTCATTCTGTTGTGCCAACTCCGATATCATCATCTTTGCCAACGTCTCGTCATTCATAGTTCCCGACGATGCCGTTGAGCGCACACCTTTCTTCTTCGCATCTTTTGCTTTGTCCCTGCCCGGTGGTCGTCGAACTTCCTACACATCATCCTCCTCGTTTTCTTGAGCTTGAGCATTCAAATTATTACTAGCATCCCCAGTTTCCGTGTTGAATGAACTAGACCCAGATGACTTGTATCTCTTGGACCTTTCTCTTGATTCCTTTGCTAAAAAATTTGGAGCTTCAACTTCATTCCATTTGTCACATTTTCTTAACACCTCCCAACAATGTTTGAGTGTGAACTTGTAACCGTAGTCAGCTTCAAAGTTTAGCATTTCCGTATTGTAGTAATCTTTGTCTCCTGCTCCAATTATCGGATTCATACGCTTGACGTTATTGAACACTCCACAAAACCGAGCCACGTTCGGGCGCACCGTCTTCCATTTCCCACAAACCATATCGTACGTTCGGCGATCCATCTTTGTTTCGCTCTCTATGTACGCCTTTACGTCAGTCCAAAATCCATCAGTTTTCCTCGTGTTACCTCTGGCACTATCTTCAGAAACATGAATCCAACCTTTGCACAACGCAATTTCTTCATCTTGGGTCCATGGAATCATTCGGGGTTGCTCCTCGGTTTGAGAAGTCCTAGCCTTGCGTCTTCTCGACACCTTTTTGGCCGGTGCCGGTTCCCGGGCCAATTCTTCGACGGGAGATTCTTAACGAGGCCGGTTTTGATAAAATATATCTCCAAAAAAAGAGGTGTACATTTCTTCATTTGCAAATGAAGAAATATGAGACATGGTTTGTTGTGTATGAGGTTGTGATGACGAACCACCCCTTTATGTTTGTGACAAGTAGTTTGGGTTATCAAATGGGAACGCATTTTGTTGTGAAAAATGACTAAAAGGGTTTTGTTGCTGTTGTTGTGCGAATTCGCTAAAAGCTTGTTGTTGTTGATGTTGTTGTGGATATGGGTTACGGTATGGTTCGTTTTGGTATGCTTGGTTATAGAATGATTGTCCTCGAAAGTTGATTTGTTGGTTTGGCGAAGGAGTATTTCCTAAATTGAAGGTTCCTTCGGGTGTCGGTGGATTGCTTCGGGGATTTCTTCCTCGGAAACGATTGGTGTTTTGTGGTGTTTTTTCTTGAGACATGGTTTTTTAAAGAAATGTGTAGTTATAAAGTGTAGTGTGTGTTTTAGAAAATATATTTGATGGGTATTATAAGGAGAAAATGGGGTAGTGAGAATTTTAATTTATTTGTTTTTATGTTATTTTTTATTATTATTTTTTTTTACTAAAGCACCAAACGGTAACATATATATGGCACGCAAATCAACTAGGTGAGTTACTCACCTTAATATGCCTTGGTATGTGTGACTCACTCATGACTTTGTTCCTTGGGCATGGACTCACTCGTGAGTGGGATGCAAGGTGAGCCTCTCACGGATCCCTTGCCATCCAGTCTTAGTTAGTTGTAATTATATATGTTATAAAAACTGTATTTTAGGATTGCTTAACTCTCAAAAGACTATATTTCTTAATAATGTATAATTTAATATAGGGTTAATACCTATTAAAGCATCATACTTGTCACATAAAGCAGTTCGACGTAACAAATTAAAAAAATAGCCCTTTTGGCTACTTGACCCGACTATTTTGTCCTTTATATGCATCATTTACCTTCCCCAGCCGGTTTATGCCACGTACCCGGTTTCTTGGCCACGTCATTTTTCCACATACCATTTTTCCACCTACCATTTATCTGTTTCTTATCTTTTTCCACCTACCATTTATGCATATCAATAATTTATCTGTGTTTCCTTTCCACCTACAGCCGGTTACAAGAATTTTTCCACCTATATCATTTTTCCACCACCATTATCCCAAATGAATAAAGAAAACGTTTACCACTATCACCAAGATCTTAAATAATATAAAACCACTATCACCATCAGTCAATAACCATCTGCATAACAAAACCCACAACAGATTTTGGTTGAATCTAGCCTGGTGTTGATGGTTTTGTTTTTTTTTTTTTTTTTTTTTTTTTTTTTTTTTTTTTGGGGGGGGGGGGGGGGGGGTTTAGTATTGGTTTTGATAAGTATTTGGTTAGATCCACCTGGTTTTGTTTGGGTTTTGTTGAAGAAGAAGCGAGTAACAAGTTCAACGAGTAACACGTTAATATTGGTTTTGTTTGGGTTTTGTTTGGCCGGTGGCGTTGTGGGTTAATATTTGTTTGCACCTGGTTTTGTTTGGGTTGTGGAGGTTGTGGTGCGTCAGGGTTTTTTTGGGTTTTAATATTGGTCTTGATAAGTTCAACGTGCTAATGACGACGGTCTGGGTGACAATAAATGATGGAGGTAGGGGTGGTGGAGATGGTGGCTAGTGGTGCTTGGTGGTGGCTGAAATTGGTGAAGACAAGGATAGAAGAGAAGATGGGTGTTTGGATTTGAGATTTATAAATGTGATGTGTATTTATATAATGACATGGCATAAAAAAAATATTTTCAAATTGTATAATTTACCTGGTACTTGTTTGGTAAGTGGTAAAATGACCAATACAGGACAACATAATCAGGTTTAGTAGCCAAAGGAGTTATTTTTTTTGTTTGCTACGTCGAACTGCTTTTTGTGACAAGTATGATGCTTTAATAGGTTATTAGCCCTTTAATATACTCAAATGCTAAAGAAGTCACAAAAATTTTAGAGTAAATTTATTAAATGAACAGTTTTTCTAGTATTTTACCAATCTGGACTTCGCAACTACTTTTTTCCAAAATAAACTTTTAAATATGAGTCGTTAGATTGATTAGTAGATTAATTTTTCACTATACACGTGTCTTCAAGGCGAATTTAAACGCGAAATTTGGCTTGTTTTCGATTCTAGGCGAGATGATAGGCGAGTTAAAATGCTAGGCAAAACTAGGGCGAGTGTTGAGCGAATGACGAGTGTTGGGGCGAGTGCTAGACGAGTTTAAAAGTTTTATGTACTGGAGCGAATGGTAGGGCGAATGTTTGGGCGAGATGTACAAAAATGTATGTCTGGGCAAATGGTGGGCGAGTAAGCAAGTTTGTTTTATGGGGCGAGAATGATGTACCAAATGTATAAAGAAAATGATTAGTATGAGCCAAATAGCCAATAGTTAAAGAGTATCATGTGGCTTACAAGTCAAAGGTCAAAAGCCTCATTCTCTTCTACAATCTATCTACACCAATATATACGTCAATATATTGTTAATTAAAGGAGGCGATTGTCAACAACAGATATTGTGAAACACATATAACAGTAGGCGAGTGATATTTGGGCGAGAGTAAAGTAGGAGAATGAAAAAAAAATGAAAAGAATGATGATGACATATTTTGTTCATTTTGGTAACAGATAAGAAAAAAAATTGAATTGGTAAATTCACTATCTATATAGATTATTTGGGTAATTTGTTTAAAATTTTATGTATAAAATACTCGTCTTATTTGCTAAAGTTTTAGGAGCCGTTTGTTTATCTTAAGTGATTAACTTTAGGATTTATTTTAGGATATAGCATAAATATTCAGGTTAGAAATAATGAAGTGACCCACACAAATAAAATATAATAAAAAATAAAAAAGTAGTATGCATGTAAAAGTAAAAAAAAAACATAAGATGGTAACTTGCTCCACGTTTGAATGTTAGAGAAATACATATGCTTTTTCTATAATCCCAACCTCCTAGCCAACTTTTATAGAAGCCCGTATATTTGGATTTATGTGGGCCCAATGTAATCCATCCCTCCAACCAAACGTGTAAAATAAAGCCAAACCCAAATCTTAGGGGTGGACCCTCTCTACCAAACGCCTCCTAAATGTATTGGCTAAAAAAATCAAGTATACATGTGGCATGTTCACAAGCACACAGAAACACATCTAAAACTAACCACACGCACATGACAAAACCACCATCTCTTACGCTCAGTTCTCGAGTTAAAAAGGAAGAGGAAATTAAAGGAAACGGAAAAATTTTTGTGTTCTTGAGTCTTTTTTAAAGGAGGAAAGGAAAACGGAAAGGAAATAGAAAGGAAGATTTGATAAGTAAATCTTCCTCCCACTTTTGGGAGGAAAGGGAAAGGAAACGGAACCATATGTTATGTAAAGACTAATATACCATTTTTAAAACATTTGACATTAATAATTAAAGGGCATATATGTAATTTGACCAAGTTATTTTCCTTTTCCTCTCACTCAAGAACATGATTATGATTACTTTCCTTTTCCTTTCCTCTATCTCAAGAACATAACAACTAACACTTACTTTCCTCTTCCATTTCTTTTCCCTTTCCTATTCTTTTCCATTTCCCTTTCCTAAAAACTCGAGAACTGAGCGTTAATCCTACACATTGTTTCTTATTCATTGCTACATCATCAAGTGGGTATTTTACTATATTAGTTTTTGGAAAGTTCGTTTGAAAATTAAAACCGAATGGTGGTTGGATCTAAAACTCACTTCCATCCATTTTCTTTTCTTTCACATTTGAAAATTAAATATTTATGTCACGCCTTGTGTTATATATATGGCCATATGTGTTTCTTGAAACTTTAACGAATTCATAAATTTGTACCAAGCAGCTTGCTAATATTTTCTTTTACCTTTTAAATTCTTGTTCATAAATTCAAAAACAAATATATATGTCTCTCCCGCAACAACTAGACCGCCTGAAAATCCCACTTGATGACATAAAATTGGCCACCAACAACTTTGCCAAAGAAAATTTCCTTGGACAGGGTGGATTTGGGAGGGTCTATAGAGGCCAACTCCCCGTCTCAAGCACCACGCATGCCGTCGCTGTAAAACGGCTAGACACGAAGCATGGGCAAGGCCAAAAAGAGTTCTTAATGGAAATTTTCATTCTTTCTAGCTACAAACATGATAACCTTGTTAGTCTGATTGGATTCTGTGACCAAGGTGGAGAAAAAATTCTTGTTTATGAGCAAGAGGTAAACGGAAGCCTAGACAATTATTTGGCCTCCACAGACCTCACATGGGAGCAACGTCTTCGAATATGTGTTGGTGCAGCTCGTGGACTTGATTATCTTCATAGCGGTGTTGGTGAAGGGCACAGGGTGGTACACCGCGACATAAAAAGCTCTAACATTTTGTTAGATGCTAACTGGAAAGCAAAGATTTCGGATTTTGGATTATCTAAAATAGGTCCAACAAATCAAGAGTTCACTTTTCTTATCTCCAGTGTTGCTGGTACGTACGGATATGTTGATCCAATCTATGTAGAAACAGGGGTACTCACAAAAGAATCTGATGTGTATTCTTTTGGGATTGTATTATTTGAAGTCATGTGCCAGAGGTTTGCAACGGCCACCGAATATGAAGACAATCGTAAATTTCTATCGGGCTTGGTGAATCGTCATTATGAAAATGCAAAATTACACTTAATCGTTCCCCTCGATCTTCGAAAGCAAATGACGCTGAATTCCTACACTACATTCTGTGATATCGCTCTTCAATGCCTGAAAAAGGAAATAAAACAGCGCCCAACAATGGGATCAGTTGTCAAAGCACTAGAAACCGCATTAGAACATCAACATGTAAGTTAGTTATCTATCATTTTGTAAGTCTGTTAAGAAAACATAAATTACAATTACTAACTTTGAGTTATTTAATGCTAGGATGGAAGCATTATTTCAGATCGGCAAATCGTAAGTTACTAGTTTCTTGTAGGATTGAGATTCTATCAAGTTAGAATGAACATGATAGGTATGTTTCTTCACAAACAAAAGAAAGACGAGGCCCTGCAGTAGACCCCACAGTTTTGTATGTGACGCGACATGATCTATCATGTTCATTCTAACTTGAGAGAATATCAATCCTTTCTTGTAATAAATTTTTTACTATATATGTTGTGATCTTACTAACTTTAAACATATATGTGTTGTTCAATTCTAGGGTACTAGATCCAAGTTATTGGGATCAAACACGGGTGGATTGCCATGGTTGTTCCAGCTTCAGAGCAATCAAAAGCTGAGGAAGATAACCATATACGCCACAGATTGTATTATTTCACTCGCTTTTACAGCTGAAGATTCTAATGGTTTGTTGCATTCTTCTCCACAATATGGTGGAGGCCTATACGGATACAATAGCAACAGGGGTAGAAAGTTTGAGGTAAACAACTCCTATATAACTATCTATGCATGAATATTTATCTGGTTAATTTTAGCTCTCCAGAATGTTGAGTTATTTTGACATTACATATCACTTTAGAAAAAGCGTGAGCATCGCCCTTGGTTTCTCTGATACGTCACGACCTCACCTTGTGGTCTCACGGACAACATTATACATGAAGATAGTAATGCCTAGAAAAAATGGAAGATGGTGTTCCGTTTTAAGACTTTTGGAATGCCATCTTCTTACTGATAAACAAAGCAAAACAAAGTAAAATACCTTTCTATGATTAACTTTTTTTTAACATAAGGCGTAATCACTCCTCAAAACTGAGGTAACATCCAAAGGAAATTTAGAAAAACATTTTGCGTTTAAGAGATATATTGATGAATAACTTTTTTGGATGAAAAAAAAAAAGAAAAAAAGTTTCTTGCAAAGCTAACAATGCTCAGTCAGTTGTAATTTTTCCGGTGGAATTTAAAGATTTAATCTTCATTTATGTATTGGTCGAATAATAGAACTGCAACTTGATCTATTATGGTTTTCACAGATTAAATTTGACGCTGACGAAGAAATAATAGGTATATCCGGGACCATTGAGAAACTCGCATGGATGTGTATCATGACAACCAAAAAGAAGTACGGGCCTTTCGGAAAGAAAAATGAGGCAGGTAATCATTTTTCAGATTCGTGGGATGCGGGTTCCTTTGACGGATTTTACGGCCGTTCCGGCTGGGTTATTGATGCTGTGGGTTGTTGCTTGAAACCTACTACGATTTGAGGGGCTTTTATTTGTATTAGTGTGGATAAGCTGTCTTACTTTGTTTAAGCAAAACTCATTGTACTGCTATAAACAAATAATCTCTTGTGTAAATGACAAAAAGTTTTAATTGATTCATATTTTCTTTTTTATTTGAATAGCAATGCTTGGATCAAATGGTTAACACATTTGCCTTTGGAGACCCTTACTTCTTGCAAGGCAACGGAACTTAACTATCTCATAATATATACATCACAAACTATCTTATGTCTTATACTTGAATACACAACCATTTGATTTAGAACTTCTCACGTAACTAGAGGTGCACAAGCCCTTTAGTAACTGATTCATATTTTCATTAATTCCAAATGTTTCTTCTCCCTAATGAATAGATATGGAAC
>BPTQ01000002.1:246643347-246679145 GCA_019973895.1 Chrysanthemum seticuspe | reverse complement strand
ACGCGCGTATTGTTAGCGATTTAATTAGAATGCTAGTTCAAGTCACGAGTTAAGCACGAAACAATGTTCAGCTTTTAAATAAAATAAATCGGGTCAAACCCTTTTATTTTATATGTATATATATAGTCGATCCATTAATTCAATGAAGAATTAAAAGTAAGTATCTCATGTGCACATGACATGCGTATGAAACTTGCATGCATGGCATATACACTGAAAGATATCAAATCAAATTTACAATATATACGATATCTAAATAAAGAGGTGTCGATCATCTTTTCTTATCCTTACGAATCAGACCAAAAGACCAAAAGGGTGTGTATATATATAGCATCAAATCTTGTCCAACAAGTCATTGCAAGCACCTCCTTAAGTTTCAAAACTCGACACTCAACCCCCTCGTTTTTCTTAGCTCGACCATATAAATATTTCGTGATATAATTAAATCTCATACGCAACGCGTGCAATCCCATAGGTCTCGAGTTCGATCCTAACTCACGACTACTAATTTATATCCATAAAACTAACAGCTCCCACTTGGATATATCTTAATAGAGTGATCACATCGGTTAGCGTCTAGCAACACTTTGATGCCTCTAGCATGACTCGAGTAAGGTCTCCTGGAAAAAACCTTTTAATGATTTCTCATTATTATTATCCTTTTGTTTCTAATACCATGTTAAATAAAGATATGGAATTAAGTCATTCTTTATTCAACTATTATGTTTCTCGTTATTAGTGATTGAACAAGATTACCAAATCTTCTAAACATATTTAGGGGAGATTTTGGGTGTGGCCACGCAAACATCTTGTCAACCCTACGAAGGGCCCAACAGTATTAAACTCCAAAATAAATTTGAAGGAACAAATTCTATCTTGACTACGAGAATAACCCACGAACTTTGCAACACTTCAGGAAACAACCCTTATGACTACCAGTTACGTATAGCGTTAAGTTGTTCCACAGAAGTGCACTACATTCATGACACTTATCTGGTATCTCAAGTCTGAGGATAACTATTTATAATTTACTTATAACAATATCCACAAAGTAAATTATGTAGTTGGGATAAGTCCTATATTCAATTCATTGAATATCATCTGAAATTGGTATGCATTCTCATCAATATACTTTCAAGTATATTCTACCATATCTCTCAGATTTGTCTTAGTTTAATGATACTCCCATATGATTAATTGACAACGGACGATTTAGAATAAATAAAATTATTCACGGATTAAACATGCAAATATAGGATACAATATATTATAAAATCAAACATACCAAGTACTTGATTTATTATAACAATTGTTTAACATCCCTTATCCAAATACTAAATAGATCAATGCATGAAAATTCCAGTTGATGAATTATGCCTCAAGTAATGACAATCATACTTGTTGACAAGGCATAAATCAACCAACTTGATCTATCGTAATTTTGAGAATACTTGTTTCAAGAATTCAATTAGTGAAGTTCTTGTATGTGTGCATTCAACAATCCACATAATAATTCATAAAGTGTGTGACATCCTTTTTCACCAATTTATGACAATTTAAACTTTCAAACATTTTTAAAGTTTAAAGTATTCTTATTCTTTTAATGTATAATGCAACTGTGCTCTTAGTAGCACAACTAGTACACATGGCCATTAACAAGGATGAAATCCTACCATGACTAGTATTGAGTGTCATCTCAATTAAACCAGCATCATTGTATACAAACAACAATGTGCTCATTAAAACTCCGTAAACTTTAATATCTTATTGTGTAATGTTTGATGCTTTCCTAACTTTCAAGTTTAAAGCTGATGACAATTTTCACAACATTTGACATATTGTTCATCCATAGAATCTAGGAGCAATTCCAGGCTGAGGATGTAATTCTTTTAGAATATTCATTACACAAGTTATCTAATAACTTTTAGTTAGATATCAATGTTGTCAAATCACTTCTTATTCAAGAATGATACAACAATTTTAATACACAACATGATGTACATGATGAATCTACAGGTCATCCTTAGAATTCATTCACGTTCTATCTTGTCAAAAGATATTTATCAATTTCCCAAATGATATATCATGTTTTATTAGAATCATTTATTTTACTGCACATGTTTATTAACAATAAACATATATTTCAAGGTTGTATGTTTTAATTCTTAAATCTTACAAGTGAAGTTTCATTCCAATCTAAGACTTAACATTTAGCTTACAAGGAATGTTACTTACTATATGTTATACAACATATAAGATTTAAGAAACTTAACATAATACTCCCACTAGCTTTCAGGAATACTTAAAATTTATCTTATTTTAATTATAAATCGAAAATGGGATTTAATAATTAAACATAAGAATAATTTCATAGATGCATGCATTTATCCATTCATGAATTATTTGCACTTCGTACACTTTCAAAGATTATATGAATTCAAAAAACCTTTCAATTACTTACCGTCCTCGCTCAAGTAATTTCTCAAGAAAGAGTTTTGATATTCCATTGTCATATTTCATATTAATGAAATCCAGTATGACAATTATCATCTTTATATATTTAATGTGTCTTGAAAAGAATATTCAATCATAATTAATTGCTTAAGTATGATTAATAATCTTGTTATAAAACATGCATTAAATATGTGTACAATATTGTCCATATGATTTCTACATAGAAATTTAAACCACTAGGGTTTTTCATCTCTTTGAAGAAACTCATTTCCATTCTCTAGTCTAACTATTAAGATAAACCAAATTTCCAAAATTGATTATCTTTATGGACAGCATCTTTAACATTCATAGTATGAGTAATTTACCCAATTCAATATTTGGTAATCCATCATAATGATTATCAGGTTTACTATAATCCTGTAACTCATATTTCTCAGCATATAAGTCAAATATCTGAGATATCCTTGCAGATCTATGAATGAAAATTCCATCATCATGAGGTCTATCAATTACATGTCTAACCTCATCATGATATTTACTAGTGTGTTTTTAGAAGATTATGTATCTTGTAATTTTATCTTTCAAGATAAAAAACTCCCACTTGCCTTTTGTAATATATAGACTATCTATATATACTTAGCAATTAGAGCAAAACTACATTGTTCTCTATTTGGGACATTACAAATACACATTGATAATTCCTGACTTTAGTTTGTTAATAACCTATTCATAAATAGTTTAACAAATTTAGAATCATCAATTTTAAAACTTAATGTGATTCATCACATTCCATAATGAAATGGTGTTTTATTAATCTTCTAGGTTGGAGTCATATTGAGTATATTCAATTTCTAACCTTGTTAATTTTTAAGAAAGAAGTTATGGTTATCATGAATCAAACAAATCAAATAGAGTTTGATTCTCCTAACTGAACATACCATCAACTTGTGGTATTCATTAGAATTAATATTGTAAGACAATCTAACAATATATAAGATAAACATATTCTTTTTGGCTTACCTATTTACCAACTAAGTCAACTTAATGGTATAATAGACTTTTCAAGCCAATTACATGCTTTATAACACAAGTACCTTTTAACCAAGTCACTTCATATCCATGTCTCAACAAGAAACATAAACTGTTATAATCCCATTATACGTTATAAATCATTGATCAACTCAATGACTTCTTGTATATGTCTTAATTAAAAAACATAACAAGTTAACGTCTTACTTTATTATAAGTCTTAAAAGACTTTATGTTTATGTCTTTATAATGAATCATAAACATGTTTAACTAAAGTAATTATGAACACAACTTTTGGTTTCAATAGTAATTTCAAGTTAATTTATTTTACTTCATAATAATGTAGGACTACATTATTTTTCATTTATGTCATTCCAAAATACATAAATAAACAAATTGAAGTAGGATTAGATTACTTTATTTAATTTTATGTCATTCTAATAATACATAAATATTTAATTTGAAGTAGTCTTATATATCATTTTGACACATGTTCTAAATACTTGTCTAATTTAGAAACTGTAAATATGTCCATGCAAGGTCTGACTTCACATAGAGATTTACTTTGTTGTTGCAATCTCGCCAAGTTCTCACATGACGTAAATTGCAACACCAAGTGTTTCTTAAATTAGATATGTACAAGTTATATTAGAATGTTAGTCTCTTACCTTGCAGTCAAGAGAATCCTTTAAATCATATACCTATATGTTGTCCCTTGCACACAATATAGATTTCTCCCACTTGTGCATTGAACAACATCATGTAGCAGATAAACAACACGACATATGTTTGTTTATGTGACTAATATGATTGTGTCATTGATATTAGCATAACTAGTAGATGTAGAACCACTTCATTGTCTAATAAGGAAACGTACATGACTATCCTTGAAAACATAAGTGTCTACAAGTGAAAGTAATTATCTTAAGACATTCTAGAGATAATATGGGTTACTACCAAGATGACAAAGCTTGTAACTCCCACTGAATAAGAGATCATTACATTAATTCTTTATTCAGTAATATGAACACAACACTCCCACTGGATTTGACAACATTGAAAGTGTTTCATTAACCAATGAAAGAAAATAGTGTTCTATTTACTTCCCTACACCTTTGAGAAAGTCCATACATAACAATTACTTATGTACTTAAAAAAAATGTATTCTACTATGTAGATGATGAATTTATCCATCATTGCTATTAACTTGAAAAATTGGGCATGCAATTTCTTTCTTAATAGTTATACTATTCCAACAATTGTAAGTAGTACATTTAAATGGTCAAAGCACAATAACTAGATAAAATATGCTAGTTTGTCTTTTACCAATTATACAGTAATTAGTCTAGCTTCTAATTTAATAACTCAGAAATATGCAATTTTCTTAACTATTAAAATTTGCTTACGAGTTATGTATTTAGAATTTAGACAATTCTAATTGTCCTATCATACCTTTCTTCATTCATGAAAAGGAATAGGGTTGAATCTCACTCTTTCGCGTGAAAAGAGGACTAGATTTATTCTTTTAGTAACGTTGACTCTACTAAAACCCTTACAGATGTAGATCAATTTTACCAATACAGGAATAACCTACGTTTACGGTTTAATGTTGCATTAATACATTTAAAGAATTAGCAAAATTCAATTTTAGTATTTTCGATAATTAAACTTTTCAAGAAAATAAAATACCCAAGGTAATATTCATATAACCATAAAATTTTCTCGAAAACTAGGATCCAAATTATCATAGGTTCATTACATCAGTTGATCTGCTAGCAACGAACGCATATAATAAGGTAATCTGTCGAACATTAATTGGCAAACAATTTCCAACTCCTAGATCATTATGGGATTTATATTTTCCAACGCTATTGCAAATATAAACATGTTTCATCCCATCTTATGCCATTGAGTCCAGGTCTCACTTCCTACTCAACTTAAGTGTCTAACTTAAAGAACTGCAAATATGTCCATGTAAGGTCTGACTTTACATAGAGATTTACCTCTCTATTACAATCTAGCCAAGTACTGTCATGACGTAAATTGCAACTTCAAGTGTTCCTTTTAATTAGATGGCATATTCTTAATTTAAAAGGGTACTAGTTTTGATTTTATGTGGTCAAATCAAATATGTACAAAGATGTCATGCATTCATCTTGTAGCATAATTTTAATAAAAAAAACTTTTTATTACCAATTCATAAAGATCAAATTATCAACGTTTTGATTGAGGTATTGGGTTCACCAATCAAGGAATTTAGTGTTAATTATCATCCATTATACCGTACTTTTGCATAAGTGTAAACACTTAGTGTTTCGGATAATTACCACCGAAGTGGCGCATGGAATTAAAACTAATTTGCCCTTAAGATGAGCTTGTACTTTTATGGCTTACTAAGTAGCTCCATTCGAACTTACAGAGGGCAGAGAACCAGGTAAGCGCAAAAGCATAACCTTAGACATCCATTCAGTGTGACTGTGCGCACTTCTTAAATAACCCCTTTATAGTTCATTCGAATGGGTGAGCCGTTCAGTCATTGTACCAAAGTCACCAATCAATTAAACTATTGAAAACTTAACTCTTCCAAAACAAATCAAATTTCGCCATTGTTTAGTCCGTATTATTTTTCTATTCAAAATTACCCTTTGCTTAAAACTGTCTAACATAATAAACAAACAAGTAATAATTAAAAATAAACTACTAAAAAACAATGTGCACATAATAAACAATTTATACGTGTAAACAAGTAGCCACATGCAACTTATTCGATAAAACCCTATTAATAATCAATATCTAGGTTAAATTAATGTATATATTAATTAGGGTTTTCACTTCAACAATAGAAAGTGAACCACATACATCGATGAATCGATTGCGTAAACCCTTAATTAAATTATACCAAATTGCACATAATTGATTCATTAATATATATATATATATATATATATATATATATATATATATATATATATATATATATATATATATATATATATATATATATATATAGGGAAGGGATCCGGTAAGAAGAAAAACTAAAATAAGAAGAATAAGAAGAATTTCTAGCCACACATTTCAAATAAGGGAGAGATTTTCAAGGGGAGATGCATCTATTTCAATAGGTGCATCTAAAATGTGTGGTTGTGGTTTCTTCTTATCATTCTCATTTTAATTTTTCTTCTTATTTGATCCTAACTCTATATATATATATATATATATATATATATATATATATATATATATATATATAATTGGAGTCTTCCCCAATTCAAGATTTATCGTAAATAAATATGTCATAACAATTAAACAATATCAAAGCAACTTATCCATGACTAACATGCATGTATAATCATGGATACATCATAACAATTATACAAATAGTCACAAGATCGCATATAAAATTCCATGACACATAACAAATTATTCATGAATTAAGCACGTAATTATGTATTAATTCTAGGTTTTAATAAGGTTAGCAAACCATTTTCAAAACCCTAAAAAATTTATGTGTATGTCGACTTAAAAAAAATGGGGTACGCCCCAATTAACAAAAAAAATCGACCAAACAAAATAAAACATAAACCCTAGATCAAACATATCAAACATCATACAATTATATGTTTTATTACGCGTTTATGTAATTAATTACTCATTAAAACCAATGACTCGTGATGCCACTGTTGGAATTATATAACATGACATTCAAATAAATAATCACAAAACATCAAAGTATTT
This sequence comes from Chrysanthemum seticuspe, assembly GCA_019973895.1. Lineage (NCBI taxonomy): Eukaryota > Viridiplantae > Streptophyta > Magnoliopsida > Asterales > Asteraceae > Chrysanthemum > Chrysanthemum seticuspe. The sequence continues at coordinate 246,671,927 of BPTQ01000002.1, read as the reverse complement.
AAGCGGAAGCGTATAGGATTTATTAACGAATAATTAATTAACATAAAAGAATATGCGTACCTTTTCTTGATTCTAGCCGAACAAGAATCAAATCCATAAACTAGCAATTAAGATGAACCCTAATTAGGGTTTGAGTGCTAATCGACTTAATAAAGTCGAATAGTGTAAATCACCAAAATCCAAAGTAGGATTTCTCTACGATCATGCACGCGCGTATTGTTAGCGATTTAATTAGAATGCTAGTTCAAGTCACGAGTTAAGCACGAAACAATGTTCAGCTTTTAAATAAAATAAATCGGGTCAAACCCTTTTATTTTATATGTATATATATAGTCGATCCATTAATTCAATGAAGAATTAAAAGTAAGTATCTCATGTGCACATGACATGCGTATGAAACTTGCATGCATGGCATATACACTGAAAGATATCAAATCAAATTTACAATATATACGATATCTAAATAAAGAGGTGTCGATCATCTTTTCTTATCCTTACGAATCAGACCAAAAGACCAAAAGGGTGTATATATATATAGCATCAAATCTTGTCCAACAAGTCATTGCAAGCACCTCCTTAAGTTTCAAAACTCGACACTCAACCCCCTCGTTTTTCTTAGCTCGACCATATAAATATTTCGTGATATAATTAAATCTCATACGCAACGCGTGCAATCCCATAGGTCTCGAGTTCGATCCTAACTCACGACTACTAATTCATATCCATAAAACTAACAATATATAGGGCTAATAACCTATCAATGCATCATACTTGTCACAAAAAGCAGTTCGACATAGCGAACAAAAAAAATAGCCCATTTAGCTACTAAACCCGACTATGTTGTCCTTTATTGGTCATTTTACCACTTGCCAAACAAGTTACTGCCACTTAGCGGTTACAAGGTCACGTCATTTTTCCACCTACCATTTTTCCACCTACCATTTATTTGTTTCGTATCTGATTGTTATCTTCATTTTTATACCACCACCATTATCCCAAATCAATAAAGAGAACCACATTTCAACATCTTACTCATATTCCCTATATTCATCCCCATGCTCATATTCCTATCACATCTGTAATGCTCAAACCCTTCTGATCTCAACAGCATTGACACCAGTGCCATGTGGTTTGAATCCATTGCCTGTAATGAGAACCCTGTTGCTGAGCAGTCAAAGTTGGCGTCGTTGACCAGGTCTTTTATGGACTCCATTACTTTTTTTAGCAGGCTGCCTTATACTAGCCTTAGTTCCAACATTTTTGCTTCTTTTTTTTACTGGATTAAAAAGAAACCAATAACTGATATGCTGTATTTGGTTGAATCTAGCAGTGAGGGACAACAAGAACAGCAGTTTTGGTTCCGATTAACATCACTGAGGATGGGAAGAAAGTTATTGGATCTGTTTCGCAATAGTTTTAGGGTGGGTGTTTGGATTAGTGGTTTTCGTTATGGTTTTTTATTTTGTTGATAGTTTAGATGTGAAGGTGTAATGGGTTTCGGATGGTTTTTTTATGACGAATGAAAAATAGATTGCCGATTGAAATATGCCGATTGAAGCCTGGTGTTGATGGGTTTTTTTTTTGTTCTTGGGTTTTAATATTGGTTTTGATAAGTATTTGGTTAGATGAATGGCTGAACTTGGGTGGGTGCCAGCAGGTATCATGTGGGGGAAGAAGATAAGTGGGTGGGTGCCAGCAGGTATCTGCCAACTAGGATAATATAAGGTTAAAAAAACCGGATACCGGTTGTACAAGTTACTAAATATATCATAGAGACAAAATAGACAAGATAAGTGGGCAAATGGGCTATTTTTTTTGTTCGCTACGTCGAACTGCTTTTTGTGACAATTATGATGCTTAAATAGGTTATTTGCCCTAATATATAATGTGGAAAACTAGAAGGGGGTTGAATAGTTTTACCAATTAAAACTTCCTTTTAAACTATTTAGATCGACTTATGTCAATCTATTTGGATGTGTGTGTTGGATGTTGATAAACAAACATATAAAGGTAAGTAATGAAAAGATAAGAGTAAGAAGCACAAAACCACAACGCAAGTATTTATAGTGGTTCGGCTACAAGGACACCTTCCTTGCCCTACTTCACTCCCCGAGTCACCTAATCGAGAGTTCGTAAACACTACACCAATCTCCTTATGGCGGAGAAGCCTTCACAACGTCGCCTACTCTTTTTCCGGTACTAGGCTAACCACCGGGTTCTTTCACACCAAGGTGAACCACTCCTACACAACGTCGCCTACCCTTTATAAGGTACTAGGCTAAGTACCTAGTTCTTTCACACCTTAGGTGAACTACACCTTCACAACGTCGCCTACCCTTTAATCCTTTATTAGGTACTAGGCTAAGCACCTAGTTCCATTGCAATGGAGGAACTACTACCACACTACACCAACGACTAATCACAAAGGAGATCTACTCCTTTACAACATCATCAAGGATATCAATATCCTTGGATCCTATACTAGTCTATCTTGTACATCGAAACACACCATATCGAATGTACATCTAAGGCACCTTTCACTAATGCCTTTGACTAGATCTACAAGACACCTTTCACTAATGTCTTGTATCTTTACTTCTAAGCACCTTTCACTAGTGCTTCCTTGTCTTGACTTCTAAGCACCTTTCACTAATGCTTCTTTGTCTTGACTTCTAAGCACCTACCACAAGTGCTTATCCTATAGACGATAGATACCCTTCACTAATATCTTCGTCTTGACACTTGAGACATCTTTCACTAATGTCTTCTACACTACACTTCTTTGAAGAAAGAAAGAGATCATCAACAAGAGGACTTCAATAGCCTTGATGATGAGGAAGCATGGCAACTCATGGACTTGAGCTTGCTCGACTTCAAAGGTGGTGATCTTGCCTTTAAGATGAACCTAAAAGATCACACAAAAACAAAACTACAAACATAGATCTCTTGGATCTAAGGTTAGTGAGATTAAACTCAGGGGAGAAAGTATATTGGAAAGGGGTGAAAAGGTGTGTCCAACAATGAAGAAATGACTCACTATTTATAGAGGAAAAATCTCTACTGTTCCCCGGATCCCACGGATCCCTTCCACTTGGGATCTGGCTAGCACAAAGCCAGGGATCCGTGGAACGCTCCTCTTTGCCCATGGGTATTTTTGGTTGTGGGTCATGGGTCATGGGTTATGGGTTGATCCATGGTTTTCTTTCTAGATACAATGAACTTGGTTAAGTGGTATAAATAAAACCATGGGTTATGGGTCAATACCATTTGCTAGTTTTTACCCATTTTGTATATACTTATATTTACCCATTTTAGTATACACTTAGTTTTTACCCATTTTGGTATTTACATGTTTTTACCCATTTTAGTATATACTTAGTTAAGTATATGCTAGTCCAATATGTAAACACTAGTTGTTGTACATATGTATCTAAATCATAAAATCACTTATACTTGTTTTAGTGTTTTATGTGAAAACGTAAGTGTGTTAGAAAACTATTAGTTCAAACCATTTAAGTATTTTATTTGTTTCGTTAAAATGATTTTACGTTTGTTATCGACAAAACATTAGAAGGTCGTAAAATATAAATAACCGTTTTTACGGCTTATTTGTATTAACAATCTCCCCCTTTTTGTTGATGACAAAACATAAAATTATTTTAAGGAAAAGCTAAAATTCGTAAAAGTTTGAATTTGTAGTTTTTACTTTCTTCTTCCCCTTTTTGTCGAAACAAAAAGAGCTTTGAAAGAAAGCAACACATTGTTTTTAAGAAAAACATGTGAAAAGTAGAAAAGAAATAAGAAATAATGAGCAAGTAACGGGAAAGGATCTCGTCTTTTGCTCCCCCTTGACGAGTCCATCCCTAAGTAAGGGCGTCAAGAAAGTAATACTAATCTAGTTTGTTTGCAAGTAAGTTTGCAAAATATTACTTCTATGTGACGGGTGTGCTCCCCCTAGATGATTGCAATTTTGCAACGGGAAGTCATGAAACATAAATCTACGATTGTAAGTAATTTTGCAATGTATTGTTTTGACACCAAGCTCCCCCTAGCTTTAGGGTGTCAAATTCTTCATGTGTTAATTGAATAACTACAAAACAAAGGTTAGAAAGCAAGTATAATTCACAATTTCCTGGAAATGTGATTCAAGTTAGAAAAAAAGAAAGCTTTCTGTCTCACGGATCCCGCGGTTCCCTCCTAGTAGGGATCCATCTAGGCAATTCTGAGGGATCCGTATTAGCTGATAAATTTCAGCAAAGGTGATATAACAAGTAATGTTATCACATAAATGAGATATGAATACAAGGTAAACATATGCTCAACAAAATAACAAGTAGCATGTAATTCCATTTAATAAAACTAGAGTTATGACATACATGACTCTAAAAATAAGAGAATAGACAATACATGACTAGGAATTTCTAGACCAACTAACGCTTGATGCTAGGACACCACTAAAATTCTTCTAGCTCAAGTTTTGTTTAGGTTTGATCTCGTCGAAACGTTCGAGGAGATGATAGAACATGAAACGTTGGTCTTCTCGTACTTCATGTATCAAACTTTCAACATGTTGACAATGATAGCAATCTTTGTCATGGCTAGGTAGTGGTGGTGGATGAAATGAAATGGCTTGATGCAACGGATCAAGTGAAGCGGCTTGTGGAGCTTCAAATGATGGAGGGATTGGTGGAGGAGCATTTGAGAATGGCTTGACCAAGGATGATAGTGGTGGTAGAGAAGTATCAACTTCCATATGATCGGGTGGTTGACTTTGATGATTTATAATCCAAATGGGATTATATGATGGAAACGGCGAAAAGGAAGCTGGAGCAAGTGTTGACTCAACACCTTGATTTTGAATCATTATTCCTCCTAATGAGGAGAATGTTGTCGGCGGAAGCGGATGAGACGGCCTAGGTGGCAAGTCCTCTAAATTGTAAAGGTGAGGTGATGATTGTGGGGATGTAAATGAGATAGCTCTAGGAACCAATGGTGATGGTTTAGTGGAGATGATATTGTTTGGCCTAGGAGGTATGGTGGTGTTTTGCATTGGTAGTTTTGTGGGTACTATCCTTTTAGGAATTGGTTTGATTGGATGAGGGAGGATCCTATCACTTGTTGGCTTGACCGGAGATGATCCGGTTGAAGAGATTTCATGTATAACACGAGCCTTTTTCGTGGGTGGTTCTTTGGTGGATAAGTTGTTACTTGGGGTTTTCCTCATGATGGGATGATTTTAAGAGGTTGCAAGGGCTGAAAGTTAGGATGAAAGTGATGACTATGGAGGTCCTAACAAGGTGGTTTATAAACTAAGAGATTTGGCAAGTGCATTTAAGCCTTAAGCCACTAAGATTCATTGGAATGTGATGATTAGCATGCACAAGAGTCAACTACAGAGGTTGTGCTGTTCTAGGAACTCATTTAAGATGAGATGGAGTGCTTGAGTTAGGAAGATGAGTTGAAATGATTGTTTTAGCAAGATTTGTCATAGACTGTCATCCGGATCCCACGGTTCCCTTCTCAGAGGGATCCGTCTAGGCTAATCCTAGGGATCCGGCTTTCAGCAGTTATGAAAGAGTGGAGATGATGTTTCTAAATGATGTTTCTAAGATCTAAGACCTATATCATCTTGAGTGTTTCAGTCCTCCTAAGGGTTTTAAATGAATGTGTGCTTAAGTACTTGAAGGTAATGAGTGATGTAGCTAATGATTGTCTTTTTATGGAAGGATTTGGAACTTTCATGAGTACCAATGAATGTGCAAGGATGACACTAAAGATGAGAGTGTCAATTGAAGCTAAATGATCCTAGAGATCAGGTTGTGACATAGGATTATGTTTTGGAAAATATCCTAAAGGTTTTGAGATGGAAAAGCTAGGATTTGATCAATTTTGACCAATTTTGATGTAAGGATGATTATGACGGTAATTGAGAGATTTCTCACATTTAGATATGAAGTATCATGTAAAACATGATGTGTGTGAGTTTTGAGAGCGGAAGAGTGATGGATTAAAACAAAATGATGGATCTATAAAATGTCTTAGAGTGTGATCTATGTGAGTTGGAACGAGTAGGAAAGATCAACCTATCTTGATACCTATCTTGATAAGGACTTAATCTGCCTCAAGACCCTATGTTTAGCTTAGTGAGAAGTTCTAAGGATATGTTTTGAAATATAATGCTTGCAATTGCATTTTCTGTCTCACGGATCCCACAGTTCCCTAAAAGTAGGGATCCGTCTAGTACAACTTTTGGGATCCGTCTATCTGCTAGGCAGAACCTTTACTAAAGGTATGTGATTGGTGCAAAACCGTCAAGTTTTCTCACGCGAGCTAGCCACTTGTGAATGACCAGCCGTAAGGAACTTAAAACAGTTCACACACCAAATGCAATTTAGATCAGGAGAATACAGTGGATTCCCGGGTCGTTAAGTCCCACGGAGGATGACTGGTGTTTAACACAATCAGATGTCGAATAACCACTAAGGATAGTGGTCAGTAAGGATTTTGAGTTATTTATAAATTATAGGGGCTTAAATGCAAATTAAAGGAAATTAAAAAGATAAACTATCTTAAATAAACGCTATCACTATTTTTAAACTAATGTTTTTGATTTTTCTGTTTTAAAACTTAAATTAAAACTACGTGACGTACAAATAAAAACGTGAAACTTACACAATATTAATCCTAAAAATATGAAAATGATATTTTTACAAACCTAATGATATAAGAAAATTTTAAGAAAAAGAAAATTATTTTTATAACTATTTATCTAATTATTATTAATTAAAAACTATTTTTAACTAATTAATAATAACCTAAATTACAAGAAAATAGAAAATAAAGCTAGAAAAATAAAATTATGACTTGGAAAAATCTAAAATAACAAAAAAGAATTTTCAAAACTATTTTTATATTTTTCTGATTATTTTTCTATTTTTTATGAATTTTAAACTATTTAAAACTAATTAAATTACTAAAAATTACAAATTAAACTATGAAAAATCTGGAAAATTACTTTTTTTACTTTTTATATTTATCTAAACTTAAGAAAAATGAAAAGTTATTTTTTTGAGCTTTTTCTGATTTAATTGTATTAAAAGCTATTTAAAATTACCTAAAAACTGTTTTTAATTAAGAAAATTAGCAAACAGTGTTGGAAAATTATGAAAATTTCAGGAAAACTCTAAAATAATGTTATGAATCTAAGAAAAATAGAAAAACATGTGGTTGTGTGTAGGAATATGGAACTGCTATGCAAGGTGCTTATGAATAAGCACTTTGAATAAGCAAATGAAAAGCAAAAACCACCAACCTGTAACAGAAGCTATAATATGCTATAAGTACCAAAATGCAACAGGTTTCAACTAGCTTAAACCTCTGATTTACACAATGCATAGATTTGGCTTATTTGAGATTAGTGCTAAAAACAGTGGTGAGGGTACTACTTTAAGCCAAGCAATAAGCCACACAATAAGCTGAAATTGAAAACCACAAATTGGAACCTCAAGAGGACCTGGGTGGCTAACTATAAGCTAAAGATGAGACCTAGTTGAGCTCAACTGAGCAATGTGCAAGGGGTGCACAAAGCTGAGAAACACTCAGCTTTGACTGAGTTTTGGTGAACAGGGCAACTGAGCCCTGTTTGACAAGCTTATGTAGAGCTTATAAAAATTACTAAAAATCTACTAAAATAACAATAAGAAAGTAGACCTGTTGAACTTTAAAAACCCAGAGTTTCATTTGATTTGGTCCAAGAATGAACCCAAGAAAAATCCTTCTAGTTGGCCAAAAACTGCCTTTTGCATGTTTTGACTTTTGACAAATTATGATATAATTGACTTTCTTGAACTTTAATCTTAATTTGTTGACTGAATATGATGTTTAATGGTATAATAAAACTACTGCAAGCTACTCTAGTGATTTCTAAGCATGAAACAAGTTTTTGGTTTTCTTAAAATCCAACAGATAGGCTTATTAAGACAGTTTAGAGAAATTTTGACTTAGAGCATTCTAATGACCAATTAACTGACTCAAATGATTCAAAGGACCTATATTGAGACTAAGTAAGCAGGTTTTAAGCATAAACAACAACTCAAGCTTAAACAAACTAGCTGTACCAAACACCACTTTAGAGACTGTTTAGCAAATTTTAAACTAACCAGTTACTTATTTAACTCATTTAACCATTTACACTAACTCTAGTGTCCTAATCACTACTAAGTAAACTTGTCTAAGCTATTTAATGACAAAAATAGAAGTACAATATGAAAACTGCATACAAAAGGAAAAAGAGATAATAAGCTCACAAATGTCAAGCCTGTTAGTGCAGCTTAAACAGAACCCAAATCCACTATTCTATATCAAATCCAACCCAAATCCATCTCTGCAACACCCTGTTACCATCTCCATGCCTGTTTGAACTTACAGTTGACTTTTGTTGACCAAAACCAAACCTTGCTTGCACCTGCTTGATAAACTCACTAAAAGCTATAATAAGCTTCAATGAGCTTATTTGAACTTAAAAATAAGCTTGTTGAAGCTTGGATAATGCAGTTTGATATTTAAACTTGAAACAGTGAACCATGAAATTTAAAACTTAACTGAAACTTTGAATTGAGGCTCAAAACAGATTACAATGATTAAATTACTTAAGTTCAATACATGAAAGCTTGAAATTACACAGTTGAAAACTAATTAAGATACTTTAAGGAAAAACGACATACATTAATTTAAAAAAGCTAACTACTCCTTTGCTTCTCTGTCTTCCTCCTCTTTTATACTTCAAAATGGCTTACACGTGTCTTCTGAGCCAATCCCACCTCTCAATTTGACCAATGGTTGAGTTTTGAGCAATCTAGGCCCTTTTATCATTTTGGCGGGAAACACTGGATTTGACTGTAGGGTCTGATTTAGCTAGTAGGGGGTGGCATTTATTGTGGGGGGTTTGTGATGATGAGGGGTGGAGGATAAGGTGAAAAGGTGATGGGAGGGGTGGCTGATAGTTGCAGGCAACTAGATGGGGAAGAAGCAGGAGGTGGCGGGCAAGTGGAGATTTGACTTTGGTTTGACCAAGGTTCAAAATGAAAGGGTCAAGGGTTAAGGCAGGGGTCACAATGGCATATGGCAGGGGTTCAATTTTAATTTTGACAAGTCTTGGCTTATTATGACAAGGACTAACATTGCAAATCTGCCAAATTAGAGGGACCAAACCTGTAATTTTCCAAACTTGTTACAAGGGACCAATATTGACAAGTTCCAATAGTACAAGGACTAGATTTGACAATTTCAATTTTCCAGGGACCAAACTTGACATTTTTGAAAGTTGAGGGACCTTTTCTGCCATTTAACAAAAGATTTATTCAAGGACCATTTTTGACAATTTAGAATATTTCAGGGACCTTGAATAACATTTTTCTTTATTTAGATTTACCAGGGACTGCTTTTTGACAACTTTTGAAACTTGGGGGACTAAAACTGCCAATTATGCAAACTTGATACGCTTTTCACCAGATTTTGATATTTTTGCATTTAAAACACATAAAACACTTATTTGTGATATTTTTATCATTTTGATGCATTTCTGAGTGTTTTCAGATATTTTTGCAGTCTAATTTGTACAAAAATGATGAGTATTTACACACTCATCAATCCCCCACACTAAGATATTGCTAGTCCCTAGCAATGTTTTGAGAAAAATTAATGGATTTCATCTCTTTACCAAAAGCCATTACTTCTGGAGTAGCCAAATGTTTCAGTTCAAGTAAGAACCTTGGTACACCGATAACCAAATGATTTTGAGCAAATCACCAGCTTCCAACGGATTTGATTTGTCTTTACCAGAAGCCGTTTGCTTCTGGACTAGCCAACTCTTAGATAAATTATCAATATTATCTTTGGTGAGCTGATTACCAATTATGGTTTTCCAACTGCCTTTACCACAAGCCATAAACTTGCGGGCTAGCCAACTCTTCACTTTTAAGGATATGGTGAGCTGAATACCATACAATTTTGGGCAAATTGCAAGCCGTCAACGGATTTGAGATATCTTTACCAAGAGCCGTTTGCTCCTGGATTAGCCAATCCTTTTGTTTATTAGACAAGGCGGACTGATAACCATATGATGAGTAAGTGCAAACACTTACTCCAAAAAAAATTTTGGCCAAAAATGGGGGAATTAGGCGGTATAATTACATGATAAAATTCGTGAGAATTCCCCCCCACACTTAGAAATGAATATTGCCCTCAATATTCAAAGTACCGGCGGTTATGCCGAAACATAGAACGTAAAAGGGAAATACTAAGGCCATTATTTAGCAAGATGATTTTTTTTTTTTTTTTTTTTTTTTTTTTTTTTTTGATGAAACTCTTATATATACACAACATGTGGGGCAACTCCCCCACACTAGGGTGGTAGAAAGTAGAAAGAAGAAGCTAAACTGTCAAGTTTTGTCACACAAGCTAGCCACTTGTGAATGGCTAACCGTAACAAACTTCAGACAGCTCAGAAATATGGGTGACAACCCATATGGCATGCTACTGTTTTTGATTCCCGAGTCGCTAGCTTGACTCGATCCCCGCATTCATTGGTTCATGGGGAAAGTTTGTAGATCCGGGACAACCACAGGGGGAATGTCCTCTCCAAAGTAATGCTTCAATCGATGACCATTCACTTTAAAGTTCGGACCATCGGGTTGAGATAACTCAATGGTGCCATAAGGATAAACCTTAGTGATAGTGAATGGTCCAGACCAACGGGACTTAAGCTTTCCCGAGAAAATCTTCAATCTTGAATTGAAAAGAAGGACTCGATCACCAACGTTGAAAACGCGGTTCTTGATTTTAGAGTCATGAATCTTCTTTGTCTTTTCTTTATAGATCAAAGAGTTCGTGTATGCTTGATCACGGAGTTCATTTAATTCATTCATTTGAACTTTCCGGTGATCACCAGCTGTCTGAATATCGAAGTTGGCATGTTTCAAGGCCCAGTATGCCTTGTGCTCAAGCTCAACCGGCAGATGACATGCCTTCCCGTATACAAGCTTGTATGGAGTGCACCCGATGGGTGTTTTATAAGTTGTACGGAAGGCCCAGAGTGCGTCATCTAGCTTATCCGACCAAGAGGCACGGTTTTCACCAACCGTCCTCTCCAGAATTCTTTTAATCCCCCGGTTGGAAACTTCCACTTGCCCACTTGTTTGGGGGTGGTACGCAGTAGAGAGACGGTGAGTTACACCATACTTCTGCATGACTCTTTCAAACTGGTCATTGCAGAAATGCGTACCACGATCACTGATTATGGCTCGTGGAGTTCCAAACCTAGCAAAAAGAGATTTCAAGAATTTCACAACAACTCGGGCATCGTTGGTGGGTAAAGCCTTAGCTTCAACCCATTTTGACAAGTAGTCAACAGCCACGAGTATGTATTTATTACCGCGAGAAGAAGGAAATGGCCCCATAAAGTCAATGCCCCAGATGTCAAAAATCTCACACACTTGAATGGCGTTTTGCGGCATTTCATTTCTTTGTGAGATATTCCCGTGACGTTGACAAGCGTCACAGGCTTTGACATATTCGTGGGCATCCTTGTAAATTGTGGGCCAATAGAATCCGGAATCAAACACCTTCTTGGCGGTGTAGTTGGGGCTATGATGTCCCCCAGTAGGTCTAGAATGGCAAGATTTGAGAATGTCAATAGCTTCCTGACCATATACACATCGCCTGATGACTTGATCCGCGCAAATTTTGAACAAGTAGGGGTCGTCCCAGAAGTAATGTTTAACATCCTTGAAGAATTTGTTCTTCTGTTGGGACGACATCCCTTTCACTATGAAGTTACCCGCATGGTAATTTGCAAAGTCAGCAAACCATGGGGTAGAAGAGTTTCCACGAAAAGAAACCGCATTGAGTGTCTCAAGAGGAAATGTTTCATTTATTTCCTTTTTCTCGAAAACATCTTGGTGAGGGTTCTCTAATCGGGACAGATGATCAGCAGCCAGGTTCTCTGCTCCTTTTTTATCATGTATAATGATATCAAATTCTTGCAGGAGGAGAACCCAACGGAGCAATCTCGGCTTTGCATCTTGTTTTGCAAAGAGATATTTGAGAGCCGAGTGATCCGTATACACCACGCATTTGGTCAATATAAGGTATGGCCGAAACTTTTTAAACGCATACACCACAGCTAATAGTTCTTTTTCTGTAGTGGTGTAATGGGTTTGAGCTTCAGTCATAGTCTTGCTCGCGTAGTGGATAGGCTGAAAATGCTTGGTTTTACGTTGCCCCAAGACTGCACCGATAGCAAAATCACTTGCATCGCACATGAGTTCAAAGGGTAAATCCCAGTCGGGGGCAACTAGAATGGGTGCTTCCGTAAGCTTTTTCTTTAGTGTTTCAAAAGCTTCGACGCACTCAGGAGAGAAGATAAAAGGAGCTTCTTTTTCAAGAAGATGGGTCATAGGTCGAGCTATCTTAGAAAAATCCTGTATGAATCTACGATAAAACCCGGCATGACCTAGAAAACTCCTAATACCTTTGACGGTAGTAGGATGAGGCAGTTTAGCAATAACATCAACTTTTGCTCTATCGACCTCAATCCCGTTTTTTGAAATTTTATGGCCAAGGACTATGCCTTGTTTGACCATAAAGTGACTCTTCTCCCAATTTAGACAGAGATTGGTGTCTTCACACCTTTTAAGCATTTTGTCTAAATGGGAGAGACATGTCTGAAATGAGTCCCCAATGACTGAGAAGTCATCCATAAACACCTCCATTGTTTCCCCGATCATGTTGTGGAATATGGCCATCATACATCGTTGGAACGTGCCAGGAGCATTACATAAGCCAAAAGGCATACGTTTGTAGGCAAAAGTTCCGTATGGGCAGGTGAATGTGGTCTTCTCTTGATCCTGTGGATCAATGGGGATCTGAAAGTAACCCGAGAAACCATCAAGGAAGCAATAGTACTCATTCCCTGCTAATCTCTCAAGCATCTGGTCCATGAAGGGTAGAGGAAAATGGTCTTTACGGGTGGCGTCATTCAACTTACAATAGTCAATACACACACGCCATCCCGTAACCAGCCGAGTTGGAATTAACTCGTTTTCTTCATTCGTGACAACAGTTATGCCACCCTTTTTTGGAACACAGTGAATCGGGCTAACCCAAGGACTATCTGAGATTGGGTAAATCAATCCAGCATCAAGAAGTTTGATAACCTCCTGTTTGATAACATCATGGATTTTTGGATTCACCCTTCTCTGATGTTGAACTGCTGGTTTGAAGTCATCCTCCATCAAGATTTTGTGAGTACAAAATTCAGGGTTAATACCCTTAATGTCGGAGAGTTTCCAAGCAATTGCTTGCTTGTGTGATTTCAAGACCTTTATGAGAGCAGTCTTTTCATCTTTACTCAAATCTCGAGCAATAATGACAGGTAATTTATCATCACCTTCAAGAAATGCATACTCGAGATGAGGTGGTAAGTCCTTAAGTTCGACTTCAGGAAATTCTTCAGTTTTCTCAACTGACTTGACTTCCTTGTTATGAAGTTTGACGGGAGGGAGTGGAGGAGAAGTGTCCTGATTTAACAACTTCTCAAGAATAAGAATATCTCCCTCCGGATTAATCTCATGGTGATTAATCTCTTCCGGAATTGCCTCACTAGTGTGAGGGGTTGATGAGTGATCATCTTTAAGCAATTTCTCAATGAGAAGTATGTCCCCCTCGATGTCAATTGGAGCGTGATCAATTTCCCATGGAACAGAATCACTAGCCAAGTATGCTTCAATCTCTTCCAAGATGAAGTCGCTTCCCTCAAACGGAGTGAGAGGAAGAGTAGAATTGGCTATGATAGGTCGAGAAGATGTGGTGGGATCTCCACTCACATAATTATGAGAATAACCAAGAATTTCTTGAGAGTACTCTTCAGAAGCAACATCAATGATATCTATTCGGTTAACCGACTCAGAATCATAGTTTGCGGAGTACCTCGAAGTTTGATCAAGGTTAAAGGTGACAGCTTCATTACCAACACGTAATGTGATTTCTTGCTCAAATACATCAATGAGAGCACGGCCCGTTCTCAGGAATCCTCTTCCAACAATGAGAGGAACCCGTGGATCAGCATCGAAATCAACAACTACAAAGTCAGCTGGAAAATGGAACTTTCCTACTTTCACAAATACGTCCTCGGCAATTCCAAGAGGACGGGATATTGTACGATCTGCAAGCTCGAGAGTCATGCATGTAGGAGTAAGATCCGGAAGAGAAAGTTTCTTCCATACTGAATGAGGCATCAGGTTTATGCTTGCACCAAGATCGGCTAAGGCAAAGCATTCAACCATTCCTAGAAATACACAAGGTAAGAGGAACTTTCCAGGATCTCCAAGCTTCTCGGGAAGCTTCTTTAAGATAACTGCAGAGCAGTTCTCGTTCAGAGGAGTTTTAGCCATTTCAAACAGCTTTTCCTTGTTGCTTAACATGTGTTTGAGAGTTGATGCAAACTTGGGCATCAACATGATAGCATCCGCAAAGCTTATGTCAAAATGAAGTTCTTGGAAAATTTAAAAGAATTTTTCCATTTGTTGACTAGCTTTCTCGCGGAGCTTTTGCTCATGTAAACGTGATGGGTAAGGAATAGAAGATTTGGATTTGGTATTTTCAATGGGAGCTACAGGAGGTTCAAAAACAACTCCTGGATTGGATTTTGGTTTCTGGACAACCTGAGGATGGACATTGTTGGTACTTCCGTTATTAGTAGGAAGTTCCTTGTCCTTTGTCGCCTCAGGTTCACTTTCCACTACCTTCGGGAGAGAAGAAGAAGAGGTAGTAGGAATAGCGGGTCCATCATATGAAGTACCACTTCTGGTTGTGATCGCCTTTGCATCGCCCCTCGGATTAGCGATCGTGTTGCTAGGTAAAGTACCTGAGCCCGAGGGTCGATCATTTAAAGACTTCTTTAATTCAGCGATCTGACTGACCAACACCCTATTTGTCTCCTCTTGAGTCTTCATGAATTGCCTTAAAAGCTCATCAGATGTTGATACAGGAGGAGGTGGAGGGACAATTTGAGGCCTTATGTTCTGATTATAGCCAGAATTCCCTTGATTAGGATTCATATTCCCCTGAAATTGATTCCCTCGATTGTAAGTGTTTTGATTAAGATTTCCTTGATGTTGGAAACCTTGATTGGGTCCGGAATAGAAATTACCTTGGTTTTGATAACCTTGGTTCATTCTTGGTTGGTTCTGATTCCGGTTAGGATTCTGGTTGAAACCGGGTGGTGCCTGATAAGTGTTAGCACGGTAGTTTGGTTCATTTTGAGGACGGTATTGATTACCTCCTTGATTTAAAGTACCGGCTATAGCATTGGCTTCAAAAGGACTACCATCGGTGGCAGTACAGTTGTAGTATGCATGAGGACCACCACAAGTAACACAAACTTCAACTTTCTTCACTTCACCATATGATGGTGCTTGTGTGAAAGTGACTTTCTTTTGGTTAGCAAGAACCAAAGCCTGAACAATATCTGTGAGTTTGTCAATCTTAGCATCGGTGCTAGATGTACTCACGGGAGATGAAGTAGAAGGTCCAGCATTAGACTCAGTATGATATGTCTTTGTGCGGAAAGGACGGACCTGGGACTTGTTTTCAATGATTTGCAAGGCTTCTTTTGTGGTCTTGCTCAAGAAATTACCTCCCGCGGAGGCATTCAGAGAGTCTTGATTAGTCTGGTTCAGACCATTGTAGAAAGTATCCATTTGCATTAACTCGGTAAAACCATGATGCGGACACTTGCGGAGCAAGTCTTTGTAACGATCCCATGCCTCCCCGAATGATTCATCAAATCTCTGAGAGAATTTCATTATCTCATTCTTAAGACTTGTAGTTCGGGATGGAGGATAGAATTCGTTCACAAACTTTGTGACTAGATCTTCCCATGTCTCAATGGAACGAGGGGGTTGTTTCTCAAGCCAATTCCGGGCTTGTCCCTCTAGAGAAAATGGGAACAGAAGAAGCTTGATGGCTTCATGTGGGACATTCTTGTACTTGATGGTAGATGCAATCTTGTTAAACCATCGAATGTGTGCATGAGGATCATCCCGCTCAAAACCATAGAATTGGCTTTGGGTTACCAGATTAAGCAACCCGGTTTTAAGCTCAAAAGTATCAGCCACGATGGCTGGGACAACAATAGCATCTCCGTAACCCTCGATGGGTGCTTGGAGAAGCTCATTCATCGGCTTGTCTTCTGCCATTATGGCAGGTGGTGGTGGTGGTAGACGTTCCTCAGTCACGGCTGAAGGAGCTGAACGTCCTCTACGTCTACGAGGAATCTTTCCAAGTTCTGAAAGTGGACTTGTAGAACTAGAAGAACGAGTGCGCATGCACTAAGTATAAAAATCAGTTTTCAAAACAAATGCGAGGCAAAACGACAAGTGAACTTAACCAATAATCACAAATGAAATGGCTTCTTTGAAAAAGGTACACCAAATCACAAGGACACAAAGGCAAGTTTTAAATCTGATGTTCGGGAACTTATTATGGTCACACCCCCAGTTAGTAGGTGTACTGCCTTGATTTGCGGTGGTTGATTTTTATGTATATATTAAGTACCACTGAAAAGACGTAGGTATAGATTTGTGCTGATGGGTTTAAAAACTTTTGGACAATATTTTTGGTATCGTCTCGTTTAACTAAATCGTATTTCTTTAAGAATCACCTTAAAAGAAACACAAGCTAGAAAACGTTACGATTGTTTTGTTGTTTTATATTTTGTTTGGTGTTTTTAACACTTTAGAAAAAGTGTTAATGAACTTTTTTGATAGTGTTATAACTTTACAAAAACTTTTTTTACAAACTGTGGTATATGTGCAAGTACGGGTCTGAAAAAATGCTTAGAACACGCTTACAGCCTCCCCGGCAGCGGCGCCAAAATTTGATTGGTGCAAAACCGTCAAGTTTTCTCACGCGAGCTAGCCACTTGTGAATGACCAGCCGTAAGGAACTTAAAACAGTTCACACACCAAATGCAATTTAGATCAGAAGAATACAGTGGATTCCCGGGTCGTTAAGTCCCACGGAGGATGACTGGTGTTTAACACAATCAGATGTCGAATAACCACTAAGGATAGTGGTCAGTAAGGATTTTGAGTTATTTATAAATTACAGGGGCTTAAATGCAAATTAAAGGAAATTAAAAAGATAAACTATCTTAAATAAACGCTATCACTATTTTTAAACTAATGTTTTTGATTTTTCTGTTTTAAAACTTAGATTAAAACTACGTGACGTACAAATAAAAACGTGAAACTTACACAATATTAATCCTAAAAATATGAAAATGATATTTTTACAAACCTAATGATATAAGAAAATTTTAAGAAAAAGAAAATTATTTTTATAACTATTTATCTAATTATTATTAATTAAAAACTATTTTTAACTAATTAATAATAACCTAAATTACAAGAAAATAGGAAATAAAGCTAGAAAAATAAAATTATGACTTGCAAAAATCTAAAATAACAAAAAAGAATTTTCAAAACTATTTTTATATTTTTTTTGATTATTTTTCTATTTTTTATGAATTTTAAACTATTTAAAACTAATTAAATTACTAAAAATTACAAATTAAACTATGAAAAATCTGGAAAATTACTTTTTTTACTTTTTATATTTATCTAAACTTAAGAAAAATGAAAAATTATTTTTTTGAGCTTTTTCTGATTTAATTGTATTAAAAGCTATTTAAAATTACCTAAAAACTGTTTTTAATTAAGAAAATTAGCAAACAGTGTTGAAAAATTATGAAAATTTCAGGAAAACTCTAAAATAATGTTATGAATCTAAGAAAAATAGAAAAACATGTGGTTGTGTGTAGGAATATGGAACTGCTATGCAAGGTGCTTATGAATAAGCACTTTGAATAAGCAAATGAAAAGCAAAAACCACCAACCTGTAACAGAAGCTATAATATGCTATAAGTACCAAAATGCAACAGGTTTCAACTAGCTTAAACCTCTGATTTACACAATGCACAGATTTGGCTTATTTGACATTAGTGCTAAAAACAGTGGTGAGGGTACTACTTTAAGCCAAGCAATAAGCCACACAATAAGCTGAAATTGAAAACCACAAATTGGAACCTCAAGAGGACCTGGGTGGCTAACTATAAGCTAAAGATGAGACCTAGTTGAGCTCAACTGAGCAATGTGCAAGGGGTGCACAAAGCTGAGAAACACTCAGCTTTGACTGAGTTTTGGTGAACAGGGCAACTGAGCCCTGTTTGACAAGCTTATGTAGAGCTTATAAAAATTACTAAAAATCTACTAAAATAACAATAAGAAAGTAGACCTGTTGAACTTTAAAAACCCAGAGTTTCATTTGATTTGGTCCAAGAATGAACCCAAGAAAAATCCTTCTAGTTGGCAAAAAGCTGCCTTTTGCATGTTTTGACTTTTGACAAATTATGATATAATTGACTTTCTTGAACTTTAATCTTAATTTGTTGACTGAATATGATGTTTAATGGTATAATAAAACTACTGCAAGCTACTCTAGTGATTTCTAAGCATGAAACAAGTTTTTGGTTTTCTTAAAATCCAACAGATAGGCTTATTAAGACAGTTTAGAGAAATTTTGACTTGGAGCATTCTAATGACCAATTAACTGACTCAAATGATTCAAAGGACCTATATTGAGACTAAGTAAGCAGGTTTTAAGCATAAACAACAACTCAAGCTTAAACAAACTAGCTGTACCAAACACCACTTTAGAGACTGTTTAGCAAATTTTAAACTAACCAGTTACTTATTTAACTCATTTAACCATTTACACTAACTCTAGTGTCCTAATCACTACTAAGTAAACTTGTCTAAGCTATTTAATGACAAAAATAGAAGTACAATATGAAAACTGCATACAAAAGGAAAAAGAGATAATAAGCTCACAAATGTCAAGCCTGTTAGTGCAGCTTAAACAGAACCCAAATCCACTATTCTATATCAAATCCAACCCAAATCCATCTCTGCAACACCCTGTTACCATCTCCATGCCTGTTTGAACTTACAGTTGACTTTTGTTGACCAAAACCAAACCTTGCTTGCACCTGCTTGATAAACTCACTAAAAGCTATAATAAGCTTCAATGAGCTTATTTGAACTTAAAAATAAGCTTGTTGAAGCTTGGATAATGCAGTTTGATATTTAAACTTGAAACAGTGAACCATGAAATTTAAAACTTAACTGAAACTTTGAATTGAGGCTCAAAACAGATTACAATGATTAAATTACTTAAGTTCAATACATGAAAGCTTGAAATTACACAGTTGAAAACTAATTAAGATACTTTAAGGAAAAACGACATACATTAATTTAAAAACGCTAACTACTTCTTTGCTTCTCTGTCTTCCTCCTCTTTTATACTTCAAAATGGCTTACACGTGTCTTCTGAGCCAATCCCACCTCTCAATTTGACCAATGGTTGAGTTTTGAGCAATCTAGGCCCTTTTATCATTTTGGCGGGAAACACTGGATTTGACTGTAGGGTCTGATTTAGCTAGTAGGGGGGGTGGCATTTATTATGAGGGGTTTGTGATGATGAGGGGTGGAGGATAAGGTGAAAAGGTGATGGGAGGGGTGGCTGATAGTTGCAGGCAACTAGATGGGGAAGAAGCAGGAGGTGGCGGGCAAGTGGAGATTTGACTTTGGTTTGACCAAGGTTCAAAATTAAAGGGTCAAGGGTTAAGGCAGGGGTCACAATGGCATATGGCAGGGGTTCAATTTTAATTTTGACAAGTCTTGGCTTATTATGACAAGGACTAACATTGCAAATCTGCCAAATTAGAGGGACCAAACCTGTAATTTTCCAAACTTGTTACAAGGGACCAATATTGACAAGTTCCAATAGTACAAGGACTAGATTTGACAATTTCAATTTTCCAGGGACCAAACTTGACATTTTTGAAAGTTGAGGGACCTTTTCTGCCATTTAACAAAAGATTTATTCAAGGACCATTTTTGACAATTTAGAATATTTCAGGGACCTTGAATAACATTTTTCTTTATTTAGATTTACCAGGGACTGTTTTTGACAACTTTTGAAACTTGGGGGACTAAAACTGCCAATTATGCAAACTTGATACGTTTTTCACCAGATTTTGATATTTTTGCATTTAAAACACATAAAACACTTATTTGTGATATTTTTATCATTTTGATGCATTTCTGAGTGTTTTCAGATGTTTTTGCAGTCTAATTTGTACAAAAATGATGAGTATTTACACACTCATCAGTATGCAATGATCTTGGCAATGCATTATATCTCAAAGATAGTCTAAAAAGAGTTCTAAGACATCAAATGTAAGATGTTTTATTTCATGAAGGAAATAGGATTACATTGATAAAGCACGAGTAGAGTAAAATTGATCCTATTTGAAATACTACTAAATTCCTTGAGTGTTTTCGCTAGAAGGATCATCAAATGGTTGATGAGTGTTGGCGGATTCAGGAATGAAGAACGTCTTCATGAGGGAAATGTTCAGCGGTTCCATCATCTTGTTCACAAGTACGTACAACGAACTTTGAAATTGCGGATGAAAGTGCATGACATTATGATAGAGACACGTCAAGAACATTCCATATGGAATGAGTTTGTTCTTGGAGCTTTGAATATTTGCAATTCTCCTTGCGAAGAAGTAGGCGAGATTGTATGGTTATTGTGTTAGCAAACAGTACAACATGTGAGCACAACAAGCGGGAAGGATTTCTCGATTTCCCCTAAGACTCCAAACATTTTCACGTAGGATGAGAGCAAGAGGCTTGTACTCTTCTCGGATATCCCGTGTATGGATAATGTTGGGATTGGAGTGATGAGGTTTGCATATTATGTGAATCAAGTCTTCCGGAGAAGGTATGTGAGAGCAATATGGGTTGTTTTCTTCACGAAAGTTGAAGAGAGAATCAAGAGACCAATCTTCAGTGAAGGCACATTGTCTATGGTTTGGAATCCAGAGGATATGAGCAAAATGCCCAAGGGTTAGAGTGAATTTTTGGTTTTTGATATAAAACCAAAGGGATAGAGAACGATCCTCGTTACGAACGAGTTCGACTTGACGAAAGAATTCCAATACAAACCTTGGACATATTTTCTCGTTAATTTCGAGAAGACATTCCAATCCTATGGTTCGGAAGGAGGTATTGATACCTTCTTCGAATTGTAGAGAGGTGTCTACAATACGTCCTTCATGGAAGCGACGGGTTTCGAGATTAATGAACCCACGGACATGATTGCCAGGGGTATTGGGCTCAAGAGAGATGTTCGGAGTGTAGACGCTAGTGAGTGAAAAATCAAACTCATATTCATGCGTCATAATTGAACCTATAGGAATGATAAGTTAATGAAAGGACATGTTTGTGATCAACCAATGATTATCTAATGTTTTTACTAGATTTTTATTAACAATGGTTTTTAACATTATTACTTATAGAAAGATAGTGGTTTTTAATCTTGCATGAAAACTGTTTTCCAGTAGGACGGATCCCACGGTTCCTTTACAAAAGGGATCCGGATAGTATAACTTCCGGGATCCGTGGATCTGTAGTACCAGAAACAGTTTTGACAAAAACAAAGGTTTTACAGTTTTTGTACCACGAAATATGTTTTAACCTACATTTTCTTTTAGCATGCATACATGACTTCTAATGTATCACGAAAGAGAATAAAACATATAGATCAAAAGAAATGAAAAACACATCATAACAAAGATAAACTAGATAAACTAGATTATTAATAATATTGCATTTCAATGCTAAGGATGATACAAAGAATTGGGTATATGACCCCAATATAGATTAACAACAAAAAGTAAATGTCTCCGTATGTGAACTTCATCATAGGGAACACAAGTGCGATGAGTGTTATGGCGATGAGCACGAGTGCGATGTAAACCATGTTGATGACGGATCTTCTTGGTTTCGGTTGAGATGGAAGATGAAGTTTTTGAATGAGAGGAAATTTTTGAAATTGGAAGATTTGAAAAAGTGATGGTTTGATAGAAGGGTCGACGGTGGGAGTATTTATGGGGAAGGAGGATTTTTGAGATTTGTGTTTTGTTTTATTATTAGAAGATATGATTTTTGGATTAAGACAAAACACAAGTTTTATAAGCCATGATTTCTAGACGGAGGAGTGACACGTATGTGAGAAAAAGCTTCCTAATGAAGCTACATGTAAAACATGTGTAAACACGAAATCTACTCAAATAAATGCCTAACAAATAACACTTATTTATTAAACTAATATCATTTAGATATAAGTGGAAAGTCATACCTCGAATGCACTTAGGAATGTCTTTACAAATGACACAACAAATGTCACTTAGACGATTCCTGCTCCTTTGCGTTTAAGATACCTTCTTAAGGAAGGTATTCTTGTTACCAAGCGACTCCTAAAGCTTGGTGGGTATGAGCTTTGACTAATCAACATGACAAGGAAGATTAGTGCAATTAAATGGAAAAGAAAAAAAAATGTTGTTATCAAATCAACATCCAAACAAATAGTTTTTGAAAAACATGGTGTTTGTTTTTATGAAAAACATTCTTTGTAGTTTTCAATTAATTATGGATCGTATCAAGTTTTTAAAGTACAATATACTTCAAGAAACTTAGTAACGAAGCTCTGATACCAATTGTGGAAAACTAGAAGGGGGGTTGAATAGTTTTACCAATTAAAACTTCCTTTTAAACTATTTAGATCGACTTATGTCAATCTATTTGGATGTGTGTGTTGGATGTTGATAAACAAACATATAAAGGTAAGTAATGAAAAGATAAGAGTAAGAAGCACAAAACCACAACGCAAGTATTTATAGTGGTTCGGCTACAAGGACACCTTCCTTGCCCTACTCCACTCCCCGAGTCACCTACTCGAGAGTTCGTAAACACTACACCAATCTCCTTATGGCGGAGAAGCCTTCACAACGTCGCCTACTCTTTTTCCGGTACTAGGCTAACCACCGGGTTCTTTCACACCAAGGTGAACCACTCCTACACAACGTCGCCTACCCTTTATAAGGTACTAGGCTAAGTACCTAGTTCTTTCACACCTTAGGTGAACTACACCTTCACAACGTCGCCTACCCTTTAATCCTTTATTAGGTACTAGGCTAAGCACCTAGTTCCATTGCAATGGAGGAACTACTACCACACTACACCAACGACTAATCACAAAGGAGATCTACTCCTTTACAACATCATCAAGGATATCAATATCCTTGGATCCTATACTAGTCTATCTTGTACATCGAAACACACCATATCGAATGTACATCTAAGGCACCTTTCACTAATGCCTTTGACTAGATCTACAAGACACCTTTCACTAATGTCTTGTGTCTTTACTTCTAAGCACCTTTCACTAGTGCTTCCTTGTCTTGACTTCTAAGCACCTTTCACTAATGCTTCTTTGTCTTGACTTCTAAGCACCTACCACAAGTGCTTATCCTATAGACGATAAATACCCTTCACTAATATCTTCGTCTTGACACGTGAGACATCTTTCACTAATGTCTTCTACACTACACTTCTTTGAAGAAAGAAAGAGATCATCAACAAGAGGACTTCAATAGCCTTGATGATGAGGAAGCATGGCAACTCATGGACTTGAGCTTGCTCGACTTCAAAGGTGGTGATCTTGCCTTTAAGAGGAACCTAAAAGATCACACAAAAACAAAACTACAAACATAGATCTCTTGGATCTAAGGTTAGTGAGATTAAACTCAGGGGAGAAAGTATATTGGAAAGGGGTGAAAAGGTGTGTCCAACAATGAAGAAATGACTCACTATTTATAGAGGAAAAATCTCTACTGTTCCCCGGATCCCACGGATCCCTTCCACTTGGGACCCGGCTAGCACAAAGCCAGGGATCCGTGGAACGCTCCTCTTTGCCCATGGGTATTTTTAGTTGTGGGTCATGGGTCATGGGTTATGGGTTGATCCATGGTTTTCTTTCTAGATACAATGAACTTGGTTAAGTGATATAAATAAAACCATGGGTTATGGGTGAATACCATTTGCTAGTTTTTACCCATTTTGTATATACTTATATTTACCCATTTTAGTATACACTTAGTTTTTACCCATTTTGGTATTTACATGTTTTTACCCATTTTAGTATATACTTAGTTAAGTATATGCTAGTCCAATATGTAAACACTAGTTGTTGTACATATGTATCTAAATCATAAAATCACTTATACTTGTTTTAGTGTTTTATGTGAAAACGTAAGTGTGTTAGAAAACTATTAGTTCAAACCATTTACGTATTTTATTTGTTTCGTTAAAATGATTTTACGTTTGTTATTGACAAAACATTAGAAGATCGTAAAATATAAATAAATGTTTTTACGGCTTATTTGTATTAACATATAATACAACTTAAACATGTTTTGAATATATATGTAAATATCTAAGGGTGCGTTTGATACCCATTCCCGAGAATGGGTGGAATGATTTCATTCCATTTCAAGTGTTTGGTTTAGATCAAATATAGGAATGAAATATAAATATATTCCATACTCCATAGGACCCAAAAAGGGGAGGAATGGATCTATCATAGGGGGAATGGATCTATACCGAAACCGATACCGATTGTGATTCATGGCATCATACCAAACACACCTTATGTTTTAGTTGGTATACATGCAATGCTCTTTTTTAAAGAAAGACAATAAGAATTTTTAGTTTATTGCTCCCTATTTTGTATCAGGATATCTCCAACAGTTTCATAATACCTTTTTTTTTTCTTTTCTTTGAGAAAAGTCTTTTATTTCACTTAAAATATCATTTACATATTGATAGAAGACAAACGGACAACAAGCTACGTCATTAATCTTTTTTTAGATTGCAAAACTAATTCTTTTATAAACAATTGTTGAGGATCTGAGTGTCATAACAATATTGTTCATAACGCGTTGGACTAATTTGTTGAGTAGCTACATCGCCTCAGGTGCAAGGAAATTACCAAAGGTATCAAACGCGAAAGGAATAAACGCGTGTTGATTTTCAATGCATGTTTTCTCGTGTTTTATCACTTTGCACGAAGCGCCTTTCAAAACAACATGTCCAACTGTAAAACCTCGACTACTCAAACCTACGAAGAAAAAAACCCGTTCACACAAGCATGTTTCATAATAGTAAACGACACAGCAGTTGGGATCACTTTATGTTAACGATCTTGCTCATGCATGTATTATATCAATATATATTTTTAGTTTCTATGTGACATATATATTGTTTCACACATTCTGCT
The DNA here is from genome assembly GCA_019973895.1 of Chrysanthemum seticuspe. Classification (NCBI taxonomy): domain Eukaryota; kingdom Viridiplantae; phylum Streptophyta; class Magnoliopsida; order Asterales; family Asteraceae; genus Chrysanthemum; species Chrysanthemum seticuspe. The sequence goes on along the minus strand of BPTQ01000002.1, from coordinate 246,646,619 downwards.
CTTTGACCTATTTATTACAAGGGATAATGCTAAAAAATGCATCGGAGTTGACACCTTTTGGGATTGTATATACTCAACTATTTTTATTTTCATTCTAACACAAAATTTGGTAATTTTTGTTATTGTATGTATGATTTCCAACGTGTCCCATGCCAGCGTGTCCGAGTGTTACACATATACTGTCAGCGTGTCAATAACTACTTTTTTTATTGGGATAATGCCAAAAAAATGCATCGAATTTGACCATTTTTAGGATTATGTGTAGCCAACTATTTTTTTTTCATTGTAACACAAAACTTTTGAATTTGTGTTATTGTATGTGTGACACACGGTAAATTTTCACCCATTATTAATTAGCAAATGATAAATTATTATTGCTAAGCATAGTTAACTAAGCATACATAGCTTGCATAACCAATTTGAGTAGTTAACTCGCACACTATAGCTTACTGTATAGCTTTGCATTCATAAATCTGATCATCAAGTTATGCATTTAAAATTTGATATGAATTCCTAATGATAAATTTTATTTAACGAGAGGTTATCTCGTTTCTATCAAAAACCCGACACCGAGGGCGTACCGATACTACAGTAGGGGCAAAATAAAACTTAAATAAACTTCCCGGAATGGAGAACGTGGTATTATAATATTTTACTTAAAACGTGATCATAAACCATTACCACATAAAACTTTTACCAAACGAGATACTACTGTCTCGATCGAGCTAAGCAAGACACGGAGTACACAAAGCAAAGTACTAATACAAAGGATAATCAACTTAAAAGACTTTATATTTCATTCCTCTTAATTCATTCACAATTGAATATACATGCTCTTTGTCTTTTCCTTCCACGCCCCTTCCCACGCCTCAAAAACTTACCTCTAATACTTTTACCTAAAACCTAATTATCATTATCATTATCATATATACTATTAGGCAAGACACACTTTCCTCACACGCCAAGTGTCAAAAGCTCATTTGCGGAACATTAAATGAAAACTTTCGCAAGTTGGCGAAAATAGCCCCTAAGGTTTAGGTGTCGTTGCAAAATACGTCCTTTAGCATTAATTGATATCTATAGCAATTTGGCACAAATAGTCCCTAAGGTTTAAGTGTTGCTGCGAAGTAAGTCCTGTAGAATTAATTGGTATCTATAACAATTTGGCAAAAATAGTCCCTATCCAAATTCACGTCTACAAAAGCAATCCCGCTGCATCGCGCGGGTTTCCACACTCGTATATACTATTAGGCAAGACACACTTTCCTCACACGCCAAGTGTCAAAAGCTCATTTGCGGAACATTAAATGAAAACTTTCGCAAGTTGGCAAAAATAGCCCCTAAGGTTTAGGTGTCGTTGCAAAATACGTCCTTTATCATTAATTGATATCTATAGCGATTTGGCACAAATAGTCCCTAAGGTTTAAGTGTTGCTGCGAAGTAAGTCCTGTAGAATTAATTGGTATCTATAGCAATTTGGCAAAAATAGTCCCTATCCAAATTCACGTCTACAAAAGCAATCCCGCTGCATCGCGCGGGTTTCCGTACTCGTATAAAGCTAAACACTGAAAAGTGAAATCACAAAAATGGATTGATAGCCACCTGCTTTCTTGTGCGCCTCCTCCATGACTCACCAATTTCAGCAAGTTTCGATCCATCAGCATCAATTTTCACCTCTTTCCTTGGTCAATATCACAAGGTCACTTTGAAGAAAGGAGTTGATGGAGACAATTGCCAAAACAGTTTATTCACAAGATCAAGGTCGAGAAGGTTGAGTCAAAACCATCCCCATTTACTCCTTTATGAAGCCGAGCGCTTCAGGGACTCACCCTCAAAAATCACTCACAAAACTATCCTCAATCCAAGTTTTGGGCAAAGAAGTGAAGCTCCTAAGGTCGGATTTGGGTTGGAATAAGTGGGATTCTCGCTTGGGTTGAGGATAGCAGTTTGCAACCGGGCTCACTGGATGCTCAAAGCTCTTCTTGGTTCTTCTTGTCGATCAGTAATTGTAAGGGTTCTTAAATTCTTACACCTTGTTAAGTTTGTGTTCTGAAATTTCGGAGCAATGAACCTGTAAATAATTATTGATATGCTGTTTTCGATTGGGTTGAAACAAAAATGAAACCTTCCTTCATTAATATATGTTTCGAATCTTGAGAAGAATGGTGATTTTTTGTTAACCTGCTATCGATGAGCTTGTGTTGCAAAAGATAATGTAATGAACCTAAAACGGAAATCTTAGACTCGATTTAGGGATGCTCATGTTGTGCGGTTCTATTGTTTTGTCGTCTGTTGCTAGTCACAAACGAGACAATTGTTATTAGTTTTTGAAGCACTTGTTCCCATGATCCAGTTGTAGTTAGTCAAATGTGCTAAGACGAAGTTAATTATTGTTCTATTTAGGCGTCAAATACCTAACTCAAACCATAGAGAAAGTGTGGCCAAACATAAAAGAATGCACCATGATAAATCCCGAATCGAAACCCACTATGGTGTTGACCACAGTGGTGTATTAACACTCGTCGACCACAAAAGTCTCTTTTGTGTCAAACTTCTTACCTTTCACCTCACAGATGAAACCAAGAATTGTAGTCGCGCTAATTTCCACTTCGCAAAATCCTAGCAACACAACTTACTTTGCTATGGACAAGCAACAGTAGGTTGAATCATAAGGGTCGCATAGGATTAGCTTACACCATTTGTCACAGCCCAGTACACTTCAAGTGATGCGATAGATGTATCGACTAGGGTAGATGTTAAATTAGACCGATTAGCTTGTCGAACCTAGGTCGAAACCCTTGCTTGACCAATGGGCACTTGACCTATACATTGAGTTTGTAATGGTTACTTTACCCTTAGTAAGTCATCGATCACGTAAAATGTTTGCACCTAGTACACGGGTGAATGTCAAGAAGGCTGCCAACCCCTAAGGGTGGCGAGTGGTGCTAGTCTTGATCTGAGAAACCCATGTAGGGTGATCGGGTTAAAGTCGTGTCTATCTTGAGTTTGTGGTAAGCACAACATCCCCAAATAGGAGTATGATCGTTGTCTCCATTGGTTCCGCATCACCCAAGAAGGACGATGTTTAACCACTAATAGCACGAGACTACAAAGGGTAGTCGTATGAGTGTCGTGTGAGTTAAGTTGTTCCGTTGAGTGGTCAAGAAACCCACGACTAGGGACTCGTTTAGAGCTGTGTATTACCCCCCAACATCGACTTCACCAAAAGCAGAAATCGGCTAGTGACTCAAAGAATACAAATCTTTGAATTG